>OY757935.1:53078644-53110069 GCA_963585895.1 Sepioteuthis lessoniana | reverse complement strand
GGCATCAAGAAACATTTTTTTGAGTCTTGGTATGATTGAACCCCGGTCTCACGAGCCAGTTGCGAAAACTCGAACCATTATATATATATATATATATTGTCATCCAGACATACTGTTTAGTCGTATCACAACTTTTCAGCTTGGTTAGACACGCAAGACACTTCAAGCTTGGATCAAAACCCACCCAACTTAACCTTATACTTAGTATCTTACCGCTCAGCCAACAGTCGACAAACGTCAGCTCGGGAATTATAACGTACTAATGTATTAGCTTTCGTTTGTTTATATTTTGCCTTAACGGATATCAGAGTGCTCAATTCATTAGAAGAGCTTTATATATATATATATATATATATATATATATATATATATATATATATATATATATATATATATATAAAGTGAATGAGTTCGAATTCCTGTCAAGCTTTTACGTTCACTTTCAGACAAATACCCAAGATAAAGGTATGAAACCTCTTATCCCCTCAGCTAGGAGTAAAATAGTATCACTTATGTTCTTCTACAAGGATGGCTTTGGCATTAGATAACACACGAAAGTTCAGATGCCATTAAACAAAGTCATGAAATGAAACCAAACTGTTATTTCGCGAGACAAACCGATGACAGAAACAGTTCGTGGGTCATTCAGTTAATAAAAGTTTGGGAAGGAAAAACTAAATGATTTTTTGCATGAATTCAAACTCTGCATTATGTGAAATTGGTTTATAGTATGAATTATATTCATCGTGCAAAACTATTTTTGAGGCTATTAAAATGTGTATGTAAAATTTAATAGAGTGCTCCGGGCTTAAATAGTGTTCGGTCATCATATGAAATTTACAGAATAATGTGGAGTATATCCGGAGAAGAATTTTTAATCGAAAAAAATCTTTACAAAGGGGCTAAACGGGTGTTTGGTAATACGAGTCTAAGTTGAAAAGAAAGCCCATGAAGTGGAAACAAAAAGACTTTCCGGTCACGAATAGGTTCTGGGCGCTGTAGTCAGTTTATAAAATCATACTGCTCGTCTTTCGAGATATGAAAGGAGCCATCACTCGTGATTTTTTAAAAAAGATGACTGTAAATAGTACTCATTATTGCCAACTCCTTAGATAAAATTCACCGTATTTATCGAGTGGCCCCCGTGTATATATATATATATATATATATATAGTAAAGGCAATATGTCATGATTGTAAGTTTATAGAAAGTATCCCATGCTATCAATCGCAGGGTTAGTTTAAAACCTAAAATATTAAAATTATATTTGTCTGTTATTCGGTATTTTTTGTAATATATATATATATATATATATATATATATATATATATATATATATATATTCACCCAGGGAAGGAGTAGCGCCCTCCCCTACACATTGGTGTAGTAGCTATCGAAAAGGGAGCCTTCGGGTTACCCCCGACTATGGTCGCCAACTTTACTTATATATATTCACACACACCCATGCAAACGCATACACAATATATATATATATATATATATATATATATATATATATATATATATATATATATATATAATATTCGCCATAAATAAGTCCACCCTAAACAATTTTTATAAAAACTTTATTTACTTTTAAATATAGTAAATTTAGCGACCGTAGTCGAGGGCGGACAGAAGGCTCCCTTCTCGATAGCTACTATACCGTGGTGTAGGAGAGGGTGCAACTCCTTTCCCTGGACTGCTCCACTTTACCCTTGATATGTTCCTTATATTGCTGAGTGTTAAGCAAGGAGGTATCAAGAACCATTTTAAATGTCTTTGGTATGACGCAACCTGGGATAGAACCCAGGTCTCCTGGACCATTGGCGAACAATCGACCCACTAGGCCAAAGATTTCATTATTCATAATAAAAAATTATACCGTCAAAGCGGATATTATTTGTTATGATTTATTCCTAAACTCTGTGAGTGTGAGTGTGTGAATTTTAGAATATAGTTCTTTCAATATAAACGACCGTATTTTTTCATGTCTATTTCAATGGTTCAATTCTTCCCTAGTTTCATCATCTCTTTCTACCACCGTCTGCCTTTTCCCTTACTCATGACTCAATATTGACCAAGGGTCTGTTAGAATTTGTCTGTCCGGCTGTTAGTAGCGATGCCCCACCCCACCCCATTTCCGATTCTCTTACTCGCCTTCTCCCTTTGGAAGAGTCTCCTCCCTCCTCGATGATCTTGGTCTGTTCTCTCAGCGTCTCACTCAGCTGGCTCTGGCTAGCCGCAACCAATCAACCCCCTGCCTATAATACTGTCAGTTAAATCGTGCATTGCTATCACCGAAGACATCTGGGCCATTGAACAACTCACTAAACATCTAAACTAATGGCGTTTAAAATCAATCAATGCGTGCACTGTATAAATACCAACGTGACATCGATATCAACGGCAAAGTCAACAACAACAATGAAACGCTAAGGATATTTGGTAAACCTGATACACAATAACCACAAGAGAATACACCAGAGAATAATAATAATAATAATAATAATAATGTTAGAGAACTAAAAATACTATGGAACATGAATGTGACGGTGATACCAATTGTAATTGGCGCACTAGCAACAATCTTCAAAGACATGGTAAAGTGACAGGAAGACTTTGAAATTAGAGGACCATTCGAGACCATCCGGAATACAGCATTATTAAGATTAGCCAGAATACTGAGTAAAGTCCTTGAAAAGACTTGATGTCGGTCAAACATCCAGTAGAATAACATCAGCTAAAGCTGTTGTGAAAAACTCTCAAAGAACTGTACAAGAAATTTGAATTTGACCATACGAACAAATGCACAACTCAGCTTCAGTCCTGGAGAATGAGACGCACAAACACTTTTAGGATTTTGAGATATAAACGGATCCTTTAATCTTGGCCAGACGACCAGACCTTATTATAATCAACAACAAAAAAAGAGAATTGTAGACTTTGCTGTCCCAGCTGACCACCGAGTAAAATTGAAAGAAAACGAAAAGAAAGATAATGACTTTGACCTCGCTAGGAAATTGAAAAATCTGTGGCACATCAAAGTGACGGTGATACCAATTGTAATTGGTGCTCTTAGTACAGTCACCAAAAGTTTGCTAAAAGGACTTGGAAATAAGAGGACGAGTGGAGACCATCCAGACAACAGCATTGTTGAGATCGGCCAGAATACTGAGAAGAGTCTTGGATTTGTCTCTCAAACTCCAGTGAAAGACATAAAATAATAATAATTGTTGTTGTTGGCAACCGTAGTCGAGGGTAACCCGAAGGCTCCCTTTTCGATAGCTACTACACCGAGGTGTAGGGGAGGGCGCCACTCCTTTCCCTGGATTGCTCCACTTTACCCTTGATACGTACTTTATAATGCTCTGTGTTAAGCAAGATGGCATCAAGTACCATTTTTGGTACTTGATGCTATCAAGTACCAAAAGTATTACTCGGGAGATCTGAACCCAGATCTCCCGAGTAATAATAATAATAATATCCAATAAAGTCATAAATTTCATTACGTAGCAGATAAAATACTGGGAAAGTGGAATCATCCAGAGAAGGACAAACCCAAGTAGAGGTTAAAATTCTGAGAAGCATCTTTCAAGGAGATTCCCTCTCGCCATTACTATTTTGTTATTGAAATGATACCTCTCAAAATTTCTACTCAGGAAATGCACAAAGGCTACAAATTTACAAAGTCCAATGAAAAGATAAACCACCTTATGTATATAGATAATACCGAACTATTTGCAAAAAAAAAAAAGAAAAAAAAAAGAAAAAGGAACGCTAATACAAATTATAGAAATATACGGCCAGGATAGAAGAAAACAATCTGGCATTAAAACATATGCCATCCACAAAATTAAAACTCTGAAAAGAGGAACAACGAAAAAAAAAAAAAAAAAAAAAAGGGAACTGCCAAACCAGAAAAGCATATATAAAAAAGAAAATAACGACTACAAGGGAATATTAGAAATGGTTACCATCAACTGGAAATTAAAAAAAAGTAAGATAAAGAAAACTCCCTGAAATCGAGTTCTGCAGCAGAAATCTCTTCAGACTCCGAAGTAGTCGTCACTTGCAAGATATTCTGAACTCTACTTAAACTAGACAAGAGAGGAGCTTAGAGAAATGGCCCAAAAGAACAAAAAAAAAAAAATGGAGGACAATACACAAAGCCTTACTTAATAAAAGAAGGGAGACAACGACACGACAGGATTGAAGATTGTATAGAAGCATCAAAAGAAAGTCTCGAGAAATACATGAAAAAGAACAAAGAAAACCTATTTAAATTGCAGTTAATATATATGGTAACACGAGACCACAAAAATAGGAAACAGAAATGGGAAAGAAAAAAAAACATATGGATATCAAAAGCGACACCGTGGATAGAGTGCATACAAGAAACCCTGAAAATGGTTAAGAACGGGAATCCACAAGAAAGAAACTGAATCACAATTAATAGCTGCACCAAATGTTGGCATAAACATCAATTATATTGAACCAAAAATTGATAATTGGCAACAGAATACTAAGCAGAGCTTTTGTTGGTTGGTTGGTTGGTTGTGTTTTATGGCATATCAACCTTTATAGGTTATTTAATGCCAAATCCATTTTTATACAAATAATCAGTTCTATTCATTTTAGCATGAGTACACAGTTTAATTGTCAAAAGAATTTTGTTCAAACTATTCAGTTGAGTCAAACAGTTCTAATTCAAACAATTCAGTTTAGCGTATGCACAGTGCCAAAGTCAAAAACTGTTCTATATCAAAAAATTCAGTTTAGCATAAATACGCAGTTTAGTTCTATTTAACCCATAGATAGGACCCTATCAGATGTTACCACTCCGGGCCAGAGTGCACCTGTGAGCGATGACAATGAAGGGGTACTCCACATTTCCCAAAGCTCCAGCATCACTGAAACCTCACCATCAGATTATTTAGTGTCATATCCAGGACACTTTGCAGAGATGCAGTCGGTGTATTCTACAGCCCCAACCGACTGGGCAATATAGATCTAGAGATGAAACAGTTAATCCTATGATAAGCGAATGCAAGAATCTGGCACGAAAGGAGTACAAGACTCGGAGGGACTAGGTAAGAAAGGTGATCCATTTAGAGTTGAGAAAAAGATAAGAATTTTATCATAAAACCCAACGATATAAGCACAAACCAGAATCCATCCATGATAATGAGACGCATAAAATTCTAAGGGATTTTGAGATACAAATGGATTACTGAATCGCAGTCAGAAGACAAGGTCTAGCTTTAACTAACATGAACAAAGAACTTATCCTCTTGTGGACTTGGCTGTTCCAGCGAACCACTGAGTAAAAATGGAAGAAAGCGAAAAGTCAAACAAATATATGGATCTTTCCGGTGAGCTTTAAAATCTATGACGGTGATGCCAATTATAGTTGGTGTACTTGGGGCAGCTAATAAGGTTGTAGGGGTTGGACATCAGAGGAAGATTCAAAACCATCTCGACCACAGCTTTTTTTTAAAGATCAGCTAGAATACTCAGAAGAGTTCTGTAGATCTGGGGAGACTTGTCCCTCATCCTCCAGTTTTGGAACGGTCCTCAAAGGCCCCAAAGAGAGTTTGGGAGAACAGAAGATCAAATGGAGAATCGAGACCATGCAGACAATTACACTGTGAAATCAGCTTGGATACTTAAAAGTCTTCTGGAGACCTGACAGATTTGCTGTCACTTTAGTGAAATATAACCAGTTAAAACTGAAGAGAAAAAAACTTGCATGGAGTGAAACTACTACTAATGAAACTGACGATCAGAGGAAGAAAATAAATCATTAAAGTGACGGTGATAACAATTATTGTTGGTAACTCTTGGAACGGTCCCCAAGAACCTTGAGAATAGACAGGATGAACTTAAGATCGGGAGAAGAATTGACACTATCTAAACCACAGCACTGCAAAAATCAAATAAAATACCTAGAAGAGTTCTGGAGACCTGAAGAGAGTTGCTGTAACTCAGACTTCAGTGAAAAACCACCAGTTAGAATTGGTGTAAAAAACTCACAAAGAGTAAAAAAAAAACCAAAAAAACTAGAAGACTTAGTTGTAATAAGCAAAACGAATATGTCAGCTAGTGGACTTCACTATTCCGTCATATCACAAAGTTAAAACAAAGGGAAGAGAAAAATCTGAGAAATATTTAAACTTTGGTTGGGAGTTAAAAATAAGTGGTGGAATATGAAAGTGATAGATAATTGTCATATTCGGGATTACCAAAAACCTAGAAAAGAGAAATGGGGTAACTGAAGATGAAAGGAAAAATTAAGATTTCTAAAATGATAATACTGCTGAGATCGACAAGAATACTCGGAACAGTCCTGAAGGGCAGAGGAAATTTGTTGTCATTCAGACTTCAGTAAACACCTCTAATTACATCTGGAGGGGGAAACTTGCAAAGTGACCATTTAAAAAATAGGAATTGGGTACGGTAAGGTGTATGGTATTTTAAAATAAGAATGAGTACTATTATCTAAAAATCATCAATAAAAGAAAAATAATCAAAAAGAAAAGGAAATTGATAGATTGATTGATTTTAACAGTGTGTAAACCGGTGTAGGTTAATTTTATCCCAAGACGTTCGGGAATCGCGTTCATTTTACGTTCCTATTTGTTTTGTTCTTTTGTTTTTGTAGACGGTTCTATCGAATACAAAACCTTCAAAGAGACCAATTTGAACGATAGACGAGACCTGAACTGCAACTCCGGGTCAGTAATGACAATGTAGGGTGACTCCATATTCTCCATATCTCTAGAACTTGAGCCTCACCATCAGATGCTATCTAGTATCATACTCAGGACACCATTTTGAGGAAGGTTTTTACCCTGAAAATGTATTCTCAGTCTTGATTAAATGTCTCGGAAATTAGTAAAAACATCAACTTCTCCCCAAAATATTGAAATATAAGTAAAAAATTGAAGTTGGCGACCTGAAGGCTCCTTTTTCAATTGCCACGACACCGAGGTGTAGGAAAGTATTTGTGTCTGCCTCCCACCAGACCGGACTTGACACAAGGTCAATGACCCGAAGGTCGATTATAGTGGGGATTGGGAGAGGGGAAGGTCGGGCACGAACCGAGACTCAAGCCCAGCTAGTCATCGGCCCACTTAGTGCAATGTGGGCCTGATAAGCCTAGCCGGACATGAACCCAAATCTAGGTCCAGGCACGGTGCCCGATTATAGCTTAAACTGGATAGCAAGGTCCAGTGCTATACAAAGGTAACAAAGGTGTCAGTGATGCAACTTGCCCAACTGAAGGTAGCCTAGCCAAAACGGGAGCCTTTCGGCCTCAAATCTGCCTTTGTTGGACAGTGCCCGTTTGCGTCAAAGTCAACAGAAAATTAATGCCGTCAGCCGTCAGCGTGGTATAGGGGAGGGTGCTACTCCTTTCCCCTAAATTGTTCCACTTTACCTTTGATACGTACCTTATAGTGTTTAGCAAGGATGTATCAAGTATCATTTTTTGAGTCTTTGATTTTACTCGTGAAATATAATTCAGGTTTTTTAATTGCTACATGTAAGCAGCCGAAAAACCAAACATGACAAATTTCTTTTAAAATAGGAAAAAAAAAACCAAATCGAAATTTCTACGAAAAAATATTCAAAGAAAACTTCTTAAATTAAATGTTTGAAAAATCAAATCTTTAACCCGAAATCATGCAAAATGAACGAAAAGGCAAGTAATTTTAATATGTGATACAATATTTTTCTATCAAAAAGACAACAAATAATTGACATATATTTTCGAATAACCCGCTAAACCCTTTATCAGGGAGGATTAAATTTAGGGACCCTAATATGAAGAAGCCATTGTCTTGTTAATGACATAAGAAATAATTTTTATCAATTAATTTCAATGTACACTGTAATATCGTTTATATCAATTTACTAAGAATGTGTATTGAATTGTCTTCTTTAACCCCGTCTGCTGGGACTGTAGAATATACCAACGCGATCTCTACTGCAAGACCCAACCTGTATCGAGTGTCCTAGATTTGTCCCTAAACCATCTGATGATGAGGCTCAGTCCTGTATTTCTCGGTTATTTTGAGTACTTCTTCATTGCCATGACTCCCAATTCTACTCAGACGCGATGTGGTAGTATCTGTTAGGGTCCAATCTATTAGCCAAATAGAAATATGGGAAGTCGACACAATAGCGTTTCGGTTCTGCTGAACCATCATCAGGTCCATGAAGGGTGATATTGTCGACTTCCCAATAAATATCTCCTTCCACTTGGATTACTTTGTTATCAATTTTTCGATAGATAGATAGATAGAGAGACAGAGAGAGATAGAGTGACAGAGAGGAAGAGAGAAAAGCAATTTTCCGTTTATTCATGATTGATTAAAAAGAAGAGAAAGAATAATATATGACTTTTAAAAACTAAATCCAGATTCGATCAATTTTGAAAGGGTCCCAAAATTTTTGCATTCGAGCCAACAATAAAAATGAATATCTAAAAAAAGATAATTGATACCCTTCTTTAAAATATCAGAAAACAGTGTGAAAATGTGAACCTTTTAAAAAATTCCATAAAACTAATTTTACTATTGCTGAAGATGGCAGGAAACACTGCCGAAAGCGCTCAAAACGACGCATTTTTAAACGATTTCTTCATTACATCGATCAGGATTTACGTTCCCTTCATCGGGAACATGACATTTTCTTTTCGAAATCATAAATTGTTCCTTCCCTTTGAACCAAACCTCTCCCAGCCTCTTTCTATTTCCCCTGTCTCTGTCTCTGTCACACACACACACACACATATATATATATATTTACCGAACTCATGTATCATGTGACTTGATTTTACTATTAGGAGGTTGCACTATACGTAAAATGAAAGTTCAAGCGGGAAAATAGGTGGCCGAGCCTAGATCTGGGCCAACCGGTAAGCCTACAATTTCTAGCTGCAAAACGATCTCAATTTAAATCTGAGAAATTCTAATGTACGCAAGTATATACAGTAAATGTACGTGTGTGTGTGTGTGTGTGTGTGTGTGTGTGTGTGTGTGTGTGTGCGTATCAGATTAGAAAGAATGTAATGTCTGATTTTAGAGTATATATTATAAATAAAAACATAGAAATATCTAATCATTAACATAATCTCCATTGTTTCCTAAAAGCTCATTCCATCTGTTGACAGGCTTATAGATGCCATACTCGTAAAATTCTTCAGGTTTTGGAGCATATTCAGCCACTTCTCTAGATGCCAACCTAAAACCATTTAAATGATTCTGCATCCTCTAAACATGTGATAATTAGAAGGAGCGAAGTCAAGAGTAACTGGAAGGTGAAGTAATTTTTCCCAATTGTGTTCTTCTATGAGATCATTTGTAATTGAGCTCTGGGAAGACAGACATTATTGTGATGGGAGACGACTCAGTTCCTGTTGACGAAAGATTTGGTTTGGTTTGGTTTGGTAGCATATCAACCATTAAATCGACAAAATCCTGAGGAAAAACCAAAATGGCTTTAGAAGAAACAGGTCCACAACCTCACAAATATTGACCACCCATAGAATCCTAGAAGGCGTGAGGGCAAAAAACTTACAGGCGACATTACTATTTGTCGATTTTACCAAGGCCTTCGATTCCATTCACAGAGGGAAGATGGAACAAATCCTACTAGCATATGGCCTACCAGAAGAAACCGTAGCAGCAATAATGATTATCTACAGAAACACCAAAGTGAAAATGCGTTCACCGGATGGAGACACGGATTACTTCGACATTGTAGCAGGAGTACTACAAGGGGACACGCTTGCCCCATACCTCTTTATCATCTGTCTAGACTACGTACTTAGGACATCGATCGATAACATTAGGGAAAACGGCTTCATGCTGACAAAGAAAAAGAGCAGAAGGTACCCAGCAAAAACAATTACCGACGCCGACTACGCCGACGACATAGCGCTACTGGCCAATACACCCAACCAAGCCGAAACACTACTGCATAGTTTGGAACGAGCAGCTGCAGGCATTGGACTCCATGTTAATGCACACAAAACTGAATTTATGTTCTTTAATCAGAAAGGCGACATCTCCACACTAGATGGAACCTCCCTGAAATTGGTTGACAAATTCACGTACCTAGGAAGCAGCGTCTCATCAACCGAAAAAGACATCGACACACGGCTAACGAAGGCATGGACAGCTATCGATAGGCTTTCGATCATATGGAAATCAAACCTGACCGATAAAATGAAACGCAGTTTCTTCCAGGCAGCGGTCGTGTCGATACTGCTATATGGATGCACTACTTGGACGCTGACTAAACGGTAGGAGAAGAAGCTATACGGCAATTATACAAGAATGCTGCGAGCAATATTGAACAGGTCCTGGCAGCAACACCCCACAAGGCGCCAACTGTACGGTCACCTACCACCTATCACGAAAACTATACAAGCTAGACGAACCAGACATGCCGGACACTGCTGGAGAAAAAGGACGAGACCGTAATTGATGTACTACTGTGGACCCCCGCATATGGCCAATCAAAAGCAGGACGACCAGCTCGAACATTCATACAGCAGCTATGTGATGATACGGGATATAAACCTGAAGACCTGCCGGAGGCGATGAATGATAGGGAGACGTGGAGAGAGAGGGTCTGGGATATCGGTGCTAGCCGCACGACATGATGATGATGATGATGATATGTCATTTAATGCCAAATCTTTTTTATATATATATATTAAATGTATGATAAATTTTTGTAGATAGCATTTTTAAACAAGCCTGAGCTCATCTTTTTTTTTGCACACAGTTAAATAGTTTCACTTAATATCAAACAATTCATTTTAGTATAAGTACGTTGTTTAAATGTTAAACATGTTTAAAAATGTTTGACCCATAGATAATATCCAATCAGGTGTTACCACTGAATGGAACCAGGAAGCGATGGCAATGAAGAGGTATTCTGTATTCCCAAAAGCTTAAGAATTACTGAAGCTTTACCATGAAATTGTTTAGTGTCATTATCAGAACACGCGTTAGGGGAGTCTTTCTCTTCGGCAGATATGTAAACCCCGGCCGACTGGATCATGTTGAATAACGAGGGTTGTTCTTTGTCCAAGGCTATGTACAAACAACGAAGTTTATTGCAGAAGAGATTAAAGGTGATTGATCATTGACCAACTGTTTGTAAAGAAAAATTTTCTTGAATATCCCACCTCTGAATATAACGTTGTTTGGATGAAGTCTACAACTCAGTTGTTGAGTAGGCCTGTTTCCTCGACAGATCTACAAACAACTGCATTCAATGTTATGTTTAAAGATCCACTTCTCATTATTAGTAACAAGCCTGCCTAAAAAAGGTACCTCACGGTGTCGAATAAGCAATGACTCTCAACAAAGGACACGCTGTTGCAGATTATCTGATATGTTTTACTTGTAGAGTAAAAATGTCAAATGTGTTCTTTCGTTAGAACAAATATGGAAAAGATAAAAATGATTCATTTTATCATTCGTAAACGATAACAAGAGGCAATATTTTAATAAATGTTGTTTAAAATATTAATCTCGAAAATCAGACATTACAATTTTTTCCAATTTGATATAAATCTTAGTTTGAGCAAAGGAAATATTTGTGGTGGGTGGGGATATTCTAATGAAACTGAAGAAAGGGTTGCGACTTTAATAAAACTGTATATGTACTTTGGGAAACTAAAATTATTTTGACTTGTCGGAAATTTCCTTTCATCTTTTTTATCTACATCTTAATTCACTGCCAAAGGGCGAAAATATAAATGAGCTACACTTCCGAAGCAAATAAAATACTTTCTTTATCTTACCGACACAATAATCCTGTTGGCTCGTGTCCGGATTTAATGTCGTTTCTAAGTGCTACCTCAATTGGTTTCAAGCTTTTTATCTTCAACAATTGTGCTTAATTCTTTCATCTCCCTTTTATTTTATTAAGATTTCTCAACTTAAAAATGTTTTGCGAGAATATGGTGTCAGCGTCCATGTCATTTTCATAATTTGGTTTTTATAATATTTAGTGTAGGTCAATCTGAATAAAAACAAACTATTTTTGAATGCCAAATAAAACCAAGGAATATTTGTTTGCTTGTCTGTTTTTTTTTTTGTTTACTTATTGTGTTGGTTGGTTTGTTTGTTCGTTCGTTCGTTTTAAAACATTTCACCCCTACTAGATTATTCTATGAGCAAATCAGTTTAATAATTATGGTCTAAAATTATAAATGATTCGTTAGTTGGTTAGGTTTTATGATATATCAACTCTAAATATTTAATGACAAATCCTGTTTATATATATATATATATATATATATATGATTTCTGAATGAATATTTTTGGGTAACATTTCAAACGAGCCAGAACTCATTTGTTTACACGCAGTTTTACGGTTTCAAGTATATAATACTAACAATTCCATATCACATCACTCATTTGTTGGCACACTGTTAAAAGGTTTAACAGTTCTATTTGCTGCATTAATTTGGCCCAAACAGGTACTACGGTTCTGAAGTAGAGTGGGCCTGGGAGTAATGTCAATGAAGGGATAATCCATATTCCTCAAATTTCCAGGACTGAAGGCTCACCACCAGATGGTTTAGTGCCATATCCAGAACACTCGTTGGGTGGAGGTCTTAAGATACAATCGGCTTATTCATATACAATACAAAAATGTATCTTTAAAATCATTTTAAACGGGTAAACACTTCATATTTCGTTGCAATTTGAAGATTTTAAAAGCCAATAAAGAGAATGAAACAATGTTCATGTTTCTCAAGAAAGAAATACTTCTACTTCATATGATCATCACCATCATCATGTTGTGCCGCTAGCATGGATATCCCTGACTCTCTCTCGCTACTTCTCCCTATCATTCATCGCTTCTGGCTGGTCTTCAGGGCTACATCCCGAATCCTCACATAGCTGCTGTATGTATGTTCGAGTTGGTCGTCCTGCCTTTGCTTGGCCATATGCGGGGGTCCATAGGAGTACATCACTAATGAGTTCGTCCTTGCTTCTCCAACAGTGTCCTGCATGTCTGGTTCGTCTAACTTGGATAGTTTTAGTGGTGAGAGGGAGGTGGCCGTATAGTTGGTGCCTTGTGGGGTGTTGTCGCCAGGACTTGTTCAATATTGCTCGCAACATTCTTCTGTAATTGCTGTTTGTTTCTTCTCCAGCCATTTAGTTAGCGTTCAAGTAGTGTATCCTTATAGCAGTATCGACACGACCGCAGCCTGGAAGAAACTGCGTTTCATTATATCAGTCAGGACTATCCATAGCTGTCCATGCCTTCGTTAGCCGCGTATCGATGTCTTTTTCGGTTGATGAGACGCTGCTTCCAAGGTAGGTGAATTTGTCTACCAGTTTCAGAGAGGTTCCGTCTAGTGTGGAAATGTCGCCTGTTTGATTATAGCACATACGTTCAGTTTTGTGTGCATTGACATGGAGGCCAATGCCTGCAGCGGCTCGTTCCAAACTATGCAGTAGTGTTTCGGCTTGGTCGGGTGTATTCGCCAGCAACGCTATGTCATCAGCGTAGTCGGCGTCGGTCATTGTTTCTGCTTCTTTTATTTTTTTAGCTCGAAGCCGTTTTCTCTGATTCACATATTTCGGCAGCATCTTCTCATCTGCTGAAAGTGATGCTAACATATGCCAAGTGAAGGCAAGGCCTGCTATCGATCATATTGAAATCTGATCTCTTCGATCAAATAAAAAGATATTTTTTCGATGCAGTGGGCCACTGTGAGCCACTGCTGGAGAAATAAAGATGAACTCATGTGACGATTTTTTATGGATCCCTACATATCAGCACACCAGTGTTGACTGAGAAGCAAAGCTTTCAAATTTGCTCTTGGCAGACACAAGATAACTAGAAGACCTAGCAGGAACTGACTAGAAGACCTAGCAGGAGCGATGGATTATAGGTACGGGTGGTGAGTGAGAATCAGGGAACTCCATGCTACCACTACCACTTGATGATGAATACAACGGTTGCTCCAATAGAAAGCTTCCAATTAATTTCCACTTAATCTATAACAGAAGCGAGGACGTTATATAGAGCAAGTTTTCTGCTACAAACCATCTTTTTGCATATATTTACAATTATTTGCGGTGTATTTTCAACAGTGATGAACAAGAGCCAGTATGCTTCATCCGCAAGAAATTTCCTTTGAAAATAATTTCTCAAAAGTAATTAAATTGTCCCAGATCAATGGTGGATGTTGGTGATATATCAGTAGCGGTTGAAACTTCATTCCAAGAACTCTTTTTGGATTTTTTCTGCTTAACGATAGAAATTGAACGACAGTCTGGCAAAAGGGCTTCTTACATGTTCCATGCACACTAATGTGTCCGTTTACATTCCATGAAACTTAATGAATGTTTACGGATACCAAAAATAAATATAAGCACACATAGGCTATAGTTAGACAAGGATGTCATCATCGCTGCTCAAAAAAAGGGTTGCTTTCGTTGGTGCAGATTTTCACGAGCGCAGCATAAATGCTTTTGTTCATCACTGGAAAAATGCATTAGTAATGGGACAAAAATAGGGTTCGGTTGCCAACATCTTGCTCTACATAGCGAATAAATTGGATTATAATTACAGGGTGGAACGATAAAATTGTCGCCCTAGAAAAGACGACATGAAAACCTGTTTTCTTTTTTTTCTTTTTTTTTTTTTGGCCAGTTGTGTACAAATCCCAAGAGCGATAGGAGCCTTCTATCATGTCTGAAAGTGACACAATGTTCAACGAGCAAGATCAGAGATGCGCTGCTGTACAACACACGCTCTCTACCGATCCAAGTTATGACAACAGAACCATTGCCAGCACCCTCAAAATGCAAATCCGGACGGTTCAACGATTGAAGGCACAGTTCAACAGATCGGACGACCTTTTGGAAGTGGTGGAGCGGAAGCCCAAGGCTGAGGACACCACCAGGAATACCCGGACTAAGGAGTTTATCGAAAAGGTCCAGGCAATCATTGATGAAACTCCTCAGCGGTGTGGTAATCCCCTGGTGCAATCAGATGGCCCGTGGCAGACCCTGGGTGTGGCAGCAGGACTCGGCGCCGGCCCACAAGTCCAAAGAGAACCAGGCTTGGCTTCAGAATGAGTGCTACGACTTTGTACCCTTCTCTCACTGGCCCCCTCCTCCCCGACCTGAACCCGCTGGACTACTCCGTTTGGTCATACGTCGGGAACATCACTAACATGGCTTCCCACAACACCAAAGCCAGCCTGATCGCCGCCATCCCCGAGTATTCGCCGAGCTCCCGCCAGTGGCTTAGGCTTGTATACACAGAAACAAATGTAGATGCACACACACTATCATTCATGATTACGGAGGATTGGGTGAGTACACAAATAAATATATTCACATGAACCCACACTCATACATAAATACACCGGCCCAGGTGTGTATACACATAAACATACGTTCATGCACCCATATATTCAAACGTGATTACACATGCTAGGGCGTGTACACATCTAAACATATACACATGCACCCACACTTTCATATATGAATACACATGCTAGTGCGAGTACACATATAAATATATACACATGCACCCGCATTTACATACATGAATACACAGGCTTAGTGAAATACACATATAAATATATACACATGCACCCATAATTACATATATGGGTACACAGGCCTGGGCGTGTACACATAAAATCATGCATATGCACCCACTCTTACTTATATGAGTACATTGGCTTGGGCAAGTATACATATAAATATATACACATGCACCCACTCTTACATAGATTGGTACACAGGCTTGGGCGAGTACACATATAAACATATACATGTGCACCCACACTTACATACATGGGTACACAGGCGTAGGTGAGGACACATGTAAACATATACACAAGTACACACACTTACATATATAGATACACAGGCTTGGGCGTGTACACATATAACATATACACATGCACCCACACTTACATAGATTGGTACACAGGCTTGGGTGAGTACACATATAAACATATACATGTGCACCCACACTTACATACATGGGTACACAGGCGTAGGTGAGGACACATATAAATATACACACATGCACCTACACTTACATACATGAATACACAGGCGTAGGTGTGTACATACATAAACATATGCACACGTACCCTCACTCTCATACATAAATACATACGGTTTGGGTGTGTAATCTTATACACTGATGTCCACACACTCTTATACATCAATCTACAAACTTATGCGAGCACACAAAAACACGGACATGTACGCACTTGTGTATCAACACACTCTTAAACCCACAGGATTTAATACGCATATAGAAAGGCATACGCATATGTACACACACTTATGGGTGCATGGGCGCAGTTAGCAGAATGATTTCTGAGAATCGAATAATATGTCTCCTGTATTTCGTTTTGCGTTAAAAACCTTTGGATAACGTTGCGGTTCCAATTTAAGTTTACCTAAATATAATTTTTCTATGAATATTAATTAATAAGACTGATTGTGATTTATACCTATTCATAAAGAGAGTAAAAAAGAAATTTCTATATTGCATATAGATCAACCAGTAGCGATAAGAATGGTTGTATGAAAAAAAAAAAGGAAGAAATTTTTCCAAGTCTTTTTCATTAGGTCATGCATTGAATTTCATTTACAACGCACCGTTTCTGAACAAGACACTCTTGAGAGAGTATATCTTCAAGAGCACACTCACAGACACATACACACACATATACATACATTTACACAGGCATAGAATACGCTATCCCTATCTTTGTAGATATATATATATATTTATATCTATATATATATATATATATATATTATTAATCCACAACTGATAGGATGTGACACAAGGTGAATTTTTAAGGAGGATTCATTTACTCGGAATCCAGAGTCTCCTCTCAAAGCAAGTTGGCGATCGCAGTCGAAAACGACTTGAAGGCTTTCTTTTGATGAGCTATTACACAGAACATAGGGGAGGGCAGTACTTCTTTCCCTGGATTGCTCCACTTTACCCTTGATCCGTACCCTATAATGCTAAGTGTTAAGCACGGCGGCATCAAGTAGCATTTTTGAGTCTTTCCTATGACTCAACCTGGGATTGAACGCTGGTCTTCCAGGACATTTGGCGAACACTACTCATTAGGCCAATAGATCAACGATGAATGTTTAATGAAAAACATTATTATTAAACATCCATCGTTGATCTATCAATTCTTAGTATAATTATTTTTAAACTCCTAATGATGGTTGATCAAAACCGAAACGTTGCAGCGTCGACTTCCCTTCACAGTAAATTCATTACTTTGGATTACTTCATTTTTCAAATTTTCTCCATATATATATATATATATATATATAATTACATCCAAAACCGAAATAAATTTATAATTGAATTACAAAATTGAATTCTTTTTAATTTGTATATAGTTTCGATCCTATCTTGAAGCATCCTGCGTGTCTAGCCATACTGAAGAGTTGTGCCACAACGAAACAATCTGTAAATGGTAATATATATATATATATATATATATATATATATATATGAATTTAATCTACAAAAGATGTTATAATCATATATCCCGTGTATCATGCTTGTTTTATTTGCGTTAAGCAAGCAGAAGATCATATATTTTTTTGAAAATATATTTTCTGTTCACCTCCCTTGAGTAATTTATTGAAAATAGCCCACTAGGGCTATATCAACACAGCAGATGGGATACCGGTACTTGAGCTCTCTGTTGTCAACAAAATAGATTACGGATAAGCTACGCTAAGCAGAGGCATTATACTATGGTATATGGTTGGTTATCAAATGCCAAATCCTGCTTTTACATATATACTAAATAATTGATTTATAAACACATTTTGTTGATACACATAGTTAAATGAACAAACCGTACTATTTCTAACAATTCAATTTAGCAAAAATCAACAAAGGTAAATGATTCCAAGTTTCGCTATGTATCACCAACAGTTTAAACATCAGTCATTTGTTTACACACAGTTGAATAATCAAACCGTACTATTTCTAACAATTCAATTTAGCAAAAGTCATTTCTTTGGATTCAGTTTAAGTGTCAAATAGTTCTATTTGACCCATCGATGAGATCCTATTTAAGCTCATTAAGTAAGAAGCATCGATCGGAAATAAATAATTCTCGTTTGAAGTTTATTCTTTTTATTCGTATAAAATATTATGGAAATACTTTATAGATAGTATTAAAGTTTCAAGTATTCGTATCTAATACAAATAATTTGCTTATAATTGCATTGTTTTACCTATTCCTATCGAATCAAATTAATATACACACAATTCCATGGTTTGGGGTAACGACTCTTACTTAAGATTAATTTATTTGAACAGTGTTAAATTGTTACAATGATTTTAACGGCATGTCAACTTATCTTGGGTTATTTTAAGCTAATCGGTTGGGAAATCCCCTTCATTGTACATTTATATTTACATGTTTTGTAAAGTTGTTTTTTTGTTTTTCTTTTTTAAATAAAACACGAATAAGTTTTAAATATTCTATTCAATCCATAACTGAGACTAACATGTACAACCACTTCAGTTCAAAGTGGACCTAGGAGTAATGGCAAAAAAGTATACTGCACACTCTGCAGGGCACGAGAACTTTAGCCTTACCTTTGAATACAATTTAGTATCATATCAAGGAGATCTCTTTTGAGCAAATTTAGATAACAGATGTTTGTTACTGAGTTTGAGTCTCAGTCGGTCTTTCTGGCCTTCTGCTAAACGAAGTTTTGGATTGTTTAACAATCAGCATCATAATCATAAGAATTTTTTGTAGTTCCCCTATGGGTCCTCAGCATTTCCCAAAGCTCCAGCCTTACTGGAGCCTCACCATCAGATTGTTTAACGTCAAATCGAGGATACTCGTTGTGGAGGTCTTACACCTCTGCAGAGATGCAATCGATGTACTCTACAGCCTCAGCCGACTGGGCTAACTAAACTATTATAAAGAAAGGTAATTTGTAAAAAGTATTCCAATCAAAATACTTTGTTTGTATTATCCTAATTAGGAACCACTTTTTGAAACGTTTAAAAGTTGCCTTGAGTCAATTTTTTGATTTTTGCGGTGAGAAAGTGTACATTTATTGACTTTTACTGTTGGAAATTGTAAGCGTACTAGTTGGCCTAGGCCAAGCCTTCGCCAGCTATTTACACTCACAAAGTTTGTATGTTTCGTACGATGCAAACTCCTTATATTTTGAAAAGATTTAAGTCTCAGAAAGTCACATCATACGCGATAATATATCATTTCGAAAGTAAGATCTTCTATATAGTTTGGTTAGGTATTATGGCACATATCACATTGTACGTTATTAACATCAAATCTATTTTTATAGTTCGAACAATTCAGTTTAGTATAAGTACAGTTTCAATGTAGAAAACTGTTCTATTTCAAACAATTCAGTTTAGCATAAATACATAATTTCAATGTCAAAAACTGTTCAGTTTAGCGTAAGTACGCAGTTTAAATGCAAAAACAGTCCTATTTCAAGCAATTCAGTTTAGCATTAGTACACAGTTTAGTTCTATTTGACACATAGATAGGACCCTATCAGGTGCTACCACTCCAGCCAGAGTGGACCTGGGAGCGATGGAAATAAAGGGGTACTCCGCATTGTCCAAAATTCCAGCATTACAGGAGATTGTTTAGTGTCTTATCGGGACACTCGTTGGAGAGATCTTACCCCTCTGCAGTCAGTGTATTCTACAGCCCCAGCCAACGGGGAGATTTTGTGCAAAACTTGGTATCATATATTTCCATTATTGTTTTCACTGATGGAATGCATTACTTTGTGGCAAAATGTTCTTGTATACACCTGTATTAGTGTAGAAAATAAACACGCTGACCCGAATCGGAAAAGATAAAAATCCTACTATTCTTCCTCCAGTGATTAGTTAATAGTAATTCTGGTGTGGCAACTTGTCTAGGAAAGAAAAAAAAGTTAAAACCTGCAAAATGTGGCTTAGACATAGATCTCGAGTCACATCCTGCTTGTACGGAGTGACTGATATATATATATATATATATATATATATATATATATATATATCATTATATTATATAATAGCTCTATCACAGATTTTGAGCACTCTCCAAATTGTACTGTATTTGGTCTGCCACAAACCACCAACTGAGACAGCGACTACCACATACTGTTGTAATATATATATATATATATGTTGGTTATTTCGTAGCGTTTCTTTTCCTTTTCTGTCCCTCCTTTTTACGACCCCACCTTTTTTTTTTTTATCTATTTCCTCTTACGTTTAACGCTAGGAAATAACTAAAATTCTGACAAAGTTTCAGTGTAACCATTTTTTCACACACACACACACACACACACACACATATATATATATATATATATATATTTATCGAACGACCCATGTGGCTGAGATATATATATAACGAAAATAATCCCTACGTTGCCACGAGCGAGTCAACCTAGGTTCCACGAAGCGGCTCTTTAGGATTGCTCCGGTGAAGTGGTTAGAATGAAATACATTTTATTGGTTAAAGGACCCCTCACCTATACAAAAATTAGCATATTTAAAAAAAAAGTATTAAAAAAAACAAAACATTTATTCAAGAAACCGACAAAAAAAATTCGCTTTTTTTCTTTCTTTCTTTTTCTCCATTTTTTTCTATATAAAACAATTTTTAGCTGAGGTAATTCTGTCGTTTTTTTTTCTTTTGACTTGACATACATGCCGCTGGATTATCTTTAAGTAGCACGTGTGTTTTTCATCTTTTCTTTTTTTACACTTTTTTCCCCCAGATATCAGTTTGTAGAATTTGTATATTGAACAATCTGTTTTTTAATTAAGTATATTAATCTTTATATCACCTACGAGAGTCATTCAATAACAAAGAGGATTTTCTTTTTGAAGAGGTCCCCGCGGACTTTCTCGAAACCTATGTATGGCACTAGACCTTGCTGTCTAGTTCAAGCCAGAACCCGGCATACGCGCCTGGACTCACATTTGGGTTCGTGAAACTGCTTGCCTCACCAGGCTCACATTGCACCAAGTGAGCCGATGAGCAGCATAGACCCGCAGGGTTTGAATCTCGGCTCGTTCCCGACCTCCCCTTCCCCTTTATCCCCACTTTAATCGGCCTTCGGGTTTTTGACCATGTAGCAAGTCGTGTCTGGTGGGAGGCAGCGACAAATAAAAAGAGGATTTTCTTTTGAATACATTCATTTTTCTTATTTTTTCAGTAAAGGTAGATTATGGCTTGTTTGCAATTTGTTTCAATCAAAAAATATATTTTAATATCGCAAAATGATAACTAATCAAATTGAGGGCTTCAGGCTTGAACAGAGGTCTGTCATCAAGTTTTTGATCACTGAGAAGTGTAAACCATGTAAATTTTACAAAATAAGGCTTGTTGTGTACGGAAAACTATGTTTTGTCAAAAATGATTACAAATGGGCTAAGCGGGGTTGTGACGAGCCTGAATCAAAAAGACAGTCCATCAAGTGGAAACACACTGACTATCTAGTAAAAAAATGTTCTGCCTGCAGCGATCCGTAAAATAGGCCCTGCTGACAGTTTTCTGTGACATAAAAGGACCTATTACTATTGATTTCCTTGAAAAATATTCATCCGTAAGAAGTAGTGCTTCTTATTGCCAACTCCGTAAACAAAATCTATCTCATTTAGTGACAAAAGTGTGACTTGTTGCACAATAAACAAATCCCACTTTATGTTTAATTCATTGGTTTATATCTTTTACTTAACTGCAAGGCCTTCATACCTCAAATCAAATGTTTTTTTAAGTTCTTCTTATATCAACATCATTGACAAGCAATCTTTTTTGAGCTTCTTGTCTCAGTAATAAATCATAATCATATTAATGGGTTGCATCTATTTTGAGACAGTTTTGAATGCTTTTGTCTCCCCAAAAAGTAATGACGCAAAATATTTTCCTCTCTTGTTCAAGGCATTGTGATCAAGGATTAATAGTTGTTATGATATACTTTTTCAAATGTGAAACTCAAACGAACACAATATTATTAGTAGTAGAATTATAAGCTGCCACATAATTCCCATGTATAGTGTTTATATATATATATATATATATATATATATATATTGTCATCCACAGACAGACTGTTTCGTTCTATCAGAACTCTTCAGTGTGGCTAGACCCGCAGGACACTCGAAGCCGGGATCGAAACCCGTCCAACTTTACGATTGACTAAGGTTTCAGACCACACGGCTACAAGCGGACTACGTTGGCTAGGGGAATTTTAAGGTATTTTATTTTTAGCAACAGCAGCAGCAGCCTTTGTTTACATTTTTTTTTTTTCTTTAATACCCTATCGGCTACCAGAGTGCTCAATTCTTACGAAGAGCTTTGCATTACGCTAGGGGCGGCCGACAATTCCTTCGCCAGAGTGCTCAACCCCCATGGGGGAGCGTATATATTGTCATCCACAGACAGACTGTTTCGTTCTATCAGAACTCTTCAGTGTGGCTAGACCCGCAGGACGCTCGAAGCCGGGATCGAAACCCGTCCAACTTTACGATTGACTAAGGTTTCAGACCACACGGCTACAAGCGGACTACGTTGGCTAATATATATATATATATATTGGACATTGGCATAATGGTTAGAGTGTTCACAAACGGGCCGGGAGATCTGGGTTCAATCCCAGGTCGAGTCATACCAAAGATTCAAAAAATGGTACTCGATGCTATCTTGCTTAACACTCAGCATTATAAGGTACGTATCAAGGATAAGGTGGAGCAATCCAGGGAAAGGAGTAGCGCCCTCCCCTACACTTCGTTGTAGACGCTATCGAAAAGGGAGCCTTCCGGTTACCCTCGATAACGGTCGCCAACTTAACTTTATATATATATATATATATAGTTCCCTATATATAGGAAGATTTTATATATATATATATATATATATATATATAGTTCCCTATATATATATATGGTAATAAACTACTGATCAAGTTAACTGGGAAATTTTTTCCTTGCAATGTCGGAGTATTTAGCGTTAGGAAATATAAATACCGAGACGGCTCATACCTTTTTTTTCTTTTTACTCGGGTTTTTAATATTTGTTCCGGAAATGGGGGATCATTCAACATTTATTTTGAATTTAAAAGTGAGCCCCTTCTACAATGTGAAATAATTTTTATTTGCAAAAATATGAATTGAGGTGAGTTTTAGGCTCTAATTGACTGAAATCACAAAAGAAAAAAATGAATAAATAAAAATGAAGATAATAGAACTTTTTTTCAGGGTGGAGTTGAACGGGTGCAGGTGTAGAATAATAAGCACACATGCAAAACTCCACGTATACGTGTGTGTGTGTGTGTATTGTGTAATTTTCATTAGAATACTCATTCTAAAAACCTTAAGTACCAATGAAGTTTAGATAATTGAGCGGTGGAAACCTAATAAGAAAATAGATTCAATTCACAAAGTAGAATTACTTAATTATTCTACACTGTTAAAGTTATCAAGTAAAATATTCTTTTTTAAAAAGTTTTAATTCAACTAAGCTCCTTTCGCATCATCAGGCATGTACGTTCGGTTTTGTTGAATTTTACGGCATGTCAACACTTGATAAGTTATTTTATGCCAAAGACATTTTGGTTTATTCTTTCTTTGTATAGTATAGCTATTATTTGTGCAGACACTTCTGTTGATAACCGAATATTCTATATACTTGTATTGGCTTGGTTGTTGCGGCTGGTTAAGTCAGCATTTCTGCTGAGGGTTTGTTCATCCAAGTTTGTGTGTGTATCTATTTGTGGGTGAAGTTTTGGTCGATGGACTTATATCTTTGGTTGGAGGCCGTCCTTTTTTCAGGAAAATGAGTATCAAGATCTATTGTTTCACCAAATTCTCGCATTCTCTTGATATTGTTCAATTCTTTCTTCGAGTATAGGCGAAGCTTAGTTGAATTAAAACTTTTTAAAAAAGAATATTTTTACTTGATGACTTTAACAGTGTAGAATAATTAAGTAATTCTACTTTGTGAATTGAATCTATTTTCTTTTTAAGTTTCCACTGCTCAATTATCCAAACTTCATAGGTACTCAAGGTTTTTATTATGAGTATTCTAATAAAAATTACACAATACATACACACACACGTATACGTGGAGTTTTGCATGTGTGCTTATTATTCACCCGTTCAAGTCCATTAAAATGTATTTCACTGAATATTTGGTTGTTTTTGTTTTCTGTTAAAAAAATGAATTAATTTGGTAAAGCCGATGCTTAACAGAATTAGAGTGGTCTCTTCTCTTCTGATCTGAACAGGATTTTTATTTTTCTTTCTTTTAATATCGGTTTTATTTGGTTGAGCGTGCTGTGGATATTCAGCTTCTATATTACATTTACAAGAATAAATCTCGATTTAGGACAAAAGAGACGAATGAGACTAATTCTGATCTCTTTCGCTTCAGTTTTGTCCTTCACTTTTGATCACAATTTTACCGTTTTATGGAAGATTGTAAAGCACCAATAAACTATGATATTCGAAGTTTGCTGTTTGATTAGATTTAAACTTATAAACCTGAGGAAAGTGTTGATACAGATTTTCCTAAGGCGTCAGGCTATATTCATAATGCATTTAAAAATTGTATTTGAATATCTATTTTAAAACAAGATAATTGATGGGAAAAAGGGAAATTTAATGCCACAAAATATCAGGGATTGGGTAAATGACATGTTGTTATTTTTTTAGATGAGTTCAATCCCCATTCAAGTTTTTTTTTTTTAAACAAGATATTTCAAAGATAAAGAAAGAAAAGCAACATAAAAACAGGAAAAGAAGATTAAAAAACAACAACTTCCAAGCACCAATTTCATGTCAAAATGACAAAAGAAGGAATTTAAGTCAAGGGAGATTGTTCTGTTAACAGAAGATAAAATAGAATCCGAGAAAATCTAGCTTGAAAAATGGACATAAAAATAAATAAATAAAGAGGGCCGGGGAGAGAGAGACACCAACGTGGATTATGAATTGCCCGAACACATCTGCAAATGCACAATTCAACTGCATAACGGAAACTCTTCGATATACACAGATACACGCTTAACAGTTAATGTGGGTAGCTAACAGTTAACGGCATTGAGAATGGAGTCAGCTAACCGAGTTCGAACCTTACTATCAATAAAGTATTACTCACCGCCTAACTGTGCTCATATATACTGTTTGGGCTTCGTAAACGTTCAGCTTGCTAATAAGTTGATCGCTTTTTTACATAATTTAACGACACACCTTTGCTCTCTTGCCCTGTCGGCAGGGGCTGTAGAATATACCAACTGCACCTCTGCAGACACCCTAACGAGTTTCCTGAATATAAGACTAAACAATCTGGTGGTGAAGTTTCAGTAACGCAGGAGCTTTGGCTAAATGCGGAGTACTCCATCTTTGAAATCGCCCCGAGGTCCACTCTGGCCTAGAGCATTAGAACCTGATAGAGCCCTATCTAATAGAACTAAACTGCGTTCTTGTGCTAAACCGAATTCCTTGAAGTAGAACTGTTTTTACATTGGAACTGTACAACGCTTACCTGAAGTGTTTGAAATAGAACTGTTTTGTCATTTAACTGTGTGTAAAAAATATACTTATACTAAACGAAATTCTTTGAATTAGAATTGTTTGACTAAACAGAATAGCTTAAAATAGAAATGTTTTTTTACAATTAAACTGAGTACCGTTGCTAAACTGAATTATTTGAAATAGAACTGTTTATTCCTATAAAAAAGGATTTGGCATTAAATAATCTTTAAAGGTGGATACGCCATAAAACTTAAACAAAGAAAGAAACAAACGAAGCTTTGTATATTTATCGTATAGCAGCTGAGTAACAAAGATAAGATCTTTGCCACTCAGCAGCTATAACGAAGTGAAGCAAAAATATACATTATTGTCAAGGAGGTTTAAACTCTACTATAATACCACCAACATTAAACAACTGACAACATGAGAAAATAAATACTATCGGAGCAACCTAATTAACACCGATACATGCGTGACCTTTGTGGAAATGTATAGATGATGGGGATATGCATGGGGAAAATTGCTGAAACTTTCGAGAACCTCTGGTATTTTGTACTCACTGTACTAATAAATTCCAAAGAATAAAGACTTACCTTTAAGAGCTTTCAATACACACACACACATACACACACACACATATATATATACACGTTTTTTCTCCTTTACTAAAACTGCCCTAATGCTATATATATCCACACACTCACACACACACACACACACACACACATATATATATGTATATATATATATATATATATATATATATACATACGTTTTTTCTCCTTTACTAAAACTGCCCTAATGCTATATATATCCACACACACACACACACACACATATATATATATATATATATATATACATATATATGTACATACGTTTTTTCTCCGATACTAAAACTACCCTAATGCTATATATATCCACACACACTCACACTCACACACACACACACACACATATATATCATCATCATCATCACCATGGTGTGCCGCTGACATTGATTTCCTTGATCCCCTCCTACCATTCATTCCTATCGTTCATCACTCCCGGCTGGTCTTTCATGCTACATCCTGTACCAGTACAGAGCTTTTGTAGATAGGTTCTAGCTGGTCACCCTACCCCTGCTCGCCCGTGTGAAAGGGTCCACAAAAATACATTGCTTATGAGCTCACCCTTACTTCTCCAACAGCGTCCCACATGTTTTGCTCGTCTAGTTTTGATGATTTTCGCGATAGAGGTAGGTGGCCATACAGCTGCTGTTTTGTAGGATGCTGCCTCCAGGACTTGTTCTATAGAGCACGCAGCATTCTTGTGCAATTGCCGTCAAGCTTTCACTCCATACGCTTAGTCAGTGTCCATGTGGTGCATCCATACAGCAATATGGACACGACCGTTGCTTGGAAAAATTGCGCTTTATTTTATCTGATAGGTTTGACTTTCATAAGACCGATAGCATATCGATGACTGTCCATGTCTTTGATAGTCACGTCTTGATGTCATTTTTGGTAGATAAGACGCTACTTCCGAGGTAGGTGAACTAGTCTACAAATTTCAGAGATCTTCTATTTAGTGTGGAGATGTTATGTGCGTCCACTTTACTATTCTTATGTTTTTGTACTTCCTCGGCTACGACAGCATCGGACACATTTTTATGAAAAGTTTTCTCATTTGCATTTCTCTTTTCATTCACACTCACACATGAAGATCCCTGACTCTCTCTTTCTCTCTCTCACTCTCTCTCTCATTCTTGCATCCACTGCTGTTGTCCATTGTTGCAGGCTGGTCCTCTTGACTGCATCCATTGTCCACGCAGAACTGATTTATATAAGCTCTTGCTAATGATGTGTCCATATGTAGGAGTCCATAAGAAAACGTTACTTATGAGTTCGTCCTTACTTCGCCAGTAGTGGCCATCATATCTTGCTCATCTTACTTAGATGTTTTTTGAGATGGGAGGTAAGTGGCCTCACAACTGCTGTTTTGTGGGATGTTGCTCCAAGAATATGTTCAAAACAGTACATAGCATTCTTATGGCTGCTTTTCTTAAGATTCCGTTTTTTTTTCTTTTTTCTAGGTTTGTTTTTAGCTCCTCCCATTTTGTCAGAATTGCATAATCAAAAAATTATTAATCACAAGTAAAACCAAGCGCTATACGATATTGTCATCATTGTCACTCAGGATAATGAAACGGTCGTCTACATTAGTGAGGGAAAGCCCTATACCACACCTCATCTCAGATGTATTATATTTTATTGTTTGTTTTCGTCATTTAATGACAGATGCCGAAAAAATACATGGAATCAGGTGATGGACACACTGTCAGGATAAATTTGGGAGTCCCTTTTTTAAAATTTTTATTGAAACTCTTCTCAGGTACCTGGGTAGGTTTAGCTCTCAAGGGCCATACAACAGCTTCACCGAAGAATAATCGAGGAATCGTCTTGAAACACTTATCCCAAATTGGTTTGGGTTAGTTTTATGGCATATCAACCATTGTACGTTATTTAATGCCAAATCCTATTTATACATATATATTAAATATATAGGATTTGGTTGGGTTGGGTTTTATAGCATATTAACCATTTTAGGTTATTTAATGCCAAATCCGGTTTATACATATAAATTAAATATATATGATTTATCCTATCCTATTTACCAACCCCTCCGCTCGGGCAGGATATGACACAAGGTCAATTTTTAAGCGGAGTTTAACAGGTTTGAATTCAAAGTTTTCCTTCTCCTAGACTAGTTGCCAAACCAAGGCTGAAGAACCTAGTCTGTCCTACTATTTACCCATAGCTAGAGGGAGAATAAATGGATTCATACCTTTCCCAAGGGTATTAGTGCTATGTGAAATGCAATCAGTCTCGTCCAGGATTTGAACTCTATATATGATTTATAAACACATTTTGCTGATTATATTTTTAAAGGAGCCTAACCTCATTCATTTGCAGACTGTTAAATGGTTTCAAGTATTTCAATCTACATACGAATAATTCTATTTACTTTTAATCATATGTTTGAACACAGTTAAATAGATATAAATATGGTTTGTAAGAGAATAGTATATAGATGTTTCTAAATAAGTTAGAACTAATTTGTTTGTTAATTAATATTGATATTGTTTCTTCACAGTCAAATGGATACAATTATTGCCATCTAGAACTAATAATTCAATACAATATTAATCATTTGTTTGCAGAGAGTGAAGTGATTACAAGTATTGCTATTTCATACAATAATTCTATTCAGCATTACTCATTCGTTTGAACACAGTTAAATGATTCCACGTATTCCAGTATATCACTAACAATTCAATTAGATATGTCATTTGTTTACATACAAATAAATGGTCACAGTTCTATTTTTAATCATTCAATTTAACAAAAATCATTCGATTGCATACAGTTTAAATTTTAAATAGTTCTATTTGATCCATAGATAGTACCCTATCAGGTGCTACCGATCCGAGCAAGAGAGGACCCGAAAGCAATGGCAATGAAGGGGTACTCCACTTTCTCCAAAGTTCCAGCATTACTGGAGCCTCACCATCATATGGTTTCATATTATATTCAAGACAGTCGTTTGGTAATGTTTCGACATTTCGATGTTTGGGCTGTATCCTAAATTGGTTTAACAACCAAGTTAAATGATCCTCAAAGCACCGCTTTGAAATAGGATGGGCAGATTTCAGGTGACACATCAACACCTAAACAGACAAATGCTTGACCAGACACTCAGGATTAAGCATTCACACACGCTTACACACACACACACACACACACACACACACACACATATATATATATGTATATGTATATATATAAAAGTAAGGTTGGCGACCGTAGTCGAGGGTGAGTAAAAGGGTCCCTTTTCAGTTGTTACTACACCGAGTTGAATGGAAGGGCACAAGTCCTTTCTTTGGATTGCTACAATTGACACATGATTGATGCATATAATGCTAAGTGTTAAGCAAGGATATATCAAGTACCATTTTTTGAGTGAACACTCTACCTAATCATCCAACCGGCCGGTTATATATATATATATATATATACTAAATGGATAGCACTGTGGAAGCTGTCTATGATGCCAGAAATCATATAAGAGTCTAAGAGTCAGCTAAAGGCATTTTGATACGAAAAAGTAATTTTTTCCAGAAATGTACATGCTTCGCCACCAGTTCATTTTTGTCGCTTTTCTTGAGGCATATAAGTGGTGAGTCTCCGTGGCGTATTGGTTAACATATTAGACTGCGACATCGTAATAAGTAAGTCTGAACTCCAGTTGCGCTATTACGTTCACTTGGCAAAGGTATGAACCCCCTTATTAACCACAGCTAGGGGGTTATATAATGGTTTTGGCATTAAATATCCCACGAAGGTTGACATATCATTAAACAAAAGAACTGTCGCATATCAAGTCTTTTTTTTTTTAATTTTAAACTTTGTAAAATTTCTTTGCAAGAACTTTTCTCTCGACTTAGGTCCTAAAATAGCTGAGAACATTTCAGAAATGAATGACACAAAAGAAATATTCTAATTTTTCTTCTCACTTATATATATATATATATATATATATATATATATATATATATATATAAGATCAACAAAAGTGAGAAGTTTTTAATTTTAAAATATATGATACTTCAGAAAAATCGATAACATTTTATCATCTAATTTTTGTTATCATTTCTAATTATCTCAAATTTTAACAGCATAGATAAAAACAAAATAAAATCCTTTTTTTCCTTTAAAATTGAGAAATATAATTAACTGGAAAAGAAAAGTTTTATAAAAGGTTTTTATTTATCTTATAGCAAAGATGCTGCCTTTTGTCCCAAAAATTTGGACATTAGTTATGTCACTGTATTTTTTAATTGAATGCTATTCGCAATAATGGAACGCTAAGAACCTGGGGAAATTTTTAATTGATCATAAGTTTCGGATAAAGCATTGTAACATCACCTTGAGGATGTTTTAAGAAAAAAAAAACGATACATTTAATATTGGCATATTATAATGTATGAATAAATGTATCCTTTGAATATTTTTCACACAATTTTTCACACACACACACAATTTTTCACACACACACACAATTTTTCACACACACACACACACACAGATATATATATATATATATATATATATATATATATGTGTGTGTGTGTGTGTGTGTGTGTGTGTGTGTGTGTGTGTGTGGGTGAGAAAAATATTTGTGAAAAAATATATATGTCAGCTACCACAAAAACTGATACGCAATAGCTCTTCTCAAGAATTCATCACTTCCAGTCACCGATAATATATATGTAAAAAGATATGCGTAAAATATTCCTTCACAAATGCAGAGAATGACGATGGCTCTGGGATAAAATATCCGGGTTTCGATCCCAGGTTGAATCATCTCTCTTATCAAGCACTTTTCAGAAAAGTTGTGATACAATGAAATAGTGCGTCTGTGCATTATATATACATATATACACACATATATATATATATAGATAGATAGATAGATATCGATATATACTTTCAAGAAAATACGTAGATACTTTCAAGAAAAAAACAAAATTCGGCTGCATTATGTTTGGTTTCTTTGCTTTATGGGATATCAACCTTTGTAGGTTATTTAATGCCAAGGCTATTCTCGTAGAAGAAAAGTAGTGGTACTATTTAACCCATAGCTGGGAGGATAAGGGGGTTCGTACCTTTCCTAAATGTATTTGACAGAAAGTAAACGTAATAGCGCGACGGGAGCACGAACCCGCTTACTACGATTCCGCAGTCCATCGCTTTAACCATTATACCACAGGAACACTAACAGCATTCG
>OY757935.1:52943644-53073644 GCA_963585895.1 Sepioteuthis lessoniana | reverse complement strand
TTATCTTAGATAATCAAAATTATGTTGATAAAAGGACTATTTTAGAGGACACCTCCAAATTTATAAAACTTGACCCGGTTGATACACAAGACGATACTGTGATTATAGAGACGAAATTCCAAAAGAAGTTAGTCAAATAGGTTAAGAGTGGATATCTCTCCGCCTTCATTTATTATTTGATAAGACCTACAGATTCTATTCGCCCCATCAGGATGGTGTCCCATTAAAACCTATTCTATCCGTGAGAGGTTCTTCCCAACACAATGTTGCTAAATGGCTTATTGCCATATCGCAATTTGCTACCTTGTCTCTAGAGTTTATTTTTGATAATATCATGTATAGTCAGATTGATGGGGTCTCTATCATGTATAGTCAGATTGATGGCGTCTGCTAATATATTTTCGTAGGATTCCATGAAAAGGGATTACTTTCTTGTCCAAACAAGCCTGAAGTCTATTTGATAATACTTTTTTTCTCATCAATAATGAAACTGAGGTGGATTCATTTTTTACTGCCCTTAACAATATACATCCAGCCATTTGATTTACTCTAGAAAGAGAATCTAACTTCACTTTACCCTTTCAAGATGTTATGGTTTGTAGGACTCTTTCTTGTTATGTCACTTCCATACACCGTAAGCCTACATTTACTGGTCTATATAGCCGTTGGGATTCCTTTTGTCCCACAAAACAAAAAATAATCTAAGAGCTTGACGTATAAAGCACTAAAGATTTGCCATAAATCTAAACTTGAGAATAAGATCAAGTTACTTTCTATAACTCTTCGCCTCGATGGATTTCCTCTGAATGTTGTGCTGTAGCACTATGGGGGTAGGCCGCCAAAGCAGACGAGTCTGTTTTGGCGCAAAACCAGACAAAGGATTCTTGGACAAAAAAATCTCGCCGTATCCGGAAGTGGTAAGGGGACGCGAACGAGAGTTGACGACGCGACCCAAGAGAGGCAGTTGGTGGCTGGAGAGGAGAAAGGGCAGTTGGTGGCTGGAGAGGAGAAAGAGGAGTTGGTGGCTGGACCCGAGAGGGAGTTGGTGGCTGGAGACCAGCAGAGGAGTGGTGGCTGGACCCGAGAGAGGAGTTGCGGCTGGACAGGAGAGAGGCGAACAGCAGAAGTTGGCGTGGAAGAACGGAGGGGCAGTCAACACCAGACACCGAGCAGAGAGGCGAGGAGACAAGATAGGGTCCAGTGAAGAAGAGTCTCAAGATGTCTGATTCCAGTAGCATTGTGGAATTTTCGCTAGTAACCCACGCTAGCGTTAGTCCATATCTGCTATCAGGAATGCACATGCATGTAGTGTTGCATACCTCCCTCTGCTCTTGGTAACCCCAAGTTTGTTCGTGTTTGTTAGTCTGTTTGTTTTCTCCTGTCTCCCTCGATCGTATTCTTGTGTAGGTAAAGAAATGTGCGTTACCCCCTCAGCCACTAGTTGATCACCGGCCGGCTAAGAAGAAGACATGGTTAGAAGACTGAGATAATGTGGGGGGGTGAGGGGGTACCGTTTCACAGTGCAAACTGTTATTAGGAATAAAATAATTGATTTTAATAAAATCAAACTGTTATTTTTCAGCCAATGTACGTGTTGTCTTCAACACAAACCGATTCTAACTTCTTTCCGTAAAGTCGTTCTCCACCCTCACCATAATAGTTCTCCTATTTATCAAAACGTAGTTACGGTTGGCCCTACACAGGAAGAACTAATCAAAGACTGGACGCTAGAATTAAACAGCATGTCCCTACGAAAATACGTAATTCTAATGTTGGTCCGACCGATAATCTTAAGAGTACATACGGGTATTCTATTGCAGAACACATTATTAATAACCGAGAAAGTGCTGAGAAATTTCTAAGCTAAATCTTGTTGATAAACAACTGATTTTTACAGCCATAAAAGCCTTTGCGTAGTATTTTTGCTCCTCAAAGAGAATGTAATTAGTTTATGTGGATATTTTTATGTTAAGGATAAACATGGACTTGGTCCTTAATTTTGGAAGTTTTCTGTGTCATTAAGCAATGTTTCACTTAACTATTCTGGTTAGTTGGTTGGTTGGTTGGTTTTTATGGTATGTCAACCGTAGTAGGGGTATAAAATGCAGAAGTCAGTCTTCCTTTCCATCCCTTATATGGTTTCATATTTTATGAAATAGAACATTTCCAAAGTTTTTCAGCCCAGTCATTTCAACAAATGATTAATACTTAATTGAATTGTCAGTGATACATGGCAATACTTGGACTTATTCTAAATTGAATTGTTAGAAAGAGAACTGTTTGATCTATGTATATACAAAATTTGTTTACAAATCGTATATTCAATATGTATGTAAAAACAAAATTTGGCATTAAATAACCAACAATTGATGATATGCTATAAAACCAAAACTGAACTCAGGTTGAGGAAACTAATGACTATCACATATCTAGCTACTCTAGCTGAGGTTTGAATTATTTTAAAGAAATGTATCATTAAGAAGAGATGTAATTGCTTTCGTATATATGTCAACAATTTAACTGGAGCCATGCAGAAAAAATAGTATGAATGAAAATCGTGAGAAGTCCTTGTAGTGTTCGCCCTAACGAACTGGACTGTGACATCGTAGTAAGAAAGTTCGAACTCTTGTCAAACTATTATATTCACTTTCAGACAAATAACCTTGGGAAAGGCATAAACACTCGTATTCCCTTAGCTATGGGTTAAATAGAACCACTATTGTTCTTCTATAAGGATGGATTTGGAATTGAATTACTAACGAAATGTGATATACCATTAAAACAAAGAAATCAAAGAAAGAATAGCACAGTCAGCTAAACTGAATAGCTTGAAATTAACTGTTTTTATAATTAACTGTGTGTGAACAAAAACTGTACTCACACTAGACTGAATTGTTTGAAATAGAACTGTTTTTACCTTTAGAAATAACTGATGGCACAGTCAGCTAGGGTTCCGAATACACTGACTGCATTTTTGCAGAGGAGTAAGACTCCCCACAACCAGTGTCCTGAATATGACACTAAACAATCTGATGTAATGCTGGAGCTTTGGGGAATGCAGAGTACCCCTTCATTGTCATCGCTTACGAGTTCACTTGGGCCCGGAGTGGTAGCATCTGATAGGGTCCTATCTATGGGTCAAATCGAAGTAAACTTTAATGACGCTAAACTGATTTCTTTGAAATACAACTGTTTTGACATTTAACTGTGTGTAAACAAAAAACTATACTTATGCTAAACTGAATTGTTTGAAACTTTTATCAAAATAAGTAAATTCGGTGTTAGATGACCCAAAAAGGATTGATACGCCGTAAAACAAACCAACCAACCAACCAAAGAAAGAAAGAATACAGTTATATAAATGCCAATGATAAGCAATTATTCTTTCAAGCTACTATTCTTAATAATAATTATTCATTCCCAATTATACAATTTCTAGTATTCGACTCAAATACTAATACTTTTTAAGCGGGTCAATTAGAGTGCTATTATGAATCTGAGTTAGAGTGGATCTCCAAGTAGAGGAAACGTAGGAGTATTCCATACTCCCCAAAAATGGAGCCTTATCAAGAGATTCAGTTTAGTGCCATACCCTGGATACCGATTTGTGGGGAGAGGGATCTTAGAACTTTACATGGAATGCGCTGACTGGGTGGATCTATTCTGGGGTTTGCACTTGTTATTGATATCATTAAACCTATAAAACTAAATAATGGTTTCTGCATAGATAAAAAAAAGCATTTAAACAGAAGTTAGGAATCTTATCTATTCTTGGATATTTCTATTTTTGTAATTTTTTGAAAGTTTCTTGTAAATCCTTAATACCTGTGTTAGACAATTCCTGGTTATCTATCTTGTACTTCTGTTAAGTGTTCTTAATTCAAATCCTTTTTGTTTATCCATATTTTATTTGAAGATATACTTAATTTGTTTTTTTTTTAGTGTGTGTGTGTGTGTGTGTGTGTGTGTGTGTGTGTGTGTGTGTGTGTGTGTGTGTGTGTTTTCTAAAGAATTTGTTGATTTTCTTCGCTTCTCTGTAGAATGTTTCCCGTGTTAGTTTTGAAAGCGTTTCTTTGTAAGATTTTCTTCTTTTCACATATCTCTTCTCTGTGCTTTTACAAGGCTGCCTTGTTTTACTATCTCTTTGGCTGTAGGGATGTCATTTTCTAATATATTTTACAGGCTATACAGAAATACCACAAACATTTTAAACTGTCATCTATCTGGTACAAGTAAATTTTTATAAGTGACGATAGTTGCTCAATCTATCTAATTTCCTACCATTCCTCGTTTGATTAAACAACTGAAAAGCAGAATTATACTTACGGGCTGAACAGATAGGAGATTATACAACTTATTGTCTCACACTGTTGATATTTTCCGGAGATTGAGATCTTGAAGGTCTTTCGGGCATTTTTCTTTCAATCAAAAAAAAAAAAACGGAAAAAAAATATACAAGTTTTGACTAACAGAAAAAATATCCCAAACGAACTGATTTGAATCAAGGTTGTTTTTTTAACACGGATTATTATCGATTATAATTGGAGCGGACGAAATACGTAATATAAATGATTTGCCCAAAACTATATAATTTCAAATAACTAATTATAATAATTTTTGAAAAATGATTGAACAGTTATATTTTACTCATAGATGACACCCTAACATGTATTAGCAATCTGGCTCAGAGTGGACCTGGGAGTAATGATCAAGAAAGGCTTCTCCGCAATAACCAAAAATCCAGTACTGGAGTGTCACTATCAGATACAGTTTGGTGTCACAACAGGACATTCGTTTGTAGGGAGCAGTTTTACCCTTTGGCGGAGGTGCTGTTGGTGATATTCTACAGCCTCAGCCCACCGAGTGGAACATCAATAATATCAATGCCATAGTATGAATGCAATAATACAGTAATACCTGTGGTTCTGAAATTTTCAAATAAACGGTTTCAAGCTAACAAAGGAAAGAAGCAGAAGGTACTATTTACCAACCCCTCCGCTCGGGCAGGATATGACACAAGGTCAGTTTTTAAGCGGAGTTAAACAGGTTTGAATTCAGAGTTTTCCTTCTCCTAGACTAGTTGCCTCACCAAGGCTGAAGAACCTAGTCCGTCCTACTATTTACCCATAGCTGGAGGGAGAATAAGGGGGTTAATACCTTTCCCAAGGGTATTCAATACCTTTCCCAAGGAAAGAAGCAGAAGGTACTCTGCAAAAACAATAACCGACTCCGACTACGCCAATGATATAGTACTTCTGGAAAATGCACCCGCCCAAGACGAAACCCTGCTACATAGTCTGGAACGAGCAACAGCAGGCATCGGCCCCTATTTCAATGCACACAACACGGAATATACGTGTTTAAAAAAAAAACTGGCAACATCTCCAAACTAAACGGTAGCTCTCTGAAACTAGTTGACAAATTCACCTACCAAAGGCGCAGTGTCTTACCAACTGAGACAGATATCGACACGTGACTAGCAAAAGCATGGACAGCTATCGATCGGCTATCGGTCATATGGAAGTCAGACCTGACCGATAAAATAAAGTGCAGTTTCTTCCAAGCTGCGGTCGTGTAGATACTGCTATATGGATGCACTACATGGACACTAACTAAAGGTATAGAGAAAAAGCTTGACGGCAAATACACAAGAATGCTGTGAGCAATATTGAACAAGTCCTGGAGACAGCACCCCACAAAGCAGCAGCTGTACGGCCACCAACCACCCATCACAAAGACTATCAAAATTAGATAAAACAGACATGCAGGAGACTGCTTTAGAAGTAGGGACGAGCTTATAAGTAACGTACTCCTGTGGACCCCTTCACATGGACGATCAAAGGCAGGACGACCAGCTCGAACCTACACACAGCAGCTCTGTGCCGATACGGGATGTAGCCCTAAGGACCAGCCGGACGAAATGGACGATAGGGAGGGGTGGCGAGAGAGGGTCAGGGATATCTGCGCTGATTGCGTGACATAATGATTGTGATAATCATATATATTGAACAGCAACATTTGGACGTAACATAAACTGAGCACGAAAAGCGATGTAGAAATTACAGTTTGGCCTGTCTTAAAAATGTTTCGATAGCAAACATCAACGTGCACCATTACATTGTAGATGGAGCTACCATTACAACTTGCCTAAGTTTATTTGCATTACAGAAGTGACAATTTGAAATGTAATGGGAATTTCTACATCAACCTGTATTTACACTTCATCTGAAAATAAGCTCCGGGTTTTTTTTTAATTCTGTTACCCTTGATAATTAATATACATATTTACCAACCCCTCCGCTCGGGCAGGATATGACACAAGGTCAATTTTTAAGCGGAGTTTAACAGGTTTGAATTTAGAGTTTTCCTTCTCCTAGACTAGTTGCCTCACCAAGGCTGAAGAACCTAGTCTGCCCTACTATTTACCCATAGCTGGAGGGAGAATTATTGGATTCATACCTTTCCCAAGGGTATTAGTGCAATGTGAAATGCAATCAGTCTCGTCCAGGATTCGAACTCGTGTCGCCGTGTCCAATTCCTACGACGATAAACATTACACCACGGGCACCTCCAAACATTGATAATTAATATAAGATTCCGTAGAACTTCGACCTCTCTCTCTCTCTCTCTCTCTCTCTCTCTCGTAGAGATGCTATATACAGCTCCTTTCTATTGGTTAAGTAAGCCTTAGTTTTCCTATTTTGGGGATTGGAGGTATTGATCCTATTACTGTATTATTGCATTCATACTATGGCATTGATATTATTGATATTCCACTCGGTGGGCTGAGGCTGTAGAATATCACCAACAGCACCTCCGCCAAAGGGTAAAACTGCTCCCTACAAACGAATGTCCTGTTGTGACACCAAACTGTATCTGATAGTGACACTCCAGTACTGGATTTTTGGTTATTGCGGAGAAGCCTTTCTTGATCATTACTCCCAGGTCCACTCTGAGCCAGATTGCTAATACATGTTAGGGTGTCATCTATGAGTAAAATATAACTGTTCAATCATTTTTCAAAAATTATTATAATTAGTTATTTGAAATTATATAGTTTTGGGCAAATCATTTATATTACGTATTTCGTCCGCTCCAATTATAATCGATAATAATCCGTGTTAAAAAAACAACCTTGATTCAAATCAGTTCGTTTGGGATATTTTTTATGTTAGTCAAAACTTGTATATTTTTTTTCCGTTTTTTTTTTTCGTACGTGATAATATTGAACTTGATATTGTCACGTTTTTTAAGGCTATTCATGAGTAGTTTTTTTTTTTTTTCAATATATTTGTGGAAAGAGCCATGATTGGAATACCGCTGTGGGAGCAAACAAAACGAGCAGAGTGGAGTGAAAGATGTGATTGCGGAGTCGTGAAAGCAGAATTTCCTCTGGACTGGACACGTCACAAAGTTCTCATTAACCCTCAGTATAGTAACGTTGCTTATGATTTTAAATGTGACAAATGTTTTGCTATATTTTGGTAACGTGAGGAACAATTTGGCATAATTGGATGCTTTAGCCGACGTCGAAAAGATCATGAACCATACTGGATTGTGAGATCCTGAGCTTGCCTGATACTCTCCAAGTTCTACTAACTGCATTAGTCTCTATAGCTTGGAGCACATTATCTACAGTTTTAGGCCTACCCGACCATGCCTGATCAGCGCCATTCTAGCAACCCAGGCGAAATATTTTGAATCACCTAGTTACTACACTGTGATGAACTAAGTCGTCACCTTTCACACAACATAAGTTCTCTGTTGTTTTAACGGTGTTATAGCTTATTTCAAACTCGTAAAGAATAAATTCTTGAATTAGACACAGTGCAATAATCTGTAAGACTTTCAAATCTTTCACAAATCATTATATATTACATTTCCCATTCATAATGATGAACAGAGGACGTTTGATTAGGAGAATATGAAGTGTATTTCCCTTGTTGGATCCTGGGTTTTGTCGAAAATTACTTATTTAAAAGTATCAATAATCGGCAGGTACGGATATCATGTATTTATGATGAGAAGCTGAGGGATGGGTAAAATCAGTTAGGGGCCCATCTAAGAGTCAAGTTCACTCATTTACAAAAGATTATTATTATTTGTTATTTGAAACCATACAGCCGTGTACAAATTATCTATATCCAATATGAATACTTAATAAATAGAATTATTAATATTAAATAGCAATACCGAAGACATTTAACTGAGTGTGATTGTGGTTAATATTAAATGGAATTATTAATGCTAGATAAGAATACTTGAAACCATTTGACAGTATGTAAAAAATTGGTTTCCGACAACCCACTTTAAAATAAAGACACCAAAAACTTGCAACTCGTATATAAACATATTTAGTATTAAATAAAACACAAGGATTGGTATGCCATTAAAAACCTGCGACCAACCAACCAACAAATCAAGATGCTCAGCTATGCAAACGCCTAATTTAGATTTTAAAATTCAAATGTGAAAAGATGTTTAAGCTCAATTCTTTTTTTTTATTTCGTATTCCATATTTATCAAGTACACATGACGATGTTTGGTCGCTTTTATTTGGTGTTAGCGTTGATTCTATTGTATTTATCAAAGAATAAAATGAGGAGCAACACACAACATGTCAACGCACCAATCAATTGTAAGTACCTTTCATGACTTGATTTTCTTCGTTCACGTAATTTATTTGCATCAGACTCGCATGTGCCATCATCATCATCATCATCTCGTGCCGCTAGCACGGATATCCCTGACCCTATCTCGCCACTTCTCCCAACCGTTCATCGCTTCTGGCAGGTCTTCAGGGCTACATCACGTATCCCCACATAGCTGCTGTATGTATTTTCGAGCTGGTCGTACTGCTTTTGCTCAGCCATATATGGGGGTCCATAGGAGTACATCACTTATGAGCTCGTCCTTGCTTCTCCAGCAGTGTCCTGCATGTCTAGTTCGTCTAACTTGGATAGTTTTCGTGATGGGAGACAGGTGGCCGTATAGTTGGTGCCTTGTGGGGTGTTTCCGCCAGGAGTTGTTCAATATTGCTCGCAACATTCTTGTGTAATTGCCGTCTAGCTTCTTCTCCAGCCGTTTTGTTAGCGTCAAAGTAGTGCATCCATACAGCAATATTGACACAACCGCTGCCTGGAAGAAACTGCGTTTCATTTTATCGGTCAGGTCTGATTTCCATATGATCGATAGCCTATCGATAGCTGTCCATGCTTTCGTTAGCCGCGTGTCGATGTCTTTTTCGGTTAATGAGATACTGCTTCCTTGGTAGGTGAATCTGTCTACCAGTTTCAGAGAGGTTTCGTCTAAATATTGCAAAACCTTTGAATCCTCTGACTATATCATTTCACGCATAAGACTACTTTTTAAAGAAATGAAAGGAATACGGAAAATAATCTTATGAGGTTTAAGTCAAGCAGTATACACAAAGGGTAAGCGCACCAACAACCACAATAATACCCATCACAGCAAGTACCTATCACGGTTTAAACTACTTTTTGGAGGTGCCCGTGGTGTAATTGTTATCGTCCTAGGAAATGAACACGGCGACACGAGTTCAAATCCTGGACGAGACTGATTGCATTTCACATTGCACTAATACCCTTGGGAAAGGTATGAATCCAATTATTCTCCCTCCAGCTATGGGTAAATTGTAGGACAGACTAGGTTCCTCAGCGTAGGTTAGGCAACTAGTCTAGAAGGAAAACTCTGAATTCAAACCTGTTAAACTCTGCTTAAAAATTGACCTTGTGTCATATCCTGCCCGAGCGGAGGAGTTGGTAAATAGGTTAAACTACTTCGGTCAGGTGATATACGCGTTGTAAACTAGTACGTACCAAAAATTTCGAAAAGCTTTTTACTCGCCCTAGTATACTTGTGATTATTATTCAGTTAAGGCTATTAATATTAGTATTCTTTACTGTTTCATTGATGGCTTCGTTGGCTATTGTAATATATTTTTAACTCTTTAAAAAATAATGTTGGGTTTTATCGAATTTTTCTTTTTTCCTAATTTTAGATCATTGCATTTTTGCCAATTTTCTAAAGATATTTGTTTTTATTTGCTTAGTTTACTTATGCCTCCCGTTTTTTCCTAATCCAACTGGTTTTGCGTTTCCTAATTTTATTTTTTCACTGTTTTTACTCATGAAATAATCATAAAAATTATTATTTCAATTTTCCGTGTGAAGAGAACGTAGGCATTTATTTTACATCTTAGGTACATTCAATTCTAAAATTCCCTAATTCTCAGTTCAGCTCAGTTTTAATTTTTTCACTCATCATTTAGGGACCCATCTATGAGTGAAATAGAACTGTCCAATCTTTTACAAAGGATTACAATTATTATCATTATAGATATTATTACTCTCTTAAGGATTTTTCAAATAATCGTTAGCCGATGGTTTTTACTCCACTCGGTCAGGATATGACACAAGGTCAGTTTTAAGCGGAGTTTAACAGGTTTGAATTCAGAATTTTCCTTCTCCTAGACTAGTTGCCTCACCAAGGCCGAAGAAATCAGTCTGTCCTACAATTTACCCATAGCTAGAGGGAGAATAATTAGATTCATACCTTTCCCAAGGGTATTAGTGCTATGTGAAATGCAATTAGCCTGGTCCAGGATTTGAACTCGTGTCGCCGTGTCCATTTCCTACGACGATAACCATTACACCACGAACACCTCTAGCTGTTCTTTCAATACTTTAATCTGGATGGTCTCGATTCTTTCCCTGGTTTCCAATCAGTCCAGTCCATTTTCCAAGCCTTTGGGAACCGTTCCAAACGCACGAATTATAAATGGTATTAACGTCACTCTAATGTTCCACGGCTGTTTTAGTTCTCTGGCAAGGTCCAAGTATTTCTCTATCTGGTTGCTTTTACTTACAACATTCTGTAGTCGACCGGAACGGCGAAATCCAATTTTTTTTTTTTTGTTAATTTACATTAGGTTTGGTCTTCTAACCGAGATAAGTTGATCTGTTTGTATTCCAAAGATATTATTTTTAGTTTACTGAAACTATACAGCTGCGTGCAAATTGTTGATATTTAATAGGTATACTTGAAACCATTTAACTGTGTGCCAACAAATGTTTTATCTTAAATATAATTATTAATGCTTGAGAGCAACACTTGAAGCCATTTAGTGTTGTGCAAACAAATGAATGATATTTGATAGAATTATTAGTATTAGATAGGAATATATGAAACCATTTAACTGGGCGCAAACAAGCAAGCTCTAACAAGCTCTTTAAAAATAAAGTTACCTACAAACTATTCTCTTACAAATCGAATATATATATATATATATATATATATATATAGTAAATAAGGACTGTGAATATCAAGATAATATATAAAGTAAAGTTGATGACCATAGTCGAGGGTAACCCGAAGGCTCCCTTTTCGATAGCTACTAAACCAAGGTGTAAAGGGATAATGCAATTCCTTTCTCTGGATTGCTCCACTTTACCCTTGATTCGTACCTTATAATGCTGAGTGTTGAGCAAGGAGGCATCAAGTTCTATTTTTGGAGTCTTTGGTGACTCGACCCGGGTCATTGGTGAACACTCTATCACTGGCAAAATATATACTTTTGTTTAAAAAACAAAAAATTCAGAAATGATATTCCATTTTCATAATAATTCTATTTCTGACGAGCTTGAATAAGTGAAATAGATCAGTTATGGAAATGGAATACTATTTCTAATTTATTAAACAAAAAATATACACATATATTGTCATCCACAGACAGACTGTTTCGTTCTATCGGAACTCTTCAGTGTGGCTAGACACGTAGAACGCTCGAAGCCGGGATCGAAACCCACCCAACTTTGCGTTAGACTAAGTCTCAGACTGCTCAGCCAACAAGTGTACCACGTTTGGCTAAGGGAATTGCTAAGGTATTTATGTAGCAACAGCAGCAGCCGTTTGTTTACATCTTTATACCCTATCGGCTACCAGAGTGCTCAGTTCTTTCGAAGAGCTTTGCATTATGCGAGCGGTGGCCGAAAATTCCATCACCAGAGTGCTCAAGTACGTCCAAAACATCTCTTTGCAATTTAAAAATTTGTCTAACAAAGACAATTATTGAGATATTTTAATTAGATTTTTTTTTACGTACTCAGTAGTATTAAAAATTTTAATCAAATCAACTGTGTATTTCAGGTATCCTGTTGATGAAAGTGGTACTGTTAAAAATGGCTATACCTCAAGAAAAGGCACGATGTCTGTCATGGTTTATTGAACAAGATCTGATAAAAATTTTAATCAAATTGAATTTGTATATTCCAGGTATCCTCTTGATGAAAGAAGTACTCTTAAATGAACCCATAAAAAGGCTACACCTCAAGAAAAGGCACGATGTGTATCATGGGTTAGTGAAACAAAATCGGATACGAAGATTCAGATAAACAACAGAGTTAAATATGGAAGTGATCTACCGTCACGCCCGTCAATTCATGCTTAGCACAAGAAATTTATTGAAACAGAAAGTGGAGTGGACGCCCAAGAACATCAGAAGAAAACATTGATCGTTAAAGACAAGGGTTTCAGCATTCTACTAAAAATCCATCTGTACAGCTGAAAGACAGTTACCGTTGCCATGTTCAGCAGCACATAAAGTCTTACTTATTATTGTTGGCTTATAAAATACAACTTTTACTGGCAATCGAACCAAATGACGAACAAAGATAAAAAGAATTTGCCGTTAAGATGCCGTACGAATTTGTGAGGATGAAGCGTTTCTCATCCGAATTTGTTTTTGTGATGAAGCAACCTTTCATCTTTCAGAAAAATTGCACACATATAATATGAGAATCTGAGGATCAAAATACCACATATGATTTGGGAACTTCACCGAAATAGTTCAAAGGTGAATATACGGTAACCTATCATGAGCAATCGAATCATTGGTCCATTTTTTTCAACAAGACATCAATCCCTGCAAATATACATAACTCGATTTGGCACAAAATAATCCACAAGGGTTGCTATGCCATAAAACACCTACCAACCAATGCTTTCATTTAGTTTATCGTTCTCTATATTTGTAAAATATTTTTTCTTAATAATGTTTCTTTTGTTATTTGGCAATCTATTAGCAAAGCAACTATCTTTTTTATGATGTCTGGAAAGTGCCCCTTACATATTCTCTTTGTTTTGTTAGGGAAGTCCGTGTGACAAAGTGGCTAACTCTCACGAGCAATTGGTAAATAAAAGGGCAGACTGAATTCTTTAGCCTTGGTGTGGCAACCGGTCTAGGAGAAGGAAAACTCCATATTTAAACCTGTTAAACTCCGCTTAAAACTGACCTTATACCAAATTCTACTCGCGCTGAGGGGTTGGTAAATATTTATATATATATATATATATGTATATATATATACACATATATGTGTGTGTGTGTGTGTGTGTGTGTGTGCTAGTTGGTTTTGTTTGATTTGGTTTGGTTTTATGACATACAACCATTATGGGTTATTTAATGCCAAATCCAGTTTTATGCATATAAACAGTTGCATTTCAGACAATTCAGTTTAGTATTAGTATAGTTTTTTTATACACTCAGTTAAATGTCAATACAGTTCCATTTCAAACTATTCAGTTTAGCATAAGTACGCAGTTTAATGAAGGGATACTGCGCATTCCCCAAAGCTACTGTATTACTGGAACCTCACTATCAGATTGTTTAGCGTTATATTCAGGACACTCGTTGCAGTGTTTTACCCTTCTGCAGAGAAGCAGTTGGTATATTCGACAGCCCCAGAAGACTGAGCTAGAGATCATTTTGATGAATCAAAAGTTGAAAAAGTTTTTTGTGAGTTTTTTTTAATATTTAATTTGAATTTCATTTGGCTTAGGAAGACTTGTATTTAGAACAACAGATAAAATCATTGTGATGCTCCTCTCTCTCTCTCTCTCTCTCTCTCTCTCTCTCTCTCTCTTTGTATATATATATATGTTACGAGTGATAGAAAGAGAAATCGAAATGAATAGACCGTCTCCAAACATTCCAGATGGTCTTAGCCTCAAAGCTAAATGATCTTCAAAATAATACTTCAATAGAATTGGCATATTTGAAGCGATAAATCAACGCCTAAATAAACAAATGCCTGACAGAGCTGTCATAGTTGATTTGAAATACACTTCACCTCTGTTATACTCTGTTTCCAAATGGGCTAAATATAGATTTGCCATAATTAACAAAAACTGTTGAAAAGACTAGTCCATAGAATGGTAACACACTGACTCTCTGGTTAAGAAAACGTTCCGGGCACAGCAATCACTAAAGAAGATTATGCTGACAGCCCCCACCTCTGGAACATAAAAGGACCCATATCTGTTGATTTCCCGGAAAATGGTGCCGCTGTCCACAGGGCTTTCTATTACCAACTCCTTTGGCGAAATTCACATATCACAAGAGTTGCATTTATCTCTTTAGTAATATCTACGCGGAAAATGTTTTTACTCAAATTTCCCCAGTACGTTGGAGACACTCTTAGAGGATATGAATTCCTTGGTGTCATAGGGAGTTTTAGGTTTTTCAACATCAATTTACATCTTCCCAGGGACCCAACCAGGGTCGTTTGGGCACAGGTTCACACACCGTTTATGGATACTACGATTTTGAACTGATCTGATTAGGCTTTCCTTCGATATTCAACAACTCCGATCACTCTAAGAATTGTATGAAAACAGTGGAGTCTATGACTTTCTTTAAACACACACACACACACACATACACAAACACGTGCGCATATATGCATATATATATATATATATATATATATAGGCAGCATCATTTTCTTTTTTGAAACGTGCTTGAGTAAATAGGACTGAAACTTCCTCTCTGCCGGTTCTATCTTTGGTCCGTTCAAGTCACCATGTATATATATATATATATATACTTTCTAGTTAGCGACTACAAATATATATTTTTCCTCGCCCCACACATCCCACAAATCAGATAAACAATTTTTGTTAGTGACTAAAAAAGAAGTCAAGAAAAATGCCATGAAAACTATCAGATGCTATCAGCAGCCAACACATTTCGCCAAACTTGCTACGTAGGTCGATTTCAATTAGCGCCATTTTTGCCTGCCATTTTCCCGCAATTGTGTGCATCTAATTTAGCGGCGCTGCCGATTGTCGCTTACGTAATTGAGCAGGCAGTGTTGGTCCAATCAATCAAGCAAGAGGCGCAAAAGGGGTGGGGAGTTGGGGATTGGCCGGAACGTTTCGTTCTGAACAGATTAGGTCAAGATTTAGGCTTTGAAAGTTAATTGGGATAATGTCCTGGGGAAGAATTCGAAGACAGTTGCTGGGCTGCGCGATGATGACCGGCAAGAACTCCATGGCATTTAGGATTTGAAGAAATGTGATAGAAATGAACCTGGATCAATAGGTACTTTTTCAAATTGAGATGGAAATAAATAGTATCAACTTCCAAAAGTATATATAAAGATGCGTATATATAAACCATGATAAATTGATGGATAGCTTTTTTCGGCATATCAACCAGTCTGGGGTTATTTTATGCCTTAAGGTTAGAGAAATAAGTATATTGTACATGATTTATTCATTGATTGATTTTGATATCATGTCAGCCTGTTTGGGTTATATCAAGCTAAGTAGATCGGGAAATGCGTATTTGGTATAGTTGTTCTTTTAGAGGTTATTTCAGCGCACAGCCAATTGAATGTGAATAATGTTTAAATAGATCTATTTGTCTATTTGACTCATACATTGGATCTTAACATAAATCTTTATTTGTTTGATGGCTCATCTCCATAGATTTCCAGGACTGAAGGCTTACAATCAGATGCAGCATAGTATCATACCCAGAAAACCCATTTTTGGGAGTAGGGGTCTTACTCCTCAGCAGGGGATGAATTTGTGTATTATAAAATCTACCGACGGGACTGTCCTCGGTACATTATGATCATGAGAGTTCGTTCGCTAGTTTGCAATGTGCTCTCATCAACAAAGTTATATAGTCTTCCACTTTTGGGCTCAACTAAGTGAAATATTTTTCTATATCTCCTGCCAGCAGCCGAATGGGATCTTCGTACACTCTACCCTTCAATCACTTACAATATTCTTCCACAGAGAGGTTGCTTCTTCAGTTCAGAAACTGTGTTCAAATCGGATTGCCCTATGAAAGCTTCAGCTATTCTCACTGAGTAGCGCAGTAAATATAAATTATTCTATATTGGTTGTAGAAGATCTGATGAACTCAGAGGATCCAATAAAATCTGAAATTTTAATTTGCTCCAACAAACGTGTCATCCAAGGCTGAAAAGGAAAAAAGAAAGCGCTCTGAAGATTCCTCAGTACCAGTAATACCGTTATCAATGGAATAGAATATGCACCTATATATAGATCTTGTAATTTCGGTAGAATTAAATGATAAAGGAATTAAGTATTATATTGATTATTATTGCATATTTTGCATTATTTTTTGAAAAGTAACAATCAAATTATCCTATCTTGCTTAAATAACTTTCTTTTGGTTCTTTTCATTCCGTGTAATTTCCAAGGATCCAATAAGAAATATTATAAAGATGTAGCATTCCAAGAATAAGTGCACTCCTTTTCATATTCATATAATTTTAGCTCTGGTTTCGAAGGTTGGGCGATTTTACTTTTTTGTGGCAATGGTATGTAGATATTGGTAATGAATATCTCATAACATCCGTTTTGATTGTATAATAGTCCACTGAATATTTTTTTAAAATCCTCGTATCCTTGTTTTGAAGAAAATTAAATTGAAGAATACCCCCTCCTTCTCTCTCTCTCTCTCTAATCATGAGATGAGTCATGATTTCGGAAGCAAAGTATCGTTACCAATAACACATTGAAACATCGGGCTTTAATTAACGACATCATCAGGCTGTTAGTTTTACGACAGATACATATATATATATGTATATATATATATTGTATAAATATATATCATCATCATCATCAAGTCGTGCCGATCGCACGGTCTTCCCTAACTCACTCACAATCTGTCACCATTTCTCTGCTCAGCTCTTCTAGAGTGCAACCAGTGTCCGCACTGATTGTTAGTTAGCCATCACAAGTTCGCACATGTGTAGGAGTCTGTAAAAGAATCTCGTTCATATATATATATATATATATATATATATGTGTGTGTGTGTGTGTGTGTGTGTGTGTGTGTGTGTGTGTGTGTGTGATATAAAATATATATGTATGTATGTGTGTGCGAAAAGAATGTTATGAAAAGTCTAATACAAATAGATATGAATAAGTTAATTTGAATAGATAGATAGATAGATAGATAGATAATGTATGAATCAACGCGTAAATTACATTATTATATCTTTGCTGAAACATAACGCATTAAATTATTGCATCTGACTGTATATAAGTAAAATCCGGCAGTGTTGGCCTAAAAGATTCTGGTGGGAGCGGAAGTGTGCTTTGACCTTTCAAAGGTCATTGCTATCTGAAAAAGACCATCTGGGATTTTAGAGAGCATGTCGGTGGCGGAAGCGACCCGAGAGGAACGATCACCATGGAAACTCCAGAATCAAGAGAAAGGAAGGAGGCAGGCACGAACGGCCTGAGAGGAAACAGATGGCTGCAAAGGTGATAAAACAACGACGTTAGTTGAGAGAGAGGAAAAAAGAAGATAATATAATTCGCCTATTATTAGAAATAATAATAAATACAACCGGTACGATTGTTGGTAATCTTATTACTACTAGAACTACAACTGCTACAATGAATACTAAGAATTGTACTCTGAGGACAATTGTAATCAAGTGACCTTGCAAAGACTCTATCAAATCTTACTAGATTAAATATATATATATATATATATATATATATATAATACAATTAATATATATAAATATATATATATATATATATATATATATATATATATATATATATATAAAGCAGACTATTGGCCTAGTGAGTAGAATGTACGCCAACGGCCCGTGAGACCGAGGTTCAGTTCTCGGCCGGTTGACTCATATCAAAGACTGAAAAGATGGTACTTGATGCTATCTTGCTTAACACTCAGCATTATAAGGTATTGATCAAGGGTAAAGAGGAGTAATCCAGGGGAAAGGAGGAGTGCCCTTCCCTTACACATTGATGTAGTAACTATAAAAAATGGAGCGCTCGGGCCCCCTTCGACTACGGTTGCCAAATTTACTTTATATATATATATATATATATATATGTGTGTGTGTGTGTGTGTGTGTGTGTGTGTACACGCTTACAGTTACGTCTATCATCAAAAGAAATGGAATCGATAAACCGAGTTCAAATCCTGCAGGAAGCTGTTTTCGTTTAACTTCGCTCCAGTTCTCTTGTAAAAGGCATAAATTCATATGTTCTCCCACTAGCTTTGGATAAATAGTTGTATAGAATGTGTTCTTTACTCTTGGTGAGGCATCCAAACTAGGAGAAGGAAATCTCAGAATTCAAACTAGCTTCACTCTGCATTAAAATTGACCTGGTCTTAATCTTGTCTGTGGGGGAAGAGCAAGAAAGTGACGCTGATACTAATCGTAGTTGGAGCAATTATAACAGTCAAATACAATCTGGGAAAGAGACTGGGGGAACTTGGTATTTGAGGAATATTTGAAATGATCCAGCTTACAACATTGTTAAATCAGCTGGAATATCTAAAAGAGTCCTGAAGATCTGAGAAGACTTGATATCACTCAGATTTCTGTGTGAAAAACTCACAAAGAGTAAAACATAAATAATCCTTTGTAAAAAAAATATTGCTAAAATTAGCACATGATTGTATAGTTTCAAGTATTCTTATCAAATACAAATAATTTACAAACGGGCCTATTTGATCCGTAGGTACTCCGGGTACAATTGAAACTGGAAGTAATGGCAATGAAACGGTAATTCTGCAATAATCAGAGCACTAGAATTGTAACCTCACCACCAAATATGGTTTAGTGTCATACTCCTCGGCAGGGTATGTAGTGGACGAATTGTAAACCCCACCGACTGGCCTTCAGTTTTTTTTTCGATTAATATATATATATATATATATATATACATATATATATATATATATATATATATATATATATATATATATATATATATATGATCTCTAAAATTTAAAACCTTTCAGATTCATCGTAATTTAATTAATTAAACTTAAATTTATGATGGAAAATATATGAAAAAACAAGTTAAAATAAATGCCAAAACCTCACAATAACAATAAAGATGATAATCATATAATGACCCTATAAAGTGTTACCACTCCGAGTCAGGGTGGACCTGGACCAGAACGATGACTATGAAGGGGTTCTCCGCCTTCCCCAAAGCTCCGGCATTATTGGGACCTCTCACCATCAGGTGTCATATCAGGACACTCGTTAGTGGGGACTTATTTCTCGGTAGAGATGCAGTCTGCGAATTCTACAGCCCCAGACGATTAGGCTAAAATTCTCTGGGATTTTAGGATAGAAAGAAATAATCTAATCGCGGCAAAATATCAGATCATGTGATAATCAACGGAACAAAATCAAAGAAAGGAAAAAGAGAGATTAGTACTTAGACATTGTCAGAAAACCAGAAAAAAATTGTGGAATATAAGGGTGACAGTGAAACAAATTGCAAGTGTCCAGACGGCTTGGGGTGGAGAATAAATCGACTTCTTCTCAGCAGAGGAGTAAGACTCCCCCAAAGAGTGTCCTGATATGACATTAAGCAATCTGATGGTGAGGTTCCAGTTATGCTGGAGTTTTGGGGAATGCGGAGTACTCCTTTATTGCTATCTCTCCTAGGTCCACTCTGGCCCTGAGTGGTAGCACCCGACAGGGTCCTATCTATGGGTCAAATAGAACTAAACTGCGTATTTATGCTAAACTGAATTGCTTAAAATAGAACTATTTTGACATTTAAACTATGTACTTATCTTAAACTGAATTGTTTGAAATAAAACTGTTTATATGAATAAAAATGGATTTGGCATTAAATAACCTACAATGATTGATATGCCAAAAATCCAAACCAAACCATTTGTAATTAGTGCGCTTCGAACGGTTCTCAAATGCTTGGAAAATATATTGGGATAATTCGAAATCCGTGGACCAATCGAGACCATCCAAACTACATGATTGTTGAGATCAGCCAGAATACTGGGAAGAGTCCTGGGCATTTGAGGAGACTTAATGTCACTCAAAACTGCAGTGAACGACCATCATCTAATGTTGACGTTAGAAATTATTATTATCATTATTATTATTATTATTACTATTATTATTATTATTCTGACGGCTTGAAATAGAAAGTTTCGTGATGGAATTTCAAGGTTTGTAAATCGCTTTGTAAAAGAAAAAAGGTTAGTTCTTGACCTTTTTTTTATTGTCGGCAAAGAGCAGAAGTTATGCTAAGTGGTTCGTTTTAATATACGTGTATAAAAAAAGTGATGAGGGGATGACGGAGTGGTTCTGGGAAATCCGGGTTTGTAAATTGCCACGTTCTTGTCAAAAGTAAAAAAAAAAAAAAAAACATTACCACCATGCATAACTACAGATAATTGGTGTAAACTAGATCCAGAAGGAATGAGAGACTAGTTCGAAAGATTCTGTTGTAGCAGTCATTTATGAAAAATCTTGAATACAATAGAAGAAAAGTAAAAGGTTAAATAGCTTCCGAAAGAAAGAAAATGTAGATAGAAAAATAAATTTATCTATTTACTTGATTTATTTATAACCCATTTATAAAATATTGGAAGCGGTCCTGGTGCGACGGTTATGGTCGTAAGAATTCAAATTTGGCAATCCGAGTTTAAATCCTGTTTTTCACATAGAGTTAATTCCCTTGGGAAAGATATAAATAGAACTATTCTCTCTCTGGTTATAAGTAAATAGTAAAGCAGACAAAGGTCTTTATCTTTAGTGTTCCTACCAGTCAAGAAAGAATAGAAAAACTCTAAATTTAAATCTGTTCTACACCCAGAGAGGGATGAGATCCACCAGGCTAACTCTGCTGAAGTTATATTACATGAGTAGCGCCTCGATGGCCAAACCACGTCTATTATTTTCGGATGAATACTCTTAGGAAAGGAATCAACGTCCTTATACTCCCAGCTATAGGTTAAATAGTACCTTTGCTATTCTACCAGTATGGTTTCGGCATTAAATGACCCACGAATCTTAGTATGCCATTAAACAAAGTTTGGCTTTTACATCAAATAACCCACGAACGTTGATATGCCATTTTAAAAAAAAGTTTGGATTTGGCATTAAATAACCCACGAATGTTGATATGCCATTAAATAAAGAAACCAAAGCAAATAAAATCAGGTTACGTGAAAAATAAATGAAAAGTAAAAAAAATAAGATATCACGTGCGACAAAAAAGAACGGATAAGAGTGTAGTTATAATTTACTAAGTCTTTTTCTTAGATGTAGCACGAGGCTATATGAATGGGGCACCCAGTGAGACGTGAACTCACTCGTGTAGGTTTGCTAGTCTAACTCATTAACCATTACACCGCCTAGAATAAGAGTGTAGTATATGTTTATCTCACCTAGATAAAATGATCATTCTTCAGTCTGGGATCAGTATGTAGTATATGTTCGTCTTCTTCCAATATATATTTGTCTTTGGGTGAAACACAGTGTTGTGTTCTTTTTCTTTAGCAGTACATAGCAAAAAATATGAGCCTAATCACTGGGATTCCAACTTCGAAGCAGCACCTCTCCAATGCAGAAAATGTAAGGGTCAGAGTAGTCTGATGCCTCCTCAATTAAATATACATGCTTTAAAAACTAACTGTGCAATTTTTTAAAAATCATCACTGTTTTAATATTGTTCTTCATATTTTTTTGTTTATTTACGAGATAATTAAATTTTATAAATTTCTCACATGATTCAGAATAACTTTTTTTCTATTGCTTTCGTTTATTTGTTTAATGGCACATCAACACCTTTTGAGATATTTAATACAAAATTTATGGCAAATGATTTTCACGTAATTATATAGTTCCATAAGTCCCTACCCAATGCTTATTTATTATACAAAGTATCATAGAAATACCTCCCATATTTTAAACTGTTGCTGTTATTTGTGAGATGAAGTATAACTTAGACAAGGGACTTACCCAGTCGGCTGGGACTGTAGAATACACCGACATCTCTGCAGATGGGTAAGACCCCCACCCCCAACGAGTGTCCGCTATATGACACTAAACAATCTGATGGTGAGGTTCCAGTAATGTTTGAGCTTTGGGGAATGTTGAGTACCCCTTCATTGCCATCGCTCCCAGGTCCACTCCGGCCCGAAGTGGTAGGACCTGATAGGGTCCTCTCTATGGGTCAAATAGAATTAAACTGTGTACTGAATTGTTTTAAATAGAACTTTTTTTTTATTTAGCTGTGTGACTGATGTTTGACTGAATTATTTGTGATATACTGCAATAATCATTTATTCTTTGTTGATTAAACTGAATAGCTTAAAATTGAAATGTTTTTTACGTTTAAATGTGTACGTTTAAACAGTGTACTCACAAGCAACAGCTAAATTGAATTGTTTGTAATAAAACTGTTTATGTGTATAAAATGGATTTGGCATTAAATAACCTACAATAGTGAATATGACATAAAACCAAACCAAACCAAACTAGACAAGGGACAATGATAGATTCATCTAGCTAATATCTTATTATTTTTTAATATATAATCTATTACGATCATGGGTAGGACTGATGCATACTTTGCGTTTGCTGTTGAAAGGTTCTTTTAAAGAGTGGTGGGTCTGTAATTAGCGCATAGAGAGATTATCGGACTCATTTCAAGGTATGTGGGAATGATGCTATTCCTGATAGAATTTTCAACCTGTATCTATTTTTTATCCAGAATAGAATATTTGAGACGTAACATTATCTAATGGGGTCCAACTATTTCGTTTTTACCCTGTTTTTAAAAATCACAGACATGCATAAGTGACCCCTCTTTAAATAGGCGGCGTCATAGAAAAAGTCTCGATAGTGCTGTGGCAAACGTGCTGAGCTACAATATTGCAGTAAGCGAATTTGAATTTCAGTCATATTATTACGTTCACTTTTGGTTTCATAATCTTGGGAAAGTTATGATCCCCCTAACCACTTCCCCCAAGATATGGGTCAAATGGTACCACTACTGTTCTACTTGTAGGATGAGTTTGGCATTAAATTACTCGCGATATGTATACTCGGTTGATATGTAAGGAAAGAAAGAAACAAAGACAAACCGCTTTACATAAAAAAACAATATTCAATGGGAAGGAAGGGTTCACATTTTGTAAGCGAAAACAAGAACCATTAACTACTGTTGTTATATATATATATATATATATATATATATATATTCGTATTCGTTTGTTGGTTGTGTTTTATGATATATCATAATTACCAACCTTTCCGCTCGGGTAGGATATGACACAAGATCAATTTTTTAGGAGGATTTTAATAGGTTTGAATTCAGAGTTTTCCTTCTCCTAGACTAGTTGCCTCACCAAGGCTGAAGAACCTAGTCTACCCTACTAATTTACCCATAGCTGGAGGGAGAATAATCGGATTCATACCTTTCCCAAGGGTATTAGGGCTACGTGAAATGCGATCAGTCTCATCCAGGATTTGAACTCGTTTCACCGTGTCCATTTCCTGCGACGATAACCATTACACCACAGGCACTTCCTGTGTTTTATGATATATCAACCCCCGTGGGTTATTTAACGACAAATCCTGTTTATGTAGATTTGATTTGGGATCAAATAGCTTGTTTTTAACTTTATTTTTAAACGAATTTGAACTTATTAAATGGTTTCATGTATTGCTGTTAATGGTTTACGCACAGTTAAATGTTTTAAACTATTGTTATCAGACACTTCGTTCTGTCCAATTTTAACTATTTGTTTGAACTCAGCTAAAGGTTTTCAAGTATTGCTATCTGACACTAATATTTCTATCCAGTATTAGGCCTTTGTTTGAGCCCAGTTAAAGGTTTTCAAGTATTGCTATCCGACACTAATATTTCTATCCAGCATTAAACATTTGGTTGAACCCAATTAAAGGTTTTCAAGTATTGCTATCTGACACTAATATTTCTATCCAGTATTAGGGATTTCTTTGAGTTTTGCTAATCAAGTGACCACTTTAGTTGCTGACCATTTAGCCACTGGGATCCCGTCGTCAAACATTACGAGATGCTATCAACGGCCAATAGGTGGCCTCGTTATTTTGGTCTTACCCTTCAGCATATGTGCGTATTATAGAACAATTGACGTTTGATCAAGAGTATTTAGCTCTACACAACTATTTATCGATAGCTGCAAGGAATTGATGAATTCATGCCTTTTATAAGGGAATTAGTGCGAAGTATTTAGCAATCACCTTTGTCAAAGATTTGAGCTCGGGTCTCGAATTCCACTTCTCACAATAATAACTGTTACACAAAGCACGCATTTTAAAACTAAACGTAATTGATATATCACCGTCTTACGATTGTTTGTTATATATTTCTTATAAAATTGCACTGTCTTCGATTTCAGCATATTTACCACACACACACACACACACACACACACACACACACACACACACACACAAACACACACATATATATAGATAGATATAGACATATATATATATATATATATATATATATATGTATTTTCTTTTTTACCTGTAAAGGTATGAATTCAACATTTTACCCTGTTCTCTCATCTGTCAACTTGTCTAACTTCTATGCCAGAATTTTAGGCATTCTCACGGTGTCCGTACAAATGTAATTAGATACAGCATAGAGTACTCTTGTCTAGACAGTGGCAGATGAATGGCTGCTAGATCTTTTATCAGCCTTGACAGATATATCACAATATATCTGGATTTTTTAAGAGCAATATTTTACCTTCTTTGTATAAATTAAACTAGATTTAATACGCTCTCTCTCTCTCTCTCTCTCTCTCTCTCTCTCTCTCTCTCTCTCTCTCTCCTCAATTACCAAACCCATGCCCAAGAGTCATATTTTCAAAACTATTGCACTTTTTCAGAGTTGACAGCAGGCAGCTAATGTAGGTATGCGAAAGTAATGTGCTTAAAAGTTTACTTAGATATTCCCCTTGCCATCAACTCTACCAAGAATCAGATATTTTGGTTGAATCCCTGATATTCGAAAATACCACCTTGAAAAAATTGGATTCGCTCCTTTTTTAAGGTGGAATATTAACAAAAATCAATGGCACTTGAAACAGATCACCGTACGACGAAATAGATTGAAAGAATTGGAAATAAGAGTAAGAATCGAGACTATACACACCACAGGATTATTTAAATAGTCTAGAATACTGAGAAGAGTCATGGAGACTAAAACTGACTTACTGTCACTCACACTCCAGTTAAGAGTGGCGTGGAAAACTTGATACTACTACAACTACTACTACAATTACTACAACTACTACAAATAATAATGAAGAAAAGTAGTGCTTGCACAAATTAAAATCTGTCTTAGAAAATGTAAGTGATTAAATTCTCTGAGACTTTATGACACAAACGGATCACCGAATCCGGGCTAGAAGATCTAATTATTAATCAAGAAGAAAAAAGAACTTGCTACCAAATGGATTTTGCTGTTCCGGTGGAACACCAAATGAACAAAAGCGAAAAGACAGAAAATATTTTGATTTTGACAGAGTTTTAAAAAAACTGAAAGTAACGGTGATAATAACCATTGATGGTGTACTTGGAACGATCCTCAAGAACCTAAATAAGAATCAAGACCAGTCAAACTGCAGAACTGTTAAATGCTGTCAGAATACTTTGAAAAGTCCTGAAACCTGAAGAGACTTGCAGTCACTCAGATTTCAGTGAAAAAAAACACCAGTAGCAACTGACATGAAAAACTCGTAAGGAGCAGAAAGAAGAACTATTTGTACTCCTGAAAATCCTTTTTCTTATTTTAGTGTATAAAGTACTTGGTTGCTTGCTTGCTTTGTCTTACGGCGTATCAACCCTTTTCAGGTTATTTAATGCCGAATTAAATTTCAAACAATTCAGTTTAGTATAAGTATAGTTTTTGTTTACAATAGTTAAATGTCAAAACAGTTCTTTTTCAAACAATTCAGTTTAGCATACGTACAAAGTTTAGTTCTATTTGACCAATAGATAAGACCCTATCAGGTGCTGCCACTCCGGGCCAGAGCGATGGCAATGAAGGGGTACAGCGAATTTCACAAAGCTCCAGCATTACTGGAACCTCACCATCAGATTGTTTACAGTCATAACAGGACATTCTTTGGGGAGGGCTTACCACTCTGCAGAGATGCTGTCGGTGTATTCTACAGCCCCAGCTGACTGGGCAAGTATAAAGCAGTAGTAGTACCATTAAAAGAAAAAGTCAACTTTTCAAAAGTTTTATTTTGTTTATATTGATTGAAATTTACCTAGAAAACTTTATTAATTTTTTATGAATACACCGTTTAAATTTTCAGTTCAGGATTTCTCTGCCCCTAAAAAATATTTCGTATATAAAAAAAAAATCTTCAAAAATATCTTATAAGTTGTTTTATCTAATCAAATGGATTTTTTGTCATTGCTTTTTGGGGTTTTTTTTCGATCACAACAAAAAGAAAAAAATACTGAAAAGAGTCCAGGAGACTAAAACTGAATTACTGTCACTCACACTCCAGTTAAAACTGTCGAGGAATATCATCTCTTCTTTGAGGCTGCTGACTAGCACTTTAGCATTACGACAAAAGGAATGCCCTCACGTTTTTTTTACAGTAAAACACTGTGATTTTTCACTGCACCTGCTTTAGTCAAGATCTCACCCCCCCAAAAAAAGAGAATGTCACAGAAAACATAAATATCTAAACAAATTTATCATTTTCATATTTGATGTAAAAAATTCTGAGACTTTCAGTTAAAAAAAACAAACTTGAAAATAAGTTTTCAAAATAATCATTCTTCGTGTATCTATCTATCAATCTATCTTTTAATTTTTTCAACAATTCATTACTTATATTTTTCTTTCTTTCTCTTGTTTAGTGTCTTCATTTGTAAGTTCTAATAAATATTGTTGAATTGATATATCATGAGTTGTCCAGACATTATTTTTAAGATCAGTTGTAAGGAACTTTTCAAAAATAAGAATTAATAAATACAAAAATGTATATTGATTTTATATTCATAATGGCATACATTTTCCCAATAAATAGTTGTCAATACTCATGCCAAAGCCACCGATACAACGTTTTATAAGAAGAATTAAAACAAAGATGCGCTAGACAATGGAAAAAAAATGAAAGTATCTGTGTATATCGCGGGATGAGTCAAAAGTTTTGGTAGCAGGTGCCAGTTTTTGGTGCATATATCAAGTGACCAAAGTAGTTCAAGTCGTCGTAGGTACTTGCTTTGTAACAGAAAGGATAATTCGGCAGCTTTTGCCAAGTTCATAACGAGATCATTTCACTAGATTTGTCTCTAAGATTTAAAGCATATCTCTTGGAATTGATTCATTTAAATGCATCAAAACTTACCTGATCGTCAACACATATGTTCCCCGAGAGAAATTTCTTTGGTTGGTTTGGTTTGGTTTGGTTTTATGGTATATCAACCATTGAAGTTTATTTAATACCAAATTCATATTTATACATATAAACAGATCCACTTCAAACAATTCCGTTTAGCATAAGTACACAGTTTAAATATCAAAACAGTCCTATTTCAAACAATTTAGTTTAGCGAAAGTACACATTTTAGATATTAAGGACAGTTCTATTTCAAACAATTCAGTTTAGCATTAATACAAAGTTTAGTTCTATTTGAATCATCGATAGGACCCTATCAGGTGCTACCACTTCGGGTCAGAATGGATCTGGGAGCGATAGCCATAAAGAGGTACTTGGCATTCCCCAAAGTTCCAGCATCACTGGAGTCTCACCATCAGATTGTTTAGTATCATATCCAGGACACTCATTGGGAGAGTCTTACCTATCTGTAGAGATGCAGTCGGTATATTCTACAGCCACAGCCGATTGGGCCATTAACTATTAGATAACTGTTCTGTAATCAACTACACCTTAACGTTTTACACAATAAATGTTTTTGGATAGATCCGCGGGGTTAAGTTTCCGATTTAGGCTACGTTACACTTCTATTTGTGAGACTTTTAGACCAAACACGGAGTGAAGTAATCCACAACATATCAGCGTACCAAATACCGGGATACTACCAATAATTTTGTGTGATATTTAAACCATATGGTAGTTTAAAAATATTCAACAACGTGTCTGAAAACAAAGTGTTCATAGGTAAGCAAGAATTGAAAATTTCAAACCAGCTATGTAGGGTGTATTTCAGAAAATGTAAGACAATACCCGAAATGACAAATGGTTTTCAAAATTCTGTTATCTAATATGTATCTACCATGACAGTCTACCAAATGCAAGATTCAATACAATGTCATTTTAAAGTGAATACCTTCCACGGTATTGGTGGATAGTTATAAAATAGTTTAACTCTGAGAGCTTTTCCCTTATGATTTATTGATTGACCGGTTGATTTTAACGGCATGTCTACCTGTTTGAGGCTATGTTATATCTATCAGTTAAGGAATCGTGTACATTGTATGCTCTTATCTTCATTTTCTACAATTGGGTTACTTAATGCCAAGTCTAATTTCTACGGGGTTAATAATATTAATCATTTGTTTGTACACAACGAAATGATTTTATCCTATTTACCAATCCCTCCTTAAATTCAGAGTTTTCCTTCTCCTAGACTAGTTGCCTAACCAAGGCTGAAGAATCCAGTCTGCCCTACTTTTTACCCATAGCTGGAGGGAGAATAATTGGATTCATACCTTTCCCAAGGGTATTAGTGCTATGTAAAATGCAATCAGTCTCAGCCAGGATTTGAACTCGTGTCGCCGTGTCCATTTCCTACGACGATAACCATTACACCACGGGCACCTCCAACGAAATGATTTTATGTATTGTTCTCTAATGCTAATAATTCTTCAATTATTGCTAACTCTAGTAATTCTATTTAATATAATATTAAATGCCATTGGTTTTCATTGGTTTTCACGCAGTTAAATGGTTTCTTGTTTTGCGATCTCTGTGCAACTGATCTTCATCAATTGCCTTTTTGCTCCTTTAAGAAAAAAGAGAGGTAATAGCCGACTTCTATCGAAGTTAACTGGTGGCGGTGGGTGACTACCCATAATGCTAGAGAAAGGGGTCCTGGGGGTTGAGTAGTCCGTGACCAAGCCTTCAAAGTGACCATATGGCTCGCACCATTTTCCTTTTGGCCCTTATCAGACTAGACCGACGTCCGTAGAGGCCTGGTCTAATCAATGTGCTTGCCCAATAGGCTGGGGCTGGAGAATATACTGACTGCTTCTATGAAGAGGAGTAAGCCACCCCCCCCCAACGAGTGTCCTGGATATGACAGTAAAAATCTGATGGTGATGTTCTAGTAATACTGGAGTTTTGGGGGATGCGGAATACCTCTTCATTGCCATTGCTCTCAGTTCCACTCTGGTCCGGAGTGGTAGCACCTGATAGGGTCCTATCTATGGGTTAAATAGAACTAAACTGTTTACTTATACAAAATTGAATTGCTTGAAATAAAACTGTTTTGGTATGCAAAACTAAATTGTTTGAAATAGAACCGTTTTGACATTTAAACTGTGTACTTATGTTAAATAAAATTGTTTGAAATAGAACGGCTTTGGTATTTAACTGTGCGTAAAAAATATACTTATACTAAACTGAATTATTTCAAATCGAACGGTTTATATGAATAAAAATGGATTTGGTATTAAAAACCTACGAAGGTTGATATGCTATCAGACCAAACCGATTCTAACTGATTAATCTGCAGGTCAATTTAAGATAGCTATAGTTGAAACCATTCAACAAATAAAGTCTTATTTAGAAATAACGTAACCTAGCACCCATATGATTGCCCAGACAATATTCTTCAAATTGCTCTTGTGTCTAACACCCAACCCTATTTTCTATTAAGGGTGTCAGAAGTCGTAAATTGAAGATCAATTCCGCTTAGATAGCAACAGTTGAAAACATTCCACAAATAAGCTTTAATTTAGAAATAACGTAACCTACAAAATATTCGCTTACAAACGATATATATATATATATATATATATATATATATATATATATATATATATATGAAGAGTAAATAAAGGATTGTAATCCGACAATATGTAGAAAAACTGATAACAACGATCCAAGAGGAAGGAATGATTTATTAACGGGTCAACACTATAGCGTTTCGGTTCCATCATCAGGACCATGAGGGGTGATATTAATTATTTCAAGTTAACGATGGATGATTAGAAATGTGAAATACAAAAACCTACGGGAAAATATGTATAGTGAGAAAAAGTTGGCCGTTTAACAGGCAAATCAGCGTTTGATGTTTAAATTACGTCATTTGACTTATTAGGAATATTGTATAGAATTATGTACGTTGTTTAACGAGAAAGATTACGAGACAGAAAGAAGAAAAGAAAGAAAGAAAGAACAAAAGAAGAATAAAAAGCATGGAAATTATGAGATATACGGAAAATATTAACTAAGGATGGAATATATTGTAGCTGTTTAAAATGTGTTTGCTTAAGTAAGGAGAAATATTATAAAAGCCAGGACGAGTATTTAGGGAACTGAGGAATCATTCCTTCCTCTTGGATCGTTGTTATCAGTTTTTCTACACACACACACACACACACACACATATATATATATATATATATATATATATATGAACTAAATTTGGAATCAAATAACACACATGCGTTTATATCCAAAAGTTTTATTGAATATCAAATAATTCATGTTAAAAGTATGTAACTACCCAACCCCTCCGTGACAGACAAGTTTAATTTTTAAGCGGTATACATCTCGTTTGAATTCAGAGTCTTTCCTTCTGCTAGACTGTTTGCCTAACCAAGGCTAAAAAAAATCAGCCTGCCCTACTATTTTCCAGAACCAGAGGGTAGAACACATGGATGTACACTTTTCCCAAGGGTAAAAAAAACCAGCTTTATTCTGGACTTGAACTCCGATCTACCGATTCCATTTCCTACGACGATAACGGTTACGCTTAGAGCGTCTCCAGTATATATTATTTGTAATAACAAATATTGTGACTTCTTAAAAATTGTCCTGACAACAACTTTGCTTGAAACCGACGTTAGTTGTTTTTGACAAATATTTCGAGTCGTCTTAAAGTGAACATTTCGAAAGTAAAGAAAACTTGATTTCTTCAAAATTGCACCTGCTGTGTTTTTTAAAAATTGAATAAATTAGAATAGAAATTTAAAAACAGCTAAGATGAATGACACTAGTTGTAACCACCCTCTCTATTCTAATACTTAAATTAAATTGAATTACTTATTTCATTAATTAGATGTTTGAAAGCAGAGAAGTATTAAACAGTTTAATTTTCAGCATGTGTTTATTATTGCGTTTTATATAAAAATTTTACAACTTATTTTCGTAACAAATTCTATGAAAATTAGACCATGTTTGTACGTTTGTTTGTGCTCCCACCCCAAGCAAAAGTTATAAAACTTGTATACTTAGAAGATACTATTTACCAACCCCTCCGCTCGGGCAGGATATGACACAAGGTCAATTTTTAAGCGGAGTTTAACAGATTTGAATTCAGAGTTTTCCTTCTCCTAGACAAGTTGTATACTTAGAAGATGGTCACTTTGTTTTAGCACCAAATAAACTAAAAAAATACCATTATTTTGAATTATTCAATGTAGTTTATTTAAGGTATATCTAAAAATATTTTGTGTCTTATCTGCTATCAGTTTATTTACAGCTAAATATTTAAAAGAATATTAATTGACTATCCTCTAAGTTTACTAATTCCATATATTTTGCCAGGTGTATAAGATAGGATTGCAAGGATAAAAAATGAACGTTTCTTAGTCATTGTCATAGACGAGAAATTAACAGTAAACAAGAATCATCGATTCTATGTTTACGCGATCCTAACATAAATCTATAAGCTCTATAAATAAATAAGACTAAGCTCTCTTTATTCATGAATAGAGAAAACTATTCACACACACACACACACACACACGCACACACACACACACACACACACACACACACACACACACACACATATATATATATATATATATATATATATATATATATATAAACTACACCGAATGCTTCTCTGCAGAGAGGTAAGATCCCCACAACGAGTGTCCACGATATGACAATAAATAATCTGTTGGTGATATTCCAGCAATGCTGGAGCTTTTGGGAATGCGGATTATCCCTTCATTGCCATAGCTCCCAGGTTCACTCTGCCCCGGACTGGTAGCACCTGATAGGGTCTTATCAATGGGGCAAATAGATCTTAACTGCGTATTTATGGTAAAGTTAATTTCTTGAAATAGAATTTTTGACATTTAAACTACGTACTTATGCTAAACTGAATTGTTTGAAATGGAACTGTTTTTGAAAAAGACTATGCTTATACTAAACTGCATTGTTTGAATTAGAATTGTTTGACTAAACTGAATAGTTTGAAATAGATAGGTTTTTGACATTTAAACTGTGTCCTTCTGCTCAACTGAATTGTTTGAAGTAGAAATGTTTATTTTTATAAAAATGGATTTGGCATTTAATAACCTACAAAGATTGATATGCCATAAAACCCAAACGAACGAACAAAAAATTTAAAAAATACCATTAATTAAAATAATTTTACCTAATTGTTAAAGGAATATTTTATGAAACTATATATAATTATCTCTGTCTGTTGGTTTTGTCTTCTTTGTTTAATAGCATATCAACCTTCACGGGTTATTTAATGTCAAAGATATCCTTGTAGAAGTGTTGTAATACTATTTAAGCTATAAGGTGGATAATTGGGTTCATGCCTTTCCCAAGGGTGTTGGATTGAAAGTGAACAAAATACCTCAACTGGAGTTCAAACTTAGGGTTCATCACGTTAGCTACTGCACAACGGGGACACCACTCTCTCTCTCTCTCTCTCTATATATATATATATAGAAAGAGAGAGAGGGAAAGAGTAAGAGAGCTTAAGAGAGGCAGACAGACAGACGCAGAGAATGGGACCGACAGCATTGCTGCCTATTTACTAGTATTGTTAGTGATAGGTGAATTCCATTGCAAGCAGAATATTAACTCAACATTGTACCTTTACAATGTTCCCACCCAGATTCCTCTTTTGACTGACAACCACACCACACCCCCATCATTAGCTACCGGACCTTTCTGCCTCGTTTTGGCTTTTCAGCGTGATTTCGAACGGAATTTGTGTTGCTTTGCCGATAATCGTCTTAATTAAAACAGAGAGAATCCGAAAAATTTTATTTCAGTTTCGTCATTAGCTCCATTGTTGTGTGGAAACATTAGCTACAAGATTTCTGACACCGGGGAAAACTTCACTTTTCACTATTCAATTGGTTCTACAGTTCTCGAAGGGATGAGGAGAAAAGAGAGAGAGAGAGAAAGTGAGAGAGTGAGAGAGAGAGAGAAAGAGAGAAAGAGAGAGTGAGAGAGAGAGAGTAAAAAAATGAATTAATGCAAGCGATTGTCGAAAATATAGATAAGAAAAGAAATAATCTGATGATTGCAAAGAGGGGAAACAAGTGCTCGCACGAAAAAAAAAGAAATGTCAAAAAGAAAAGTTTTTAAGATTTAAAATATGTTCAAGGATATAGAATTTTCATTCATATTTCTAGCTATCTAATTCACACACTAACAAACACTTACATAGATATTTTCTCTTTCTCTCCTTCTCTTTCTTACTCTCTCTCTCTCTCTCTCTCTATATATATATATATATATATGTGTGTGTGTGTGTGTGTGTGTAACTTTCATTTCATACATACTGAAAAAACATATATATATTAGTGAAAACGAACACACGCTCACAAACATATAGATATATAGATAGATAAAGAGAGAGAGAGAGAGAGAGAGAGAGAAAGAGAGAGAGAGAGACGTACGGTTTTAGTATATTGGGAGACAAACAGACAGTCAGACAGACCAATCGATTATCATATCGAGTCAAACGTATATGCACATAGACAGATCAGTATACGTATTAGTCTCTCTCTCTCTCTCTCTCTCTCTCTCTCTCTCTCTCTCTCTCTCTCTCTCTCTCTCTCTCTCTGTATATATATATATATATATACATGAAAAGGAATATATATATATATATATATATATATAATGCTACAGGAGATGATTTAGCTTACGTCTGTATATGATTCTCTCTCTCTCTCTCTCGTTCTCCCTTTCTATCTCTCTCTCTATATATATATATATATATATATAAACAGAGAGAGTGAGAGAGAGTGAGAGAGAGGGAGGAAATGACATGGTGACTAACGCGCTGAAGTGCGACATCGTAGTCAACGAGTTCAATCTGCACTCACGCCATTAAGTTCTGTTTCAGACCAATGCCCTTGGGAAAGCCACGAACACACTTCCCCACTTACCAACGGGTTAAATAGTATTACAACTCTTCTTTTCAAAGATAGGTTTTGCATTAAATAACCCATGATATTTTATATGCTATTAAACAAAGAAACAAAGAAAAGTCCTATAAAAATTGGAAGGAAACTTAAAACATAAAATGAGAAGAAAAGAATGAATTAATGAAAAAAATGATAAAAAAAGAAAAAAGCAGAGAAGAAAAGTAGCAATGAAAGAAACAAACAACAGAAAGAAGAAGGAAAATGAATTATACAGAAACAGCAAAGGAAATGAAAAAAACATACAAAAAAAGTGACAAGAAAGAAAAGAAGGAAAATATGTTTAAAAAATAAAACAATTACCAAAAAAGAAAAGGAGGGAGGAATGAAAATCAAAACGTCAAACCAAATAAAGGAAAGAGAGAGCCAAGAAGAAAAACGAAAACAGGAAAAAGGCCATTGAAAATTGAAAGTCAAAAAGAATACTGAAAGAGTAAAAAAAAAAAAAAAAAAAAAAATATTGTTCTTCATTCATAATAAGTATCATGTTTGTCTTCCATACAATCTTCTTAAAATCATCTGTAACTCCTTTTCCTTCACCCTCTCTCTCTCTCTCTCTCTCTCTCTCTCTCTCTCTCTCTCTCTCTCTCTCTCTCTCTTATAGATGATAATAACACAGATAGCGATTGATTAAAAGTCTCATTTTGGAGTTTCGTTTAATGCTATATCAACTTTCGTGGATTATTTAATATCAAAGCCGTCTTTTTAGAAGGACACTGATGGTATTATTTAACCCTTAGCTGAACGGATAAGAGAGTTCATACCACTTCCAAAATTATGTGTCCGAAAGTGAACGTCAAGGAGTTCGAACCCGATTACTCTGAAGTCGAAGTCTAGCTCGTTAGTCACTACGTCAGGGAGACTACCTAAACTAGAGTAAGACCTAGGGAAAGAGAGAAAGAATATAAATGAGTGGAAAAAAGGGTTAATAGAATAAAAAAGAAAAATGTATAAAGTTGAAGAAAATATGTAAGAAAAATGAAAATCTTTCTTTGAAACAAAATGAAAACTGAAAAAATAAAGAGTGGAACAAAAGAAAGAAAGAAAGAGCTTAACTGAAAGAAAGAAAGAAATAAAGAAAGAAAGAAAGAAAGAAAGAAAGAAAGAAAGAAACGATGAATTAAAAGAAAGAAAGAAAGAAAGAGCTTAACTGAAAGAAAGAAAGAAAGAAAGAAAGAAAGAAAGAAAGAAACGATGAATTAAAAGAAAGAAAGAAAGAAAGAGCTTAACTGAAAGAAAGAAAGAAAGAAAGAAAGAAAGAAAGAAAGAAACGATGAATTAAAAGAAAGAAAGAAAGAAAGAGCTTAACTGAAAGAAAGAAAGAAAGAAAGAAAGAAAGAAAGAGCTTAACTGAAAGAAAGAAAGAAAGAAAGAAAGAAAGAAAGAAAGAAAGAAACGATGAATTAAAAGAAAGAAAGAAAGAAAGAAAGAAAGAGCTTAACTGAAAGAAAGAAAGAAAGAAAGAAAGAAACGATGAATTAAAAGAAAGAAAGAAAGAAAGAAAGAAAGAGCTTAACTGAAAGAAAGAAAGAAAGAAATAAAGAAAGAAAGAAAGAAAGAAACGATGAATTAAAAGAAAGAAAGAAAGAAAGAGCTTAACTGAAAGAAAGAAAGAAAGAAAGAAAGAAAGAAACGATGAATTAAAAGAAAGAAAGAAAGAAAGAAAGAGCTTAACTGAAAGAAAGAAAGAAAGAAAGAAAGAAAGAAAGAAAGAAAGAAAGAGCTTAACTGAAAGAAAGAAAGAAAGAAAGAAAGAAAGAAAGAAAGAAAGAAAGAAACGATGAATTAAAAGAAAGAAAGAAAGAGCTTAACTGAAAGAAAGAAAGAAAGAAAGAAAGAGCTTAACTGAAAGAAAGAAAGAAAGAAAGAAAGAAAGAAAGAAACGATGAATTAAAAGAAAGAAAGAAACGATGAACTAAAAGAAAGAAAGAAAGAGTTTAATTGAAAGAAAAAAAGAATGAAAGAAGGAAAGAAAGAAACATTCCAGAAGGGAAAAAAAGAAAAATAGATTTTTAAAATTAACATTGCTATTTAGTAAGGACTAGGGAAAGAGAAAACGATTATATAAATGAGTAGATGAAAGGATATACAGAAAGTATATCTTTTAATTACATCAAGGAAGAAAATGTCATGAAGTTGAATAAAACCTGTAAGAAACAAAGAAAAAAACCTTCATTGAAAGAGAAAGAGAAAAAAAAAAACGAATGAGCGCAAAAACATCGGAGTGAATTAATTAAATCTGTGCCGTTCTGCGACAGCCTCGTTCTCGCTGTGTTTGCCTTGCTTTCGTATTGAAGAGAAACATGACACACGTCATGAGAGAAGAGCTTGACTTGCATATATCGCATTCTCTTCCCCCGCCACCCCTCGCCTACTTATTGGCTTGTAGATATTTTCTTTGTCAATACAATTTTTCGTTCCTTTCTCAAAGCAAAAGAATAAAAATACATCGGCTTGTCATAATGAGTCTATTGTTCGACTTAAAGTACTTACGCGCCACTTGACAAATAAATATGGCTGCGCTATCATATCTATGTTGATAAAAGAAAGCTTGCTGTTTCAGCTTCTTTATTGTCTGTAGAAACTTCAGTCTCCAGCACGTAATTATTCTTTGTTTTAAGGAACGGGTTGGGGTTTTGGCTTTACATACGAAAAAGCGTGCGAGGTACGTCCTGAATCGAGAATACGAGGTTATTTTTTTGTAAGAAAGGCAAATGTTTTTGTAAATAATAACTTATTTCGCAAAAGAGTAGGTATGGTTGACTCTTGCACCATCAGTCCGTAACACAATTTCCTTCATTTCTCTCTCTTTCTCTCTATCTATCTCCGTCTCTTTCAATCTTTCTGAAGAAATAAAAAGTATACAGTCTCTTATCTATCTATCTGTCTATCTGTCTATTTGTGCTAGGCAGTCCATATCTATCTATCTATCTATATATATATATATATATATATATATAGTCATCCATAGACAGACTGTTTCGTTGTGGCTAGACACGCAGGACGCTCGAAGCCGGGATCTGCCAATTCATATTTAAGTCTTTTCATCTTCCTTTCCATTCCAAAGTTGCCATCTTTTAGTCTGTTCATATTTGTCTATCTATCTAATTATCTCGGACAGTGCATATCTATGTATGCATCCAGAGACGGGTATATACATATCTGTGTCTTCATTATCTATCAACTTAGATAAGAATTTTTGTGTATCTTTTAATATATATATATATATATATATATATATATCTTATTTTGTTCATGTCTCAATATTTCTCTCACTTTATTCACCGTTCTTCGTCTCTTTTACACTGTCTCTTAATCTCTTATATATATATATATATATGTGTGTGTGTGTGTGTGTGTGTGTGTGTGTGTGTGCGTGCGTGTGTGTGTGTTGAATCAAAACCAGGCAATATATATATATATATATATATATGTGTGTGTGTGTGTGTGTGTGTGTGTACGACTGTGTGCTAAAAAGTCCATGGGCTGAAAAGTTCATAGATTGAAATGCTCACATGAGGACGTCATAGTATTTGCTGTGGATGACTTTTTTAACTAATGGGATCTCAGCACTTCAACCTCCATGGAGGGAAAAAATGTACATACGTGGGTCGAATGAAAGTTTTAAGGTTTACTGTGATATTCTCATTGAATGTAGGCGTTATCGTCGTCGAAAATGGACACGATGAACCGAGTTCTAATCCTGCACTAGGCTGTTTGTATTACACAAAGTTCTAAACCCCTTGGGAAAGGGATGAATTCAATTATTCTCCCTTCAGCTATAAGTAAATATCAGCTCAGACTGTCCCCTTTTTACCTTAGTATGGCAAACAACCTAGGAGAAGGAATACTCTGTATTCAAACTTGTTGATCTCCGCTTAAAAATGAACTTTGTATCTCATTCTGCTTGTGCGAAAGGGTTGGTAAATAGATACTCTCATAGAACATGACCAAAGAAGGAATATTTTACAATAAAATCTCTCTTGTGGTCTACACATGACCACAGGAGGGGCTGTTTGGAAAATACATCTCATTTGGTCCATGAGAGTACCTTGGTAAGTTGATAAAACTTTTAGTCGACCCTTGTATATATATACGCGTGTCGACTTACTATGATACTCTCAATGTACGTGGCTAGATTATATGTATTTTGCCATATAATCCCACTTATGAACATGACCGCCGAAGAGACTATGTCTGTACTATTTAGCTTTAGGGAGTTGCTTTTTGAAAACTTTAATTCATAAGTGCTAAGTTCTGGAAATGTGATTTCCGTCGTATTGAGTTCTTGAGAATTGTGTTTTGAAGAACTGTTCTGGATTATTGAATTCTAAGGAAATTTATAGCCGGCGTACTGAGTGCTGAGAATTGTGTTTGGGAGGATTACTTCTGAAGAATGAAGGTCAATAGAATTGGATTTTGCTCAGCTGAGTTCGAAAAAGTATTGTGTGTTGAATTCTGTGATAGAGAAAAAAAGAGTTAAGGCATATTGAGTTCTGTGGAATTGGTTTCTGGTGTATTTACTGGAGGAAAATAATGGGCTGCAAAAATAAATGATAAAAAATTCAAAGATGAAAATTGAGTTCTGGATTACTGAGACCTGAACTACTGAGTTCTGGAGAATTCAATCCTGGAACGTTTTGTGCATTTGGAATTTTGTGATAGAGAATTGAGGTATACATTACTGAGTCCAAGAAAATAATGTCTTGAGTATTGAATTCTGTTGATATCAATTCTGGATTATTGTGTGCAACAGTATTGGGTTCTGTAGAATTTAGTAATGCAGAATTGAATTCAGGATCTCTAAGTTCTGAAAAATTGAATATCAGTGTATTGACTTCAAGAGTAACTTACGCGAGAGCATTGCATTCTGGGATACTGCTTTATCTAGAATGATTTTTTTGTGTTTAATAAAGAAGATTTAGATAGATTTCGGGTTGGTTTCTTTGTTTAATGGCATATCAACCATTGTGGACTATTCAGTACTAAAGCTATCTTTTCCAAAGCCATCCTTGTAAAAACAAACAGCAGTGGTACAATTTCGCCCATACCTGAGGTAATAGCGGGATTTATGCCTTGAGAAAGGCATGAATCCACTTATTCTTTCGAAAGTGAACGTAATAGAACGAGTTTAATTCGAACTTGCTAACTATGATGTTGCAGTGCAACATTGTAGTTGCTACGCCATGCGTACTCCATCCCAGAGAATTGTGATCATCTGATGTTTTATATTAGACACAATGGTAAAATGTACCAGGACCAAGTCTTTGAAAGTCTTGGCGTGTCTCATTTTGCTTGATTGATGATTTTAATAGCATGTCAAGGGTTAGTTTATGCCTAGAAACACACATAGTAGGTAAATAAGGGGGTAGGCTTGGCAATTTAGCCTTAGTTGGATTACCGCTCTAGGTGGAAAACTCTGAATTCAAACCGCTTAAAAATTGATCTTGCATCACATCCTACCTGTGGTGAAGGGCTGGGTAAATACGTACTTGAAACCATATAATTGCTTAAAAAAAGACTTCGACATAAAATAATCTAAGAAAGTTTGACATGCTATAAAACCAACCAACCAACCAACCAAAGTCTACTAGACAAAGGTTTATGGGAATATTTTAGAGTTGTGTTACAAAGAGAATTCTTTTATATAGTTTTATACTGAAGTGACCTCTTAATTTTTGCTTCGAGTCAAAATTGCTTCATAAACAAGATTTACCTTTGCAAAGAACTAAATCCTGTTTAAATTAAGAAAAAGAAAAAGAAAGATTTTAATTCAAACAACAAAAAGGAACATGAAACAATGCACAATAAAAAAAAAGAAGAAAGAAAAGAAAACTCTTTTTTAACACCTGTGCGGAGATCATTTCCCGCAGTTGGGGGTAAGTAAAACATCCCCCGCCAACCCATTACTTGTTGTAAGAAAAACACACACCCTAACCCATTACTTATTGTACTTGGACAACCCATAAAAAGGTAAAGTTCTACAGCGGAGATACGAAAGAACGTCATAAATAAATACACCAGGGGGGAGGAGCAAGGTAATTCTTAACACCCACCGATACTCTACAAACACAATCATGCCTTTGGGCTGAGATAGTTGTATCTTTCCCATTCTGTTAATTCTTTCCAGATTACCGTTTTTTTAGTTGTTTTTTTTTTAATTTATTTTTCCATTTATTCTATTTTTGGTCAAATTATTGCTACTCTTCAACAGAATCTCCCGAAGTCGGTTTAATGTGGTTACCCCGTTGGAAGTAAGACATTCGATGTTAAAGATTGCTTAGTTCCGTCGGTATTTCTTTTCAGAGGTTAACAAAAATCAATAAACTAAGCACTTTACCCCCTTTTATACGAAGGGACCGGTACTGCCTAGAAGGCGGTTCATTTCATTATGTTTTTTATTTTTCTAAGTGCCCACCGATACAAAGCCCGAACTTGATTGGAGATAGTTGGCAATATAATCTATTCAAATTCATCGGGAAATCGTTTTATTCACTAAGGTAGAGCATTTTAATACATTTCCCACGCATGAAAATTGGTTTCTATTATGCTAATGATTAGCTACAGATTATTTACAAAAATGGACATATATTGAAGCAAAGGTAATAAACGCTTTCCTATTGCCCGCCATGTTTGCATGGATTAGAAATACGACGACTGTATCCTGTGAAGAGGGATAAGACCCTGGGAGGGTCCTGGATATAACACTGGATCTGATAATGTAACTCCAGTTCAGGTTATATGAGAAATGTTTGATTTAGTTTGGTATTTAATGCCATTTCCTCTTTATATATACGTATATCATATATGATTTTGTTTCGTTTGGTTTGATGGCATATTAACAATTTTAGGTTATTCAATGCCAAATCCGCTTTATACATACATATCAAATATATATGATTTGTGCACACATTTTGTTGGTTAACCGTTTTAAACGATTTTAAGCTTATTCTTTTGCATATACTTAAATGATTGCAGGTATTGTCATGTATCACTAAGAGTTCCTTTAAACATCAGTCATTTGTTTGCACACAGTTGTATGATTAAACAGTTCTATTACAAACAATTCAATTTCGCATTAGTCACTTATTTACACTTAGCTTAAATGTCAAACAGTTTTATTTGACGCATAGATAGGATCCTTTCAGGTGCTACCACTCCGGGAAAGAATGGACTTTGGAGCGATGGCAATGAAGTGGTACTCCGAATTCTTCAAATTTCCAGCATTATGGAGCCTCACCATGAGAATGTTTAATGTCATATCCAGGACACTTGTAGGGGAGTCTCACCCCTCTGCTGAGTCGGAGTATTCTACAGTCCTAGTGGACTGGGCTGCTGGGCAATATGGAATACCCCTTAATTGCATTGTTACCAGGTACACTGTGACTCGGAGTGGTAGTACCAGTTGGGGTCAAAAAGATCTGTTTAAAAATCATTCGTATTCGCTTGGAATACGTGATGCCATATAAATGAGAATTATTTTTTTAAGAATAGTCATTTGAAATTATAATTGACTTGTTGGCTCAGGCTGTAGAATACGACGACTGCACATCTGCCCAGAGGTGAAACCTCCTCCCCAAATTGGCCATCAATCGGCCGTGGCAGGTGGCCCGTTATGATTAAGGACGGGGTCCTGATGGCGGATTGCTCTATAACCCGAATACTGAGAAGTTATCAGTTCTGAAACACTGTAATTGGGCCGTTACTTGGTGGGACTGGCGGTCGAAGTGCGATTATAGTTTAAGATTTAACGAGGATTTAACGCGCCGATAACACTCCATTTCTTAAAATGTTTTACGTTATCCCATAGAGGATAACTTATCTTATTCGGTAGGAAAAAGAACAAGTAAAGGAATATAATAACACATTTCATCGCACACAATACTACTGGAGAACTCAGTTCCCGTCCTAGTCTGTACAAGAATTACAAGTGCACAAGGAACAAATAGAAAAGTCCATAGAGCAAAAAGGTGGGTACTACTTACTCTTCTCAGGTCTGGAATATAAAGGAAGGAGGCCCCATGTGCTCACCGTGGAAGAGCAAACCACCACATTTTCTCTTTTCAATAGCAATCGGCTGGTTAGCGCCTATATGATTGCCCCGACCGTATTCTTTAAATATCTCCTACGAAAAACAAATGCTCAACTCTTTTTTTCTTAAAGCTGTAAGAAGGCGGTGGCTGAGGGTTAACCGCATTGAAAGAAACAGGAAATAAAAATTAATTTTACCAGTTTATAAAAGCACTTGTATTAAAAACATTTCTACAATACTCATGAAATAATAGATACAAAAACAAAATCTGGCATTAAACAGACCACGAAGTTTGATGTAACTTTAAACAAAATAAAAAAGTAACAAAAATTGTTCACAAACTTTTGTCTTACGCACTAACAATTTATTTGACAACAAAAATATTTACCTACAATCTGTTTGCTTACAAATCGTCAATACAAAGAAAAAGACTGGGAATTAAATGATTCACATAGGTATATAGGCTTTTAAACAATGACTAAACCAAAGTAAAATATCTACTAACAAAATATTCCTTTATAAATCACACAAAAAAGATTTGGCATTAACTTAACCCAAAATTGTTGATATGCCATTTAAAACTAACCAAACAAAACAAAATATGTAGCGACAAAATATTCGTTTGCAAGTGATGCAAAAATGTTTTGCATTGAATAACCCACATCGGTTGATATGCCATTAAGAAATAGCCAAAACAAAGCAAACCAAACCATATCTATATATACATTTAGAGATGGGTATATATATATATATCTGTGTCTTCATTATCTATCAAATTAGATAAGACTTTTCATGTACTTTGTAATATATATATATATATATATATATATATATATATATATATATATATATATATATATACACACACATATCTACTTTATTTTGCTCATGTCTCAATATTACTGTCACCTTATTCATTGTTCTTCGTCTCTTTTTCAATGTCTCTTAATCTCTTTATATATATATATATATATATATATATATATATATGTGTGTGTGTGTGTGTGTGTGTGTGTGTGTGTGTGTGTGTGTGTGTGTTAGGAATTAAAATCAGACAATATGTATATATATGTATATATATATATATATATATACGATAAAGAATTATTATTAATTACTTGAAACAACGTGACTCTGTGCAAACAAATGACTCTGACAGAAGTAATTTCTTGGAACCATATAATTATTAGTATTAGTAATAGATAAGACTACTTGAAACCATTCAACTAAGTGCAAGGTTAGGTTATTTAATTTAACGGCATATCAACGCTTCATGGTTATTCAACGCTAATTACTGATTACATATATATATATATATATATATATATATATATATGAAATGTAAGCATATACTTAGTAAGTAACTTTTTAAACAAGTTGGAGCACATTTAATAGCACAAAGTTAAATGATTACAAGTATTGTTAATAAAAATAATTCTATTTGATATAAATCATTTATTTCCAGTTAAGTAGTTTCATGTATTGTCATTTACCATTCGTAATTACGATCTTATACGAACAATTTACGCACCGTTTAATAGTTTTAAAAAAACTATAAGATATTATAATAAAACTATTATAACTATTATAATAAAGTATTATGATAGAATTATTTAGATTTCTGTTTGATAGTATATCAACCCTTGATAGTTATTTAATAACAAATCCTCTTTTGTACATATATGACTTGTAAATGAATAGTTTATGAGTAATTTTATTTTGGAATGTGTTAGACCTCATTTGCTAGTATACACTTAAATGGTTTAAAGTACTGAACATTACTAATTCTATTATCAATTATACCTATCTAATTTAGAATTAATGAATTGTTTACACAAAGTTGAATAGTTAAAAGTATTGCCATTCAATATTAGCAATTTTATTTGTCAAATATTCCTGTCTAATACGGACACATGACACACAGTGGTATAGTTTCAAATAGCTACTAATATCAATTGCTAGTAAAAGACTGAACAATTCTCTTTGAGCCTTAAATTGGACCCCAATAAATACAAATGGATCAGAGTGGACGTAGGAGTAATGGTAATGAAGGAATTCTACTCATTCTCAAAACTCAAAGAGTGGAATCTCAAAATCAAATGCAGTATTTTCCCTCCAGATATGGGTAAATAATAGGTCAGACTTATTTTTAAAACTTGGTACGGCAACAAGTCTAGAAGGAAAACTGAATTCAATCCTGTAACACTCCGCTTAAAAAGTTGACCTTGGGACACATTTTGATCGTGTGAAGGGGTTTGGTATATATAGATATATATGTATAGTTGGTCAGGAGTCTTTCATTTAAGCATGTTTGATTAAATAATAAAGACGCATTTTGTTTATATAATTTTATTAAGATCCATCCAAGTTTCCTAATATATATATATATATATATATATATACGAGGATCAAAAAATAAGTTTCCAGACTTTTTTCGTATGGGCACTTCTATTGAAAGTACATACATGAAACTCTAGTCCTCTTTGAAGTAATCCCCCCGGGTGCAATGCACTTATCTTACCGTTACAACAACTTCTGGAAGGCCCCGTGGAAGTCCTCTTGTGTGATTGTGTCAATGACCTTCGTCACAGCCTCTTTCATTTCCTCAATTGTCTCATAACGACAGCCTATGAGCTTAGAGAATAACCAAAAGTCAAAGGGTGCAAGGTCTTGACTATAGGGAGGGTAAGGAACTGTCATGATGCCCATCTTGGTCAAATAGTCTGTGACAAGGATGGAGTTGTGGACTGGTGTATTGTCCTGGTGGAAATACCACTGACCTGATTTGAAGAGTCCTAGCCTCTATCGATGGAATCTCTTCCTGAACTTCCTTAAAACCTCAACATAGTAACCCTAACCCTAACCCTTTGGCCAATCAACTCTGGTGTTCTGACTTCCTTACTCCTCCCACACCTCTCATCATCCATCGCAGACTCCCTGGCTTCCTTGAATCTCTTATGCCACTCAAAATCTGATGCTAGATTCATGCAAGATGGTCGAAAAGCAGTCTGAAGCATTCCATACGTTTCTGTGGCATTTTCTCCAAGTTTAAAACAGAATTTTATTGCATATCGCTCTTCTTCACGTCCAGATTGCATGATTTTTAAAATTCACCAGCTGTGACAATCACGCTTTAGTAGAATGTATTCCAATTCGTGCTGTAACTGTTCATTTGAACCTGAAATCATAAAAATTGGTCAATCATCTCATAAGATGTATAGCAATAACATACTAAATTTTCAAGAGTCTACAACAATTCTAAATTCCTGTACAAAAGTCTGGAAACTTATTGAATGCACTACGTATATATATATATATATATATATATATATTAAAACGGGAAATGATAGTGATGAGTTTCTATGTTGTAAACTCTTTGGGAATCTTTGGCAATAGAAGAATATTCAACTCTGAATTAGAAAAAATGAATTTTCTTTTTGTTTTAATCAGATAATCTTCGAACGTGGAGCTTTGCGTGAAAAGAAGGCGATCGAAGGAAATGCGTTTCTTCTTCCGAAGTGCCAAAAAGGAAAAGAGAGAATCTTTTTCATTCTACAATTACGTCATCTCGAGGGTTATCTAGCGCGCAACGTGTGGATATTGTCGAGCACAATCATTCTTGGTAAAATGCTTCGAGTATTTACGCAAGAGACGTTTCTGTCTATGTGTTTCAAATCTATGCGCTAGTGACCACACTTCAGCTGGGCGCAATGTCTACCAATCCAGTGTCACGGTCAACACTTGTCCATGTATAAAACAAGGCCCGCCAGGAAAGAGAGGAAGAGAGGTGGGGAACAGACATGTGAGAGATTAGAGGTATGCACTATATAATGTATATCCCTATATGATTAAATATAAATTTCGCAGTCGATTTTTATAAACTAAACACTCACCAATTATTTATATACATATATATATATATATATATATATATATATATATATATCCCACAAAACAGGAACTGTACGGCCACTTGCATCCCTTCTCACAAACCTTCCAAGAGGGAAAAGACACGCTAGACACTGCTGATGAAGTAAGGACGATTCATAAGCAACATTCTCTTTTGGACTCCAAAACATGAAAACACATGCACTAACGTACATCAGCTCTGTGTTGATACTGAATGCAGTCTAGAGAACCTGCCTAGAGCGTTGGACAATTAGGCCGGATGGTGAGAAAGTCCAGGAACTCCATCTTATCAAAATGATTTGGATATATATATATATAAGAAGTGGTAATGTGTGTGTGTGTGTGTGTGTGTGTGTGTGTGTGTGTGTGTGTGTGTAAACTTTCATTGAAGTTGCCCGGATGAGCTGTGTTCATTGGTTCCTCTTATTCGAGAGTTTCCTGTTAGAATTTGTTTCAATTTCTCAAGTGAACAGCATCCGTAAGCAACAGACTTATAAAGTTCATATATCAAACTATTTATAGGTTATATATATATATATATATATACGTGTGGGGGTGAGGTTTCATCAAAATTATCTAACCCTCACCCAGTAAGAAGAGCCACAGGTGAACATTTTTAACTTAGATCTTATAGATGAGCAAGCTGTGTGGGAGAAAGGTATTAAGAATACTGGCGCCAGAGCACAAGTTAAAAAGACTTGCCATTTCCATAACACTTCTTACTCTCCGACATCTTCTGAGTGAACAACACTCATATATATATATATATATATATAGAGAGAGAGAGAGAGAGAGAAAGAGAGAAATTGATAACAAGGTAATCCAAGTAGAAGGAGAGATTTATTGAGATTCAAAGTCGACACGATAATGTTTCAGTTCTAATGAAACATCATCAGGACTGTGAGGGACGACATTAGTGATATTAAATCAACGATGGATGTTTAAAAGTACCGAATACAAGAACTAGGGAAAATTTGTACAATAAGAAAAAAGTTGGCCGTTTAATTACTTTTTCTTGTTGTTTCCCAAGGTTTTTTATTTTGTACTTTTGAACATCCATCGTTGATTAAACATCAGTCATATCATCCCTCACAGTTCTGATGATGGTTCATTAGAACAGAAACGTTACAGTGTCGACCTTAATTCTCTCCTACTTGGATTACCTTGTTATCAATTTTTCTCCGTATATTGTCGTATTACACTCCATTATTTATGCTATATATATATATATATATATACGTGTCATTCAATTAAGAAAGACTTTTTTGAAAAATTTTTTTTTACAAATAATGTAAATTCTGCATTGTTTGGAATTGGTTTATGATACAGTTTTTTTTTTATTGAAGCAAAAGCATTGAAAATGTTATTCAAGATGGTGAAAAATCATACGGAGTTTTCGAAGTTTGAAAAGAGTTTTGTCCTCAAATCTTTAGTGGCTGAGAAATGTCAATCTTTTGATCTTTATAGAAGAATATGTGATGTGTACGGAGAAGTATGTTTCAATAAAGAGAAATGCTTGCAAATTAGCTAATCATGGTTTTCCTCCAGCAATTGTGAGTCGAAAATGAAGTCCATGTGTTGGATATACCCTGATTCTCTGGTAAAAAAAGTTCCTTGCGCTATGTTTAGTAAAAAAGTTGCCATTGCTATTGATTTCCTTGTAAAAGATGTAACTCTAAAGAAGGCAAAAATTACGCCATTTATTGTATAACCCTCGTATTAATTTATGCGCATATAAAAGAACTCAAATACAAAAATATTAACTAGCTATTCTTAATATTATCTTTGTACATATTTTTCATTTTATATTTTTACTGCTACAATTTTTACACTTGTTATATATATATATATATATATACAAAGCCTGGCGAAAATTAAAACTCTTAGAGGCTGTTACCAATAACCAGATTATATAAATTAATGCTCTAATTTTTTTCTTGGCTATACAGAAGAAAATTATATATCGGCTGCATTTCTTCATTAATACAAATTTCGTTGAAAATAATAGACATTTTCTGTCTACAGATTTTCTTCTTGATTCGTTCTTATTGCCGTATTGCTTTTATCGTATTCGGCGGGAATTGATTGAAGTATTTTCTATAATTGTATATATTTCAAGTACTTTCTGCCCGACTTTAGGCCATCATCAGGGGATGATCTATTACAAAAGTGATGTAACGTTTGTTTTTGCATTACTACTATGTAAAAGCGTCTTTACCGTTGGAGTGTACAGCGTTTGCTTTTAAATGTGTTTCTATAAATAGTGTCAGTAGCTATAGAAATTTAAGTACATTAGCTCTCGTTTGAAAATTTTTTCTGTTAAGTGTCGGTTGCATGTTTCTAATATGTAGTGCTTCAAGAATCTGTAGTTTTTGTTTATTGTTGTCGGTGAGAATTTTTCGTAATCCTGTTGTTGGGCATGAATAATTTTTTAAATGCTGTACTATTGAACATATATATATATATATATATATAGATAGATAGATAGATAGATAGATAGATAGATAGATAGATAGATAGATAGATAGATATTATTACTATTGGAAATTATTCTAGAATTAGCAATCTTAGATATTCAAAATTTTCTTCCGTACAGCCTAGAAAAAAATTATAACATTAATATGAATAATATGGTAAATATATGTTTTTATATAAAGATAATCAGATGAAAAATTAAAAAATAAAAATAATACACAATTGGTAAAAAAATTAGTATAGCTTTATAACAAGTAGGAACTCTTCCTGTACTACACCGTTTTTTTACACTGTTTTTTTATATGTAAACAAAAATTAAAGAAAATAATATTTAAACTATTTATATTATAAGTTTAAGATTATTTGTTACATTAATAAAATATCTTTTACAAATTGATTCTTTGCTTATTACGATTAATTTATTATAATTATAAAAATAATATGATAATTATAAAAATCAGAAATATACTTTTGTAAATTAATATCAGCAATGAATTATTATTTCCTGATTACATGAATTACATTATTTAATATTTATTATACATAATAGATTCAACGGAAGTATGAATGCATATTTTAACCATAATTTTAAATAAGTTGAATGCCACTATTTAATTTTTCTTTAAGTATTTTTTTCAGGAGTATTTAAATTAGGGGTAACGGTTTTATTTTGTTTTTTAAAGGAATGCATAAATATGGCAGATATAAAAAGATTGATATTATATCACCAGCGTAATTGTTTTTCTTTATTAAAAGGCAGGATAAAAGCAAATTTAAAAATATTTCAATTAAAAAATATTTTGATAAAAAGATTAAGTTTTTTTTTGTAATATTTTTCTCTCTGGAATCAATATAAGATTAACTAAATGAATTTTTTTCGTGCAACTTCTGATGATGGTCATCACGACCAGAAATAAATTCATAATGACACTAAAGATGTGAGTTTTTTCTTTTTATTCTTATATAGAAATACTTTTTTGGCTCTTCACGTTGAGTTTTGATATATTTTAAATCCCAAATTAATTATACGTCGATAGCCATTGACATCGAACACTCAAATTGGAAACTCCTACCCCTTGGATTTTCTCCCCGGATTATATATATATATATATATGTATGTATTTATGGGAACTCTTGATTTGATGGATCAAAACCATAAATAATTTGAGAAATATTTTCCTTCCAAAAATATTAAAAATGCAATTTCTTAACCAAATAAATTCATAGATAAATCGTCAACTTTTTTAGCTAATTTTGAGCCTACCAAAATAGTATAAAAAAACGAAAAAATAAATATTTCTTCGGTAAGTATGGATTCGTATCTACTTTTTACCTAATGTAATGTATGATTTTTTCTACACTTACTCAACTAACAGTAAGTATGGAATGGTCTATAATTATTCACATATCTTTCGGTTTATTTCATCTTAGCAAAAACCAATATTCTTTTCTTTCAAGAACGCAATTCATTTCAGCGCCGCTTATCTATCTTATACGTTAGTTTTAACATAAACTTGATGCTACTACCAGTACTACAGCAAAAATATATCGCATGCAATTTATTCTCTCTGTACATTGCTAAGCAATAATACGAAGAATTTAACAAGCACAAAATATATCCCTTTATTTCAAGCTAACAACTACTGCTATATTTCATGGCACGAATCTTAACCATATCTATCAAAAATCTCTACGCTCTGACAAATATTATATTTGCATACTAGACAAAAAACAGTAGCTGAACGGCCATCAACCACCCATCTCGAAAACCATCCAGATTAGACGAACAAAACCTGCAGGACAGTGCTGGAGAAGTAAGGACGAACTCATAAGCAATGTACTCTGGTAGTCTCCTTTACACGGACGAGCAAGGTTTGGACAACTAGCTAGAACCTATCTACAATTGCTCTGTACTGATACAGGATGTAACCCGAAAGGCAGGCCTGAAGCGATGGGCGATAGCGACGAGTGGCGAGAAAAGGTCTGGGAAATCCGTATTAGCGACACGTCATGGTGATGATGACAATATTTTCCGAACCATGTAATATTAAGAATCACCTATACAGTAAACACCCAAAATTAACCAATTCATTCAATAGCTTCACAACTAAAAAGACTTTTAAAACTTAACATGAATCAAATTGCAAGAGCCAAATTGTAATGTATTTTTTGGGCTGTACACACTGCCAAAAGCAAAATGTTCGAATGACAGAACAGCCATTTTATTATAGACTATAGACAAACCATTAAATCTACGGATTACAGCAATTTAATATATATAAAAAATACACTTCCGCTCAAACAGTCAAGATTCAAACAAAGATACAAAATTCACCTGTCTTAGGAAGAATTAAAAAATAGATATAAATATAAACTTTCTTATTGAAAAACAAGAAGATGAATGTGTTGTATATTGACCTTCGACCCGGCCAAACATGCCATTCCAAAGTGATGCACCGGAAGGAAGTGACACATTCCGATGGCAGTTATGAGAAGAAATCGCGTAGGCGGATTTGGCTGACAAAATGGGACAAGGTAAAAGCCCATGATACACCCATAGACTGATGCACCGGAAGAGAGTGACCTGTGAACTGCATGACAGTTATTTCCGCTTGATGACAATCAAACATGCCATTCCAAAGATTGAGTGGGCGATTAAACTATTATATAACTCGGTGGAGACAGGAAGTCAGAGAGTTGGAGATCAGATGTGGTAGGGAAAGCCACCACCCAGCAGAAGGGGCCCTGGGGACCCCCGATGGAGTTTGGGGACTAGACCAGTTGGTGATAAGATGCAGTAGAGAAAGCCAGCAGAGTGGGCCCTCAGGTTGAGCTTCAGGAGAACGAGAAAGACACATCGCTGATGGCCATAAGAGTGGGGGTCAATGTATTGCAGTCTTTGTTCAGTCTCCAACTCCATCTCACACGCAAAACTTACAATAAAGTGAGAGGAAGGTATTTTTCTAAAGAAGTCTTCGCTCGTCTTTATTATTCATTGCGTCAATATGTATTCCGTATGTATATGTGTATATAAGCATATTTATTATGTGAGTATACAACAAATGGATTAAAAGTCATGAAACTTAATCACCCTGCTTTGAAATAAAATTTAGCAATCACAAACATCACGAAAAACAAATAAACTAACAGGCCAGTCACAACTAATGTGAAAGGCGCACTTTCCAAACATAATGAAACACTTTGATGAAAAACTAATTATGTTGATCCGATCAGAATTTTCTACACATATCGATTTTCTACCCAGAACAGCATTATTCCGATGTAAAAAAAAGTCTCAACAGCAAACGCATAGAGAGAGCACAGCTCCAAATCAACCTTGCAACTGATCATACATAAATATATGATGGTAAAACATTAGGTAGATGGAGCTATCATTGCCACTTGCAGAAGTTCACTTGCTAATCTAGATTCTTGGTTGGTTGCCTTCTTTAAAGGCAGATCAACTCTTTTTGGTTCATTTAACGCTAAATTAAAGTTCAAACAATTTAGTTTTGTATATGTACTCAGTTTCAATGTCAAAACAGTATTATTTCAAGCAATTCAGTTTAGTTCTAATTAACCCATAGATAGGACCCTATCAGGTGCTAACACACCGGTCCATAGTGGACCTGGGAGTGATGGCAATTAAAGGATACTCCGCATTCCCCAAAGCTCAATTACTGGATTGTTTAGTGTCATGTCAGGACATTCGTTCGTGACGGGTCGTACCCCTTTGCAGAGATGCAAGTCCGTGTATTCTGCAACCCCAGCCGACTATGCCATGCACCTCTGGGTGACAGTTTAAAATGTGGGAGGTATTACAATATCACCTATTATTGTTATAATTATTAGTGGTGATATAACCTTAAGATATGTCAATGAAAATCTTTCCGATATGAACAGAAATAGAGAGAGGGAGAGAGAGAGAGAGAGGGTGAGAGAGAGAGAGGGCAGGTGATATGAGACAAAAAGCGAAAGAAAAGAAGTAATAGGAAAAGTGAAAGAAAGAAAGAAAGAAAGAAAGAAAGAAAGAAAGAAAGAAGAGGACAAGGATAGAACATAGAAAGAAAAGGAGTGGGACGAGCAAAGATAAAGATAAGGAACTAAGTAAAAGGTAAAAGATAGAGGGGAAAAAGAGAAAAAAAGAGGTTGAGATAAAAAAAAAAGAGAAAGAAAACGAAAATATGAAAGAGACAAAGAGAGAGAGAAAAAAAAAGAGGTAAAAGAGAGAAAGAAAAAGAGAAAAATAAAAAAGAATAGCTGCATAGAAAGAAAGAAAGAAAGAAAGAAAGAAAGAAAATCTATGAAGAAGAAGAAGAGAGAAAAAGAAGCAGATATAGAATAGAAGAAAATGAAAACAAGAAAGAAAGAAAACAGAAAGAAAAAAACCAAAGATAGAAGAAAGGAAAAAAGAAAGCGGAAGTGAGAGAGTGGGTTTTGGTAAAAAGAATAAGAAAAAGAAAAGTGAAAAGAAGGAACAAAAACGAAAAAAAAATGAAGAAAAAGGTAGAAGAAAATGGAAATGAAAAACGTAAAAATTAAAATATGTAAATCACATAACAATAGATACAAAAAAATCAATAGCTACCACCACCACCACCAATTACCACCACCACCACTAACAACACCATCACTTTGGCCACTGCGCCTTAAACTGGTTGACCCTATCTTCATTGTGATTCATGTCACAATAAGGGGCTATTTGAAAAGCGACCCATATATCTTAGGAAGGAGGGGCAGAAATTGTCAACTAGGTGTGAACGGGTGTCTGCATTTCTATTCGCTTCGTTATACATTCAAAATATGGCGGACTTCACAGGACTCCCCCACCCCAACACAGAGGCGTGCGCTTATTCTCCCACCCGGTTCAGCTCCAGCTTTTCCTCTCTTTTGCACCCTTTTGCCGGGTGGATGGAACTTTGTTTTAGAAAAGGTTATGCTGGTGCAAAAACTTTGGGGTGGAAAAAAACATTTTTGAGAGAGTTAAAAAAAGAAAGAAAAATGCTTACTTGTTTTATTCGGGAAAATGAAAGAGAGAGAGAGAGAGAGAGAGAGAGAGAGAGAGAATGAAATGGTGTAAAAGAAGAACTCAAAGCAGCGGAATGAGAAAGAAAGAAAGAAAGAAAGAAAGAAAGAAAGAAAGAAAGAAAGAAAGTAGAGGATATTGGAAAGAAAGAAAGAAAGAAAGAAAGAAAGAAAGAAAGAAAGAATGAAAGAAAGAAAGAAACTGAAGGATATTGGAAAGAAAAAAAGGAAATGGAGGATATTGGAAAGAAAGAAAGAAAGAAAGAAAGAAAGAAAGAAAGAAAGAAAGAAAGAAAGAAAGTGAAGGATATTAGAAAGAAAAAAAGGAAGTGGAGGATATTGGAAAGAAAGAAAGAAAGAAGGTGACGGGAAATGAAAGGAAAAGAAAGAAGAAAAAGAAAGAAAGTGGAAGACATAGGAAAGAAAAAAAAGAAAAGAAAAAATGGAAGGAAACAGAAAGAAAGAAAGAAAGAAAGAAAGAAAGAAAGAAGGTGACGGGAAATGAAAGGAAAAGAAAGAAGAAAAAGAAAGAATAAAGAAAACATAAAAGAAAAAGTAGAGACGAAAAACCAAAGAATAAAGTGGGGTAAAACGGATAAAAGTGATGGAAAAAGGGAAGGGCAGAAAGAAAAAAAAAAGAGAAAGGTAAAAGGAAAGTAAGTATATGAAGTAAAGAAAGAAAGAAAGAAAGAAAGAAAGAAAGAAAGTGGAGGAAAAGAAAAAAGAATGAAATGAAAAAGGTTGAACTAAAAAGAAAAAAATGATAAAAGACAGAAAGTAGACGAAATTGACGAAAAAGAAAGAAACGAACAAAAGAAAAAGAAATGAAAAATAGAAGAGAGAGAAAAGAAAAAATAACAATGAATAGTAGTGCAAAAAGAAAGAAAGAAAGAAAGAAAGAAAGGGAGTGTAAGAAAAACAAACGAAAATTGCTAGATTGGCTTAGTTCACTTACACTGCTCAGGTTACCTTTTAAAGGTGAAGGTTCTTCTGTCACACCATTATATATATATATATATATATATATATATATATATATATATATTATTCATACAAGTTTGGTTAAAGACCAAAGTGAGTATTGTTATGAAAAATCACCCCTGAAGACACTCAATCGATTTGATCAAAAGCGCTTACGAGCAGAATCTGAGGCAATTTCTGTATCAGGTTGGTTGACTTAACAAGACATAAGACACAATCTGTCCAACTTTTTAACCATAACAAGGGAAGCAAGAGATAGTTTTATACCTTTCCCAAGAACTTTAGTACAAAGAAAAACACAAAAACCTCCTCCAGGATTTGAACTCGGCCCGTAATGTTTATTTCCAATAACAATGACTGTTACAGCACAATATACACATATTTGTGTGTGTGTGTGTGTGTGTGTGAGTGCGTGCATTTACCAACCTCTTCCCTTGGGCAACATGTAACACAGGGTCTATTATGAAATGATGATTAACAGGTTTGAATTCTAAGTTTTCCTTCTCTTAGACTGGTTGTCATATCAAGGTTTAGTTGATTGGTTGGTTGGGTTTATGGCATATCAACCTTTGTAGGTTATTTAACACCAAATCCATTTTTATGTAAATAAGCATTTCTATTAAAAACATTTCAGTTTAGCACGAGTACAAAGATTAAATAAGCAGTTCTATTAAAAACATTTCAGTTTAGCACGAGTACAAAGATTAATTGTCAAAAACATCTACATTTCAAACTATTCAGTTTATTCAACAGTTATATATAACAATTCAGTTTACTGTAAGTACAGTTTCAATGTCAAAAACAGTTCAATTTCAAACAATTCAGTTTAGCATGAGCATGCAGTTTAAATGTAAGTAAGGTTTCAGTTAAGCATAAGCACGCAAGATAAATGTAAGTACGGTTTAATTGTCAAAAACATTTCTATTTCAAGCCATTCAGTTTAATCAAACAATCCAGTTTAGCATAAGTATGCCGTTAGTTCCATTTAACCCATAGACTGGACCCTATCAGGTGCTACCACGCCGGGCTAGAGTGGACCAAGGAGCAATGGCAATGAAGGGGTGCTCCGTATTCCCCAAGGCCCCAGCATTACTGGGACCTCACCATCAGACTGTTTAGTGTCAGATCTAGGACACTCATTATGTGTGTGTGTGTGAACCTGCTTCCACTTGCACAACATCGCAAATATAGATCATTCTTTAAAGAATGGATTTCAATAGAGCTTTGATGAATGTGATATATGCCGATCAGTTTTTAGACTCGGTGTTCCTTAAGTCGGAGTCTTCTTTTCAGCCAACAGATCTTGATTATAATTGGCATTAATTAATCCACAAGGGTTAATATGCCCTTAAACAAAGCCAGAGGAATTTTCACACCTTAAAGAAAATAAGAGGGATTTTTCTAAATTATTATTTTATGTTCTAAGAGACATTTATTTTTTAAAGTCTTTTCCATTTTTGTTATTTTGGTGAGGTTCGGTTATTTGACTTTATCGGCATATCAACCATTGACGGTTGATTAATACCAATCCCTGTTTACACATATGTAACATATTCATATGCAGCGGAAATACGAAACACTGACGACTCTCCGTTGTTCAGGTACGAAACGTTTATTTACTTCTTGACTTTAGTTTTTCGACACAAGGAGAGAGAGACACAATTATTACTGGACTGGCCCTGCCCATAGTCAAATCTCAAATAACTTATTTTGTTAAAATCACCTAATTCTCAGCCCATCGCTTCCGGACATAACGTCATTCACACCCCAGTCACATTTCCTATCTGGGGTTTTTATTATGACATTTGTGATTGTCATATCCTCTGCGCACGAGCGTGAACTGTACTCAATGTGTGTGCATTTGCACTAAGAGCTTAATAGTTCAAAGCCCAACCAAACTGAATGATAAAATATAATTAACGAAAAATGATTAATATAAAAAAATCATTCCGTAATTATATAACACATGTATATCTATTTTTATATATATTTCTAAGTGAATAGTTTATTGATAACATTTCTAAATGAGCTACAAACACTAAGAGTTGTATTAGCTTATCATTGAATAGTTTCAAGGTTTTGTTTGGTTGGTTAGGTTATATGGCATATAAACTTTTGTAGGTTATTTAACGCCAAATCCATTCTTATGTAAATAATCCGTTCTATTTCAAAGAATTCAGTTAGGTATAAGCTCCCACTTTAAATGTAAGTTGAGTTTAATTGTGTAAAACATTTCTATTTCGAGCTATTCAGTTTAGTCAAGCAGTTCCAATTCAACTAATTCAGTTTAGTATGAGTAGAGATTTTGTTTACACACAGTTAAATATCAAAACAATTCTACGTTGAACAAATCAGTTTAGTGTAAGTACATTTTCAATGTCAAAAAACATTCCCATTTCAAATAATTCAGTTTAGCATAAGTATGCCGTTAGTTGTATTTAACCCATAGATAGGGCCCTATCAGGTGTTACCATGCCGGCTCAGAGTGGACCTGGGAGCAATGGCAATGAAGGGGTGCTCCTTATTCCCCAAAGCTCCAGCATCACTGGAACCTCACCATCAGATTGTTTAATGTCAGATCCAGGACACTCATTGGGGGAGGGTCTTACCCCTCTGCAGAGGTGCAGTCAGTGTATTCTACAGCCCCAGCCGACTGGGCAATACGCAGAGTTAAATGTCCAACAGTTTTATTTCAGAAAATTCAGTTCAGCATAAATACACAGTTTAAATGTCAAAACAGTTCTATTTTAAACAATTCAGTTTTGCATAAATGCAAAAATCAGTATAGTGAAAGAAGCATGGTTTAGTTCTATTTAACCCATAGATAGGACCCATATCTGGTGCTACCACTCCGGGCCAGAGTGGACCTGGGAGTAATGGCAATGAAGGGGTGCTCCTTATTCCCCAAAGCTCCAGCATCACTGGAACCTCACCATCAGATTGTTTAGTGTCAGATCCAGGACACTCATTGGGGGAGGGTATTCTACAGCCCTAGCCGACGGGGCCAGAATAGTTTCAAGTATACGTTTATGGATACTTGGGTAACTATATTTGTTGCTGATATCTGACTCCAACAAGTCACTCTAATACCAATCATTTGCATATAGTTTCAAGTATTGTAAAGGATTAAACTATTCTATTTGACCCCAAGATGGGACCCTAATAGGTGCAACCACTCCGGTTCAGAGTGGACCTAAGTGTAAAGGTAATGAAGGAATACACTACATTCCTTAACGTTTCAAGAGTGAAGCCTCGACAACTGATGGAGTTAAGCGTCCTATTCAAGACACTCGCTTGGAGAGGCTGTCTTACTTCTGGGCAGAGAATACAGTCGACGTATTCTAAAGACAGAGCTGACTGGGTTTGATTATTTTGAATGCAGCTGATCAAAAATATTTCCCTTTGATTCCAGGGTCATATTTTTGAAAATATTCAATAGATCAGCTTACAATACTGAACTATGTGGTATTATGTACTGGATATTACTCTCCTGTATTGAAAACGCTAAAATATTGTCTTGAATAGAATTTCGACTTTTTGCTTCTTGGTCTGGCTTGGTTTGGTTTGGTTGTATAGCATATCAACAATTGTAGGTTGTTTAATGCCATGTCTTCTTTATACATATATATTAGATATATCTGATTTGGTTTTGTTGGATTTTATGGCATATCAACCATTGTAGCTTAATTAATTCCAAATCCTCTTTATATATATATATATATATATATATATATATATATATATATAATGTATATGATTTGGTTTGGTTGAGTTTTATGGTATATCAAACATTGTAGCCTATTTAATGCCAAATCCTCTTTATACATATATATATATATTAAATATATATGATTTGGTTTGGTTGGGTTTTATGGCATATCAACCATTGTAGGTTATTCAATGCTAATTCTTTTTCATAAATATAAATTGAATATATGATTTCTGAGCACATTTTTAGATAACATTTTTAAACAAGCCTAAACTCATTTTTTCACTCGGATGAATGGTTTCATTTACGAATACTTCTATTTACTTCAAACAGTTCTATTTGTAACAATTCATTTTAGCATGTCAAAGTTGGTCAATGGTTTTTAGTATTGATAGGTATCACTCACAATTCAATTAGACATCAGTCATTTGTTTACACACAGTTAAGTGATCAAACATTTCCATTTCAAACAATTAGGTTTAGCATAAGTACACAGTTGAAATGTTAAACAGTTTTATTTGACTCATTGATAGGACCCTATCAGGTGCTACCACTCCGGGCCAGAGTGGACCGAGGAGCGATGGTAATGAAGGTGTACTCTGCGTTCCCCCAAAGCTCAAGTAGTACTGGAGCCTCACCATCAGATTGTTTAGTGTCATACTTAGGATATTCGTTGGAAGAGTATTATTCCCCTACAGACATGCCGCTGCAGCTGACTGGCCATTTGATTCTTGAGATTTTCTTTTGCTGAAATAAAGTGGTAGATAATAGTTTCTATTCGGTGTGGTACTTAAGAAGATTCGATTTCAATCTCATTTATTATAATATCTTATGATATTTTAAGTATCAAAAGCCCTGTTTGCAGGATTTACAATATATTGACAGTGTCCGCTGTAGAAGGACAAGATCACAAAAACGTTGTCCTGAGTATGACACTAAATATTATCTAACGATGTAGCCCTATTTCTGGAGCTCTTGGGAGTTTGGGGTACATTCTTGTTTCTACTACTCTTGGGATACGGAATGATAGTACTCGTTAGGATTCGATCAATGGATCAAATAGATACGTTTAAAAATTATCTCAATTGACAGGAAAAATTAAAACCAAATAGCTGTATATTATCCATATTAAAATAAAAGTTACTTGAAGCTATAAATTGCCCAGTCGGCTGGGGCTGTACAATATACCGGCTGCACCTCTGCAGAGAGGTAAGACGGGGAGGGGGGATCTTACCAAACACACAAGAGCTCCAGAAATAGGGCTACATCATTAGATAATATTTAGTGTCAATGAGTGTCCTGGATATGGCACTAAACAATCTGATGATGTGGCTTCAGTAATCCTTGAGCTTTAGGGAATACAGAATACTTCTTCATTTCCATCACTCCCAGGTCCACTCTAGCCCGTTGTCGTAGCACCTAATAGGGTCCTATCTATGGGTCAAACAGAACTAAACTGCGTACTTATGCTAAGCTGAATTGTTTGAAATAGGAATGTTTTTCTATGCTAAGCTGATTTGTATAAAATGGAACTGTTTTTGACATTGATACTGTACTTACACTAAACTGAATTGTTTTAGATAGAAATGTTTTGACATTTAACTCTGGGTAAACAAAAACTATACTTATACTAAACTGAATTGTTTAAAAATTAATTCGGCATTAAATGACTCGAAAAACCAACAAAACTAACCAACCAACCAACCATTGAAGCTTCAATAGTTCACCAAGGATTATTATTTACTTAAAACCAAGTGACTTTGTGCTAACATATTTCTACAATTAAATAGTAGTTAGTTGTAACCACATACCAGCCTATTGGCATAACGGTTAGAGTGTTCGCTAATGGCCCACGAGGACAGGGTTCAAACCCAGATCGAGTTATACGAAAAATCTAAAAATTAGTATACGATGTATCCTCGCTTAACACTCAGCATTATAAGTTACTGGTCAAGGTTAAATGGAGCAAGACAGGGAAATGAGTAGTACCTTCTCTTACACCTTCGTTCAGTAGCTATTAAAAAGGGAACTTTCGGGTTGACCTTGGCTACGGCACACTAGGTTTGGTTTCTTTGTTTTAATTGCATATCAACCTTTCTTGGTTATTTAATGCCAAATTCATTCTCCTAGAAGAACATTAGTGGTACTATTTAACCCATAGCTGGGAGGATAAGGGGGTTTATACCTTTCCCAAGGGTATTTGCCCGAAAATGAACGTAATAGCGCGACTGGAGTACAAACTCGCTTATAACGATTCCGCAGTCCATTGCTTTAACCATTACACCACGAGGACACTCCCCTACGGCAGACTATTTTATATTGAAATCTATGAAGTATAGATCGGATTATTTGAAATCCTATAACTGCATGCAAATTATTTGTATTAGATTGGAATACCTGTCATCATATAAATGTGTGTGAACAAACGACTAGAAATAATTACTTCAAACCAGATAACTGTGTATAAATTGTTTGCATTCGTCGAGAATACTTGAAATAATGCGAAAATTATTTGTAGTTAAGTAGAATACAAAATGTCATGTTGTTGTATTGTCATCTGCTGATTCATGCAGAAATACACATATATATACTGGATACATACCGACGCAATGATAACAGACGCAGTAATAAACGACGCATGAAGAAAGGAAGCAGGAAGACTTCTTTAACAATATTTTTACCTCTCACTTTATTGCAAGGGTTTGGAAGGGTTGTTGAAGGTTTGCATGTGAGAGGGTGCTGGAGACTGAACATAAACTTCATATTTTGACCCCACTGTTATGACCATCACGTTGTGTCTTTCTTGTTCTCTTAGATGCTCAACCAGAGGTCTTGGGGTCCACTCCATCGGGGCTTGTCCGAGGACCCCCTCGGTCGGGTGTGGCCTTCCCTACCACATCTCGTCTCTAACTCTCTGGGAGTCTGCTGGCAACTCCATCGAGGGTTTCCGAGGGCCCCCTCAGTCGGGTGTGGCCTTCCCTACCACATCTGGTCTCTAGGTGTCTGGAATTCTACTGGCAACTGCTCTGGGACCCAAACTCAACTGAGTTAAATAATAACTCAACGCCCACACGATCGCCTACTGGATCTTTGAAATCGAATGTTTAATCGTCATCAAGCGGAAATAACTGTCATGCAGTTCAGAGGTTACTCTCTTCTGGTGCATGACTGTAATGGCACAATGGGACCTTCACCTTGTCCCATATCATAAGCCTTAATCCGCCCACGCGATCTCTTTCGATTACTGGCCGTTGGAATTTGTCACTTCCTTCCGGTGTATTACCTTGGAATAATATTTTTGGGCCGGGTCGAAGGTCAAAATATAACAATGTAACTGTGGACAAAACAAAACTTTTTAAGAAACACCTACACAAAAATGGTGGTGTCCTCGTGGTGTAATGGTTAAAGCGATGAACTGCGGAATCGTAGTACGCGAGTTCGTACTCCAGTCGCGCTATTATGTTCACTTTCGGGCAAATACCCTTGGGAAAGGTATGAACCCCCTTATTCTCCCTCCAGCTATGGGTAAATAGTAGGACGGACTAGGTTCTTCAGCCTTGTTGAGGCAACTAGTCTAGGAGAAGGAAAACTCTGAATTCAAACCTGTTAAACTCCGCTTAAAAATTGACCTTGTGTCATATCCTGCCCGAGCGGAGGGGTTGGTAAATAGTACCTACACAAAAATGTAAATATAGATGTATAATGAACGTAATTTCTTACCCACTAGGCATAATACGACCTTAGACGGGTCGACAAGCTGTTAAAATCAATCGTATATTGGGCAAATCTCTGTCTAAGTACGTTTTTCCGTTTCAAAGAAGAAATTTGACATCGTAAGACTTTGAAAGCAAGCTTATCCCTGAAAATTTTTCAAGCGATATTTGGTGAATAATATTTGAGTTATAGAGATTCAAAAAGCTTTATGCTTAGATATGCCACAAGGTCGTATAAACCGGCCACCCAGTGAGACTCGAGCTTACTCGTTAAGGTTTGCTCGTCTAGCATGCTAACTATTAAACCGCCCGAGTCGCCCAGATAATTTACTAAGCTTTTAGCTCGGATGTACCGTATGATTGAATGAATGGGGCACACAATGAGACTCGAGCTGACTCCTAAAGGTTTTCTCGTCTATCTTGCGAGCCATTACACAACCCGAGGCGGTTTGATTTTTATTTCCAAACATAAAACTACTTCCTATTTCAATAAAATGTTGAGTCATCCTACTAGTAAACGTCTTTATTCGCAGTTAATGAGAACATGGGTCATATTTTAAGTTTTAGCAAACGATTATCGTTTTAAACTAAATATGGCTATAGATCTTTCATTTCATATTACAATTACAACTCACAGTCCATTATATTCTTGAAAAATTAGCAGGCACACACACGCAAGCACATATATTGAAATATTTGCTTACATTATTATCAATTGGCCTCTAAGAAAGGCATGAATCAACCCCTCCTACAAGATAAAGATAAATATGGTAAAACTGGGTTCTTTAGCTATCGTAAGACAACCAATTCAAACTAGAAATACTCCGCTTAAAAATCGACACTGTGACACAATGGCGGAGGGGTTTGGTAAATATATTTTCCTTTCTTTTTAGGCATCTCGCGTAATACAATAGCTTGCAAGCTTGTCTAACAGATAATTGGTTGGTTGGTTTGTTGGGTTTTATGGCATATCAACCTTTGTAGGTTATTTAACGCCAAATCCATTTTTTAAATATAAATAATAACTTCCATTTAAAACAACTCAGTTTAGCATGAGTACACAGTTTAACTGTCAAAAAAATTTCTGTTTCAAACTATTCAAGCAGTTATTTTAGAGTAAGAACAGTTTCAATGTCAAAAAATCAGCTTAATTTCAAATAATTCAGTTTAGCATAAGCACGTTGTCTAAATGTAAGTACAGTTTAATTGTGAAAAACATTTCTATTTTGAGCTTTTCAGTCGAATCAAGCAGTTCTAATTCAGCTAATTCAGTTTAGTATAAGTACAGATTTTGTTTACACAAGATTACATGTCAAAAGAGCTCGATGTTAAACAATTCAGTTTAGTGTAAATACAGATCCAATGTCAAAAAACAGTTCTATTTTAAATAATTCAGTTTAGCATAAGCACGCAGTTTAAATGTAAGTATGGTTTAAATATCAAAAACATTTCTATTTCAAGCTATTCAGTTTACTAAAACAGTTCAGTTTAGCATAAGTATGCCGTTAGTTCTATTTAACCTATAGATAGGGCCCTATCAGATGCTACCACGTCGGGCCAGAGTGGACCTAGGAGCAATGACAACGAAGGGGTGCTCCGTATTACCCAAGGCCCCAGTATTACTCGGACCTCACCATCAGACTGTTTAGTGTCAGTACAGGACACTCATTGGGGGGGGTCTTACCCCTCTGCAGAGGTGCCCCAGCCGACTGGGCAATAACAGATAATTGTTTGGAGGGAGTCCCGGTGATGTAGTGGCTTAAGAAATACACTGCGACCTTAAAAGGAAAGTGTTGTATACTCATATGTATATACATGCAAAATCATTACGACACACAATAAAGACGAGCCACAGAACAGAACTGCAACATATTGGCCCCACTCTTATGGCCATCAGCGTTGTGTCTTTCTCGTTCTCCAGGGTTGCTCAACCGGAGGCCCAGGGGCCCACTCTACTGGGTGCTGGCTTTCTCTACCGCATCTTGTCACAAAACTCTCCGATGTCCAAACTAACTGACTTCCTGTCTTCACCGAGTTATATAATAGTTCAATCACCACCTCAATATCTCCCCATAACTGGCCATCAAAATGTGTCACTTCCGCTGTCTTTGGAATGGTATGTTTGATCGTCATCAAGTGGAAATAACTGTCATGCAGTTCACAGGTCACTTTCTTCCCGTGCACCAGTCTGTGACTGTACCGCAGGATTTTACCTTGTCCCATATTGTCAGCCAAGCCCACCTACGCGATTTCTTCCCATAACTGGCCATCAGAATGTGTCACTTCCGCCATCTTTGGAATGGAATGTTTGGCCGGGTCGAAGGTCAATATACAACAAAAGGAGTTCAAACTCAACTCGAACAGCTGCATTTGCATTTGGATAAATACCCTTAGGAAGGGTATTAACCCTCTAATGCCTCCAGCAATGGATTAAATAGTATCACTGCTGTTTTTCTACACGGATAGATTTTACATCAAATAACTCTCAGTTTGATATACTATTAAACATGAAAAAACCGAACCATTGTTTGGTTGTTCGATTTTCTTTACAGGTCCCATACTTCTAGTCTTGCAAATAAAGTAATTTACGATATATTAATCATAAAAATAGGGGTCTTCTTTTTCGCTTGTCCTGATCATTATATTTGTTCAATATTATGAAATTCGACATCAAGCTTAATAGTTGCCTGTTCTTTTGAAAAACACTTATGGGATGAAATTCCAACCTATTTTAACATTAAAGACACAGAGTTGCTGGAATATCTGATAGAAGGCTGCATAATTTAATATTAAATTTGCATTCCTCCATTTAATCTGCCTGCAGGATTGGAGCAAACACAACTACGAAAAATTAATTAGCTACTTGTTGTCTTCAAATTCTAAAACAAATTTCATAAACAAATTTTCTGGTACATCTTAAACAGGCCAAGTTTATATATATATATATATATATATATATATTCCTGTACCCGGAATTTAATTATATATATATATATATGTGTGTGTGTGTGTGTGTGTGTGTGTATGTATATAAAGATCGGAGTTGGTATCTATTTTCAGGAAATGAAAAGTCAGACTCGTGGTTGCAGAAAAACCACACTCAATGTATTGCCGATGTTACAACTTCACTTTAACTGGTCTCAAAAACATGAAGTGGTATTTTAAAGTCGATCAAGAAAAGATCTTTTCTTTTACAAATCGTTACTCATTCTAAAGGGTACGGACGGTTTTGATATGCCTCAAAATTTAGGTTTTGGCTTGTCAATCTCCCGAGAACCAACTAACTGACCATTTCAAAAACATCTGAACACACATGTCTGATCGTCTCTCGCACCTACAACGAGTGTTCTCTTGATTAGCTTTTTGTTGTCGATCACGCAGCGGAGCACTATGGGTACTAGTGTTGAGTGGCGGTCACTTAATTAGAATGTATATACATATACATATATTTACTAATCTAATATCTACCAGCATTCACAGTACTAGAAAATAAAAAAGAAAAAAAAAACGCCAGGAACAAGTGATAAAAATATCTCGAATCACCGCCCGGGGGAAAAAGAAAAAATATTATAGGACAAAAAGAAAGAAAAGGCCAAACCCTTCACACCTTTTAAAAAAATCAAGAGATGTGCAGTCAGTTGGTTAAAAGAAAACTAAAACCTTCCGTGAACACTGCAATGCTACAATTACAAGAGTGCTCAACACGAATGGAGCCAATTATAAAAATTAACGGATCATCTGGAAGTCTAACTCCAACTCCAAGTTGGAGTTAGACTTCCTGATGATCCGTTAAGGTGAAAATTTAGTAGGAGATTTCCAACTCGCGATTTAAGTTAATTGTATATATATATATATATATATATATATGTGTGTGTGTGTATGTGTGTGTGTGTGTGTGTGTATTTGAGTGTCTGACTGCGTTCTCTTTAACTGGCACAACACTGCAAATATAGTTAATTCTATGAGGATTGAATTTCAAGAATAGAATATTTATGGATATTGTCTAATCATTTTAGATTTTGAATCAAGTTCAAATAATAGAAGCATTGAGAGTTTTTGTAAAAAAGATATCTTTACATTTTGAGCAATCATTTAACCAATATATATATATATATATATATATATATATATATATATATATATATGAAATCAACTAATTTACTGACTAAAAACATGTTAGTATTTGTGCCAAGATTTCAGCGCAAGAATTACTATAATTACTTCTGCATTTATTGACCAATCAGCGTGTATGCAATAGCTTTAGAATTTCTTTGGGTCTTACAGACGATAATAATTGACTTACTGCAAAAGATTTAAAGGATGTAAACCTAAAATTAAAAAAAAAATATTTTCCCACGTAGATTGTTAATAGAACATTTTTCAACTAATTAGAATCATGGAGAATTCGTGAACTTTTTAAAAATCTTATTTTGACCGTATGAATAGCGATAAAAAAATTGGGATAATAGGATCTTATGAATAGGGATAAAAAAAACTTTTCTTCAGTAGGTTTCACACAATTATTCTGTGGCTTCCTCAAAATACCTTTCAGTTTATTTCTTTACAGTGAGAAATTTTAACATTAATCTCCTTTAAGAATGCATTTAATTTCAATATCACTACCACATCTTAAATTGAAAGAATATGTTATTTTTATATAGATATAATAGTAGGGCTACTACAAAAATATCATCACTTGCTGGTTGCTTATTGCATACAAACTGACATTAGCGTCCTAACGCTGTTTTTATACGACATAGTACCACACTCACGTACACATCTTTTACACATAAAAATATGATTATTTAGATTAAGGCTAATAAAAACTGCTACAATTCATGCATGAATCTTTACTTTCTCTCTTCACTAATTTACAATTGGAATGATAGCTTTTCTTACAAGAAAAGACTGTGACTTGTGTTTTTCAAACAAGTTTTCGCTCAATTTAAAGAAATAAATGTTTATTAATTTGTGGATTGGTGTTTTTTTTAATCATTTACACATTTGTCCGCTATATATAGATATTCAAATTTGTGTATATATATATATATATAACAGATAAAAGATGAAATATCCGCTATTAAGCCCAACCGTATAAAGAGGTTAGAATTGCAGATTATATTAGGAAGAACAATGTATCTTGGAATATGTCAAAAATGATTAATTGCAGAACGAAAAAAGAAAAGAAAAGAAAAACAAACCAATGAGAAAAAATGAAAGCAAATTGATCATTTAGTGTAAACATATTTAAAAATTTCTCTGATGTCATTTACAACTTAAATGTCATTTACAACTTAAATGTCATTTACAACTTAAATCTGTTTTCCTTTTACTGTATTTGGACCGCGAAGATTTCACGAATCAATAAATTATTTGTTTTTTCCTGTGCGTGTCACGTGAACAAACATCTTACCAGGCGACAGGTGTTTGATTGAGGATGGTGCTCATATGTAATGGTTATCACGGTAGGAAATAGACACGGCTAACCGAGTTCAAATCCTTGATGAGGCTGTTTGCATTTCGTATAGCGCTAATAACGTTGCATGAATCCAACTATACTCTCTCCAACCATGGATTGATGTAGGATTGATTAGGCTCTTTGAACTTGATGATTCAACTGGTCTCGAAAAAAAAAAACGCTGAATTCAAACCTATAAATTCTGTTTAAAACGTGGCCTTGTGTCACATTTTGCTTGTGGCGGAGGGGTTCGATAAATGTATGCATAAATACGGTTGATTAGCTACGTTTTTAAGTTTAATAATTGTGTGATCCATATGAAAATTAAAGTAATGGATTTTAGCAGTATATGATTTGGATATTCCAGGTTTTAGACCTGCTCGACCTTTGTAGCATCGAGCTATTTTTTAGGCATTTTCTTTTTTGCATTTAATCATATATATATATATATATATAGTCATCCACAGACAGATCTGTTTCGTTCTATCAGAACCCATCAGTGTGTCAAAAACAGTATCTTCCCGTAGCTGGGATCGAAACCCGGTTGACTCAAACGTCAACCCAAAGGTTCTAACCATTCAGCGACGATGAGATATTAGCCGCGAAGTAAATTTTAAACGGTTATGAATCACAATTACTATTGTTTACAAACATCCGTTCAACAGTAGCCGAGACCTCAATTCAACTACGAAGAGGCTTTCAATAGACGCTAATGGCAACACAATTACTTCTTCGCCAGATTTTTTATATATATATATAAAATCGAGTCGTGCTGATACCACGGGAGCCCGGTCGGCGGGAGCTGTAGAATACACCGACTGCATCTCTGCAGAGGAGTAAGAACCCCTTCGCCAACGAGTGTCCAAGATATGACGTTAAACTATCTGATGGCAAGGCTCCAACCTTGAAGATTTGAGGACTGTTGAGTACTCCATCATTGCAATAACTTCCAGGTCCACTCTTACCCCGAGTGTTAGTACCTGATAAGGTCCAATCAATGAATCAAATAGAACTGTGTGACATTTAATCTGTATCTAAACAAATGAGAGGATTATTTTATTTTATTATTATTAGAATTGTGAGTGATACATAGCAATACTAAGAACAATATAACTGTTTACTAACCAATGTAATATTGAATAAAGTTATTAGTGTTAAATAGCAGTAGTTAAATCTCTAACTGTGTACCTAAATTGGTATTACACAACAGTACATGGAACCATTTGATGGTAATTAAATGAATAATGTTCAATAGAATAATTCGTGTTAAATAGCAATACTTGAAACCCTTTCACCTTGTGTGCAAAAAAAAAATGATTAATATTGAATAGAATTATTAGTGTTAAATTCCAACAATTGAAACCATTTAACTATAGATACAATAGCAATACTAGTGTGCAAACGAATTATTTCTTATTTAAAAATCAAATAACCTACAAGCTAGTCAATTACAAATCATATATGTATATCCATTTATGTACAAATAAATGACTGATGTTAAATTGTTTCTTTTACATTGCAATACTTGAAACCATTTAACTGTGTGCAAATAAAGAGTTCCGGCTCTTCAAAAAATTATATCAGCCGAATGTGTTTACCAAATTATATTTGATATATGTATAAAGAGGACTAGGTATTGAAAAAACCTACTCTAGCTAATATGTCATAAAACCCAACCCAACCAAACCAAGCCACATATTCACTTGACTCACTCTCTCTCTCTCTCTCTTCTTTCTCTCTCTCACTCTCTCTCTCTCTCTTCTTTCTTTCTCTTCCTCTTTCTCTCATCACCTGTCTCTTTTATAAGTTGCTTTTGGCAGATCCTCTTGACGACACCCTGTGTCCACAAAGTTCTTGTGAAATGGGTGGTATGTCACTGTACAACTGGTATTTTATGGGTTGCTGCTAGCAAAATTTATTTGAAATAGGACACAGCATCCTTTTCTAGTTTCAGTCTAACTTTTTTCCAAACGCTTTATAAGAGTCCAGGTGGTGTTGACGTACCATAGTACTTACACAGTAATTTCAGTTTTATTTTATCAAAGGCATTAGATTTCCATGATGCTCGATAACATGTCGATAGCAATCCAAGCCTTTTAGATGGGTATGTTGACATCACATTGAAACAGAGGCAAGAGGAATGATCTACTCATTTCAGAGGCTGATCATTTTATTGTGGACATGATACAATATTGCTTAAAACACATCATGATACAATATTGCTTAAAACACATCATGATACAATATTGCTTAAAACAACACATCAACGTTGTTTATCTGCATTTACGCTGAGGCCAATAAGTTTTATTCCAAGTTATGCAACAGACATTCCGCTTGCACAGATGTATTTGCGAGAAGTGCTACATCATCTGCGTAATTTGCGTCTTTGATAGTTTCAGCGAGATATCATGTTTCTTTTAGTGTAAGATCATTTTCTTCCAGTAGATCTATTCCCACACTCACACACACTCACACACACACACACATATATATATATATATATATATATGTATATATGTGTGTGTGTGTGTGTGTGTGTGTGTGTGTGTGTGTGTGTGTGTGTGTGTGTGTGTAACGTATCTTGGTACACCACATTCTATAAGTAACCAATGGGGTTTGAATATGGGAAGATTTCTGGACAGAACAATATAGTGAAGTCTTCTTCATGTTTCAAAAACTATATAGATATATATATATATATTGTCATCCAAGACAGACTGTTTTGTTCTATCAGAACTCTTCAGTGTGACTAGACACGTAGGACACTTGAATCCCGGATCGAAACCACTCCAACTTACGTTAGACTTAGTATTAGACCGCTCGGTCAATAAGCGTACCACGTTGACTAATGGAATTATAAGGTATTGTGTAGCAACACCAGCAGCAGCAGCATCCGTTACACACACACACACACACACACACCTATATATATATATATATATATATAGTGAATTTGGTTCTTAGAGGGCGCCTCATACTTCTAGCCTTCTACCAGTCATAAATAAGCTTACAAAAAATTAATAAATTGGATGAAAGCACAAACAATGCGAGACAACGACTTAACCATTTACCTAAAAAGTCAAGCACCAATTGTAGATTTGAATTCTGTGTACGTAAGCGCGTGGTTTTGTATGGGTGTATGTGTTTGGGTTTCCAAGTACGTTAAGTCGTAAAAACTCTTGCTTCATTGTTGACAATTCTGCAATGGTGCAAAGTTTACGAGAGACTGTCCGTCGTGACCGGAATACTCTTCATCCATTACACGTACAGTTACGTGGTTTTTGTCGATATCCCCCCCCCACCTGCGCTTTTCTCCCTTTTTTCTTTTCTTTTTTTAACTCAATCCTTCTTCTGATGTGCCATTTTCTTTTCTTTTCCGCCATTTTTAACTCTTTTCATTCAAGCCTCGTTTTGATATTCTTTTTTTTTTTCTCTCTCTCTTCCTCACTACGCATTTAGTTTGACTTTTAGTTTCTTTAGACTTGGCAATTTCTCAGGAATTTATTTCTTTAATATATTTTTTAAATCTTTATTTGATTATGTTGTCTTTTTACTTTCTTTTCAAAATAATTCATTTGAAATAAATGTATTATCTTGAAAAGAAAAAAAGAATATAATATATTTCCGTTTTAAATTAAAACTTTTTTCCCCATTTTTTTCATAGTTTTCTCTTGTTTTATTCCTTTGAATTAGTCTATCATCTCTTTCTTATTTTCTTCCAATCTTTTTCTTTTTCGCTTTTCTTTTTTTTTTTCCTATTTTCTACTGTTTTTGTTGCTTTTGTCTTTAATATTTTTCTTTCTTTCATTGTTGCTTTCCGCCTTTATTTAGTTAGTTGGTCTCTTCTTTCATTCTTTCTTTTCTTCTTTCGTTCTTTAATTTTCTTTCTTTCTTTCTTTCTTTCATTTTCATTTTTTTCTTCCGTCTTTCTTTTCTCGTTCTCCTTTTCCTTTTCTGGGCCTTTTCTTTCTTTCTTTCTTTCTTTCTTTCTTTCTTTCTTTCTTTCTTTGAAACTTTTTTCTTTCTTTCATTCTTTCTTTCCTTTGTAGTTCGATTTTTTTTATTTTTCTTTCCTTTTTTTTTCTTCTGTCTTTCTTTCCTCGTTCTTATTTTTCTTTCCTTGACTCTTTCTTTCTTTCTTTCTTTCTTTCTTTCTTTCTTTTGTTTCTTGTTCGTTTCTTTTTTTTCTTTCTCTTTTCTTTCTTTCAATCTTTCTTTCCTTTGTAGTTCGATTTTTTTATTTTTCTTTCCTTTTTTTGGTCTTCTGCCTTTCCTTCCTCGTTCTGATTTTTCTTTCCTCGGCGATTTCTTTCTTTTGTCCCTTCTTTGTTTCTTTTTTTTTGGGGGGGGGAGTGGAAGGGGTTGTTTCTTCTTTATATTTTGCCTTCTTTTCTTCTGTCAATGTTTTCTTTCTTTTTTTCTTTCTTTCGTTCGCTTCCTTTGGTACTGTCTTGTAGCGGGCACAGTTACGCAACTAACGCGAAACCATAGGATTCAAATGGCTGTTTTCAAACGAGACAAAATCACTAAATATTTCAGTGTGATATAATCCTGAATCTGACTTAACCTCTTAATAAAAACAGCGGGAAATCTCTATTACCACGTAAATTTTATGTGTCAAATCCTTAATTGGTGCTCACCAAATATGGCCTTGTACCAGACTTCACTCTGAACTCTAAACAACTTAACTCCCGTTTTTAGAATTTCTCTTTATAAAATTATTCCGTTTAATTACTTTCTCTTTATCTTATTTACCAATCGTTCTTTTTTCTTTTTATTTATTTCTTTTCTCTATTTAAGTTTCTTTTTTCGTTCTTTCTTTCTTGCTTTCTTTCTTTCTTTCTTATTTACAAATCTTTCTTCTTTCTTTTTTCTTATTTAGCTTCTTTCTTTCTTTCTTTCTTTCTTTCAAGTTTTTGTTTTATTCTATAACTACTTCGTGCTTAGTTCTGGATATCATAAACCATCTTTGCCTTCCGTTTTTATTCAAGAGACACAAACATTAGTTGCTCATTCACAAAGTAGAATTTCTTTTCGTGTTATTCCTCCGCTTATCAATGTAACTGTCTCTATTATGTTTATAGTTTATTCATTTCGTTTTTGTTCTTTCTGCTTTTCAACATCTTTTAAAACAAATATTGCACTCTCAAAACGTCTGTATTTTTCTGTCTATTTTCATGTCTATCTATCTATCTATCTCATTCTATTTATGTACATTTTAAAGCAATATAGCTTGAAGAGCAAAGTTTTGTGTAGGAATTACTGATTTGTGTTTTCCATTAATTTTTCTTGCATTCTATCATGTATCTTTTCAATATATATATATATATATATATATATATATATATATATATATATATATATATATATATATATATATATACTAGGATCATTTAATAAGTTTCCAGACTTTTTTCGTATGGGCACTTTTATTGATAGTACACACATGAAACTCTAGCCCCCTTCAAAGTAATCTCCTCCGGTTGCAATGCACTTATTTTACCGTTCCAACAACTTCTGGAAGGTCCCATGGACGTCCTCTTATGTGAGCGTGTCAATGACCTTCGTCACAGCCTCTTTCAATATCCCCAATTGTCTCATAACGACACCCTCTGAGCTTAGAGAATAACCAAAAGTCACAGGGAGCAAGATCTGGACTATAGGGAGGTTGAGGAAGTGTCTTGATGCCCATTTTGGGCAAATAGTCTGTGACAAGGATGGAGTTGTCGACTGGTGCCACTGACCCGATTTGAAGAATGCTGGCCTCTTCCGGCGGAATCTCTCCCTGAACTTCCTTATAACCTCAACATAGTAACCCTAACCCTTTGGCCAATCAACTCTGGTGTATTGACTTCCTTACTCCTCCCACACCTCTCATCATCCTTCACAGACTCCCTGCCTTCCTTGAATCACTTATGCCACTCAAAAACTCCTGCTCGATTCATGCAAGATGATCGAAAGGCGGCAGTCTGAAGCATTCCATACGTTTCTGTGGCATTTCTGTGGCATTTTTTCCAAGTTTAAAACACAATTTTATTGCATATCGTCCTTCTAAAGTGTCCTCGCGTCCAGATTGCATAATTCCCCAGCTGTGACAATCAGACTTTAGTAGGGTGTATTCTAATTGCTGCTGTAGCTGTTCATTTAAACCTGAAATCATAAAAATTGGTCAGTCATCTCATAAGATGTATAGCAATAATCTACTGAATTTTCGGGTCTACGACTATTTTAAATGCCTGTACAAAAAAGTTTGGAAACTTATTGAATGCACTTCGTATATATATAAATATATATGTGTAATGTGATTGGTAAATATTCACCAACTTAAATTATTCATATCCTTTGTGTACTTCGGGTTTTGTCAACTGTACAACAAACTAGAGTAAGTTGGGCACTTTCAATAAAGAAAGCAGAACCACGGCGCATTTAATTCCCCCAGAAAATTGGAAATAGCATGTTATTCTGCTTTGCATTCACTCAAAAAATTCAATATGAAAATTTCAGCAACTAGGAAGCCTCACTCTGATCGTTCTGAGAGAAAAGAACTATCGAATTTGTTGCTGAATTTCAGGCCATGTTTGACAACGATATTTAGACAATCAGGTCTGTAGCCGGAGATACTGGAGTGTCTGAGCTTCTTATCAGGCAGCTAGTCTATGAAGACATTCTGTATTTCTCATAGAAGAGAGAAGAACAAATTTATCTAAGGCCACGGAGGACAAGTGGAAATGTAATATAATTGCGGAGGGATTTCCTTTTGTATATCTTGCCTTTCGGTTTAGTTAGGCTGAGAACCTTTCGCTCATCGCATGGATTAGTTAGGTGCAACATTAACGCAGGAGTTCCCGCGCACACGGAGAGGATGTGTCATTCAGAGATGTCAAAATAAAAATCCCAGATAGGAATTAGGACCAGGGGATGTGAGTGACGTCATGCACCCGAGGCGTGGGCTGAGAATTTTGGGGATTTGAGAAAAAGCAGTGAGTTGAGTTCCTGCCCCCGAACGAGAGAGTCGAGATTCAGAGCTGGGCGAGGCCAGACAAATTTGTGCGCTACGGGCGCCGCGCGTTGGTTGGTTTGAGCGCTGACGATGTAAAAGCAGTCAGCATTGAAAGATTGCGTCTCTCTCTCCTCGTGTTGAAAAACCTTTAACTCAAAGGTAATAAAGTTTCGTACCTGAACCAATTTTGTCGTGTATTTCGGATTCCATATGTCTATTTCATACTTCCGTTTATTATGGGTATGTAACAGAAAGACCACGCTGCAAAGCTTTTAAACAAACTCAAGAATCCCTGCCAACCAAACATTCTTTGCTTTTTCTCAGCTGCGAAAGTTTCTGCCAGGATTAGATTATGATCTCACTAATCAGCTATCGGCTTACTCTCTGTCTCCATAGGATGTACCGATCTGGATGAAAACAAAACAACCAATCAACATCATGGTGTTTTGGGTGGTCACAAGTGATGATGACGTAATGCCTCTATTCATCTTTATTCAAAATTTTTTTCGCCCTGAAGCCGACCACCTGTGCCGAGTGGGTGGAATCCTTGACAAGCATAGATTCCCATTGCATCTAGCTTTTTCCTGGTGAATCGATGAGTAGCACATACCCACTTGGCACCAGTCCATCTGGTCTGGTGAGCACCTGGTCCCGAGGAACCACCTCCAGGTAATATCCGCTTTTCAGGGCTACGTTTATTGATTTGTGCCTGAAAGACCAAGCATTTTTGCATGACTCTCGATTCATGCGTGACCCATTAAATGACTTTGTGTCAAATCCTACCAGATACGTTTTGCCTTGTTTTATTATATTATTTTAATTGCCCACGCGGCTGGAGCTGTAAGATTCACTGACTGCACCTCTGTAGAGGGCTAAGAGCCCACCCCAAATGAGTATCCTGGATATGACACGAAACAATCTGATGGTGAGGTTCCAGTGATGCAGGAGTTTTGGGGAATATGGAGCACCCCTCCATTGCGATTGCTTCCTGGTCCACTCTGGCCCGGAATGGTAGCATTTAATAGGTCCCTATCTATGGGTTAAATAGAACTAACTGCATACTTATGCTAAACTGTGTACTTATAGTTAAACTGCGTGCTTATGCTAAACTTAATTATTTGAAGTGGAACTGTTTTTGATATTGAAACTCTACTTACTCTAAATTAAATTGTTTAATGTAGAACTGTTTTGACATTTAGCTGCGTGTAAACAAAATCTGTACTTATACTAAACAGAATTAGCTGAATTAGAACTGTTTGAATAAACTGAATAACTTTAAATAGAAATATTTTTCACAATTAAACTAGGTACTCAGGCTAAACTGAATTGTTTAAAATAGAACTATTTGCATAAAAATGGATTTGGCGTTAAATAACCAACAAAGGTTGATATGCCATAAAACCCAAACAACCAACCAACAACTACTATTTTAAGAAGTATATATATATATATATATATATATATATATATATGTTCAAGTTTGTTCATAACTTCCAACAACATCTATAAACCTAACTATACATCTATCTATCTGTCTGTCTATCTATCTATCTTAGTCTGTTCATATCTATCTATTTATCTCTATTAATTTTAATCTGTATTCTTATCTTTGTTTTTCTTTTTCATTTTTGTTGCTTGGTTGATGTTTTGTTTAGTTTTGTTAGTTTTTAGTGTGTGTGTGTGTGTGTGTGTGTGTGTGTGTGTGTGTGTGTGTGTGTGTGTGTGTGTGTGTGTGTGTGTGTGTGTGTGTGCGTGCGTGCGTGCGTGCGTGCGTGTGTGTGTGTGTGCATTTTTGCCATGAATCTGCACTCAACACACTGTCTCCAAATTTGACTCCTCCTCTCAACACGAAAAAAAAGATTCAATCGTGGCTACGCTGCCTCTGACCATCTGTTACATATTCATGAGCAGTAATGAATATTCATGAGCACCCCTCATTCCAAGTTACCAAAACAACTTAAACGTCTAATTTAGCAACAACAACTAACACACAGCGCAAATGCTTTCTTGATTTATGGGTAATGCGAGAAGTCAAGACGAGAACTCACAGCAAATGGGTTCTCCGTACTTATGCGAAAGAGGGACTATTTTTTGCTGGGAGGTCGGACATGCAGCACCGGACTGACGTAATAAGCACGCGCACGAATACGTTATACACTAGTAGGGTTAAATGATGTTGCCTGGAATAAAACATATTTGTATCTTTCATCTTTAAAGTTGAAATTTGCTTAACAAGAGTTTTGTATACCCATAAAGTATATGATCTTTTTTAGTGGGAAGGCAATTATCTTCTCATTATAAATGTAGACAGATTCTTATTAATAGACAAAAAGTGACAACCTCGTTTTAATCAGAGTCCTCATTATGATATACACATCATCATCATCAGGGCGTCCTGTCAGAACTGATTCTTTTGATCTCCCTCTGGCCATACTTCCCTATCGGGCAATGCTCTAGGTAGGTCTGCATTTGGTGTTCACATAAAGCTTATAAATGTAACGTTCAGCAGATCGGCCAACACTGGTGTGTCCATGTGTAGGTATCCATAGGAGAACATTGTTTATGAGTTCGACCTTAATTCTCCTATAGTGCCAAAAATGTCATGCTCGTTTTATTTGTATAGTTTGTGAAATGGAATGCAAGTAGTGATACAGCTACTCTTATGAAGGTTACTTTTTCCAGGATTTGTTCTTCCTTATTTCTATAGAAGTATCCAGTATATCTTGCTCGCCCTCCTTGGATGTTTTGAGAGATGGGAAGTAAGTGGCTGTGCAGCTTCTTTTTTGTGAGGCCTTATTTCCTGGATTGGTTCAAAACATCAAGCTGGCTCATTGTTCTGTTCTTATATCTAGTTTTTATTTCACAGCGTTTTTTAATTTCAAGTTGATTAATCATACGTTAGTACCGACTCGGATACAGCTTTAAAGAAAACAAAACTGATACAACGTAATAAAACAATAGAACAATTTGTTTATATAATATTTTAGCAATTTCAGTCTTCATTTTTGTATCATTGTTTAAAATAGCAGAAGAAACAGCCCTCGAAATACCCTGATACTTATGAAAACTGTTTTTCATTCGTTAAATCCTGATTTACATTTTGGTTAACGTAAATAAGGTTTGGTTAGTTTTCTTTGTTTAATGGCATATCAATCATTGTGGGTTATTCAATGCCAGAGCTATCCTTACAGAAGACCATCAGTGGTGCTATTTAACCCATCACCGAGGAATAAGGGGGTTCATACCTTTCCAAAGGAGAATTAGTCTAAATGCGAATGTGATACACCGACTAGAGCTCCGACTCATAAATAAAAAAAACTTGTCTTTTCTTTTGATCACGTATGTAATTATGAAAAAAGTAATAGCTCTCTCTCTCTCTCTCTCTCTCTCTATATATATATATATATATATATATATATATATACACATAATGGAGTAATTCTTAGTTATATATTAATGTTTGATTTTTAACAAAGAAACAACGAAAAAGCAAATTGAATTAAAAGAAAGAAAAATCAAGGATAGGGTCTATAAAGAAAAAAGAAAATGATGAATAATAATATCTGTAGCAATAATAATAATAATTTGCACAGAAAGAGTATAACACTAGGCACGAGTGGGTGCGAGTAATTCAATTTTAACAATACAAACAAATGGTATATGCCAAACAGAGAATTTGTACAGGAGAACGAAATGCAAAAACTCCTCTGGAATTTTGAGATACAAACGGATCATTAAACGCCGGCCAGACGATCAGAACTTATAATAATCAACAAAAAAAAAAAAAAAAAAAGAGAGAGAACTTGCAGGATTGTGGACTATGCTGTCCCGACGGACCACAGAGTAAGATTGAATGTTTGCGAAAATTGGGATAAGTACATCGACCATATAAAAAAAACAGTGGAACACGAAAGTGACGGTGATACTAATTATAATTGGTGCTCTTGGTACAGTCACCAAAGGATTAGAACAAGAACTAGAGGACTTGAAAATAAAGGGATAAGAGGAGACTGTCCAAACTACAGCATTGTTGAGATCAGCCAGAAAACTGAGAAGAGTCCTGGACACTTGAGGAGACTTAAAACTCCATTGGAAAATCATCAGCGTTATCTGATGTAAAACACTCTCAAACAATTGAATAATCATAATAATTGTTGATAATAAGATGAACATTCTTATGTAAAACAAATTACTATAATATAGAAAGACTTAATACCATACAACTGAGAGCAAATTATTTAGACAATAGTGGAATAGGTAATATAAAGTAGAGGAAGTCGATGAGGCTTTGTGGTTAACAGAGCTGTGACAATCTTAGTTAGCGAGTTCGAATTCAGGTTGCAGCATTTTCATTCCCTTTTGTTATTATGCTCAAAGAAAAGGTACGAATCCCCTTATCCCAGTCCCAGCTATGGAGTAAATAATATTAATGATGTTCTTCTGTGACAATAACCTTGATATTAAATTACCCACAAAAAGGCTGATATACCATTAAAACAAAGAAACCAAAGGTATCATATAAATGCATGCAATATATATATATATATATATATATAATATATATGTATATATATAGAGAGAGAGATAAATAAAGAGACAAAGACAGGTAGACAGACAGATAAGCAGCGAGAGAGAGAGAGAGAGAGAGAGAGAGAGAGAGAGAGGTTATCTTTTAAAATGAAAATTGTTATATTTCGCAATAAATTCAGGAATCTGATTTATTTAACTCACAGCATGATCGATTTTCTATTCAAAACCGCATCATTCCAATGGAACCTGAAATGAATACGTAGCACTCTTAGTGTTGCAATTATAAATTTACCTGTCTTAAAGGAAAAAACCCAGAAAACTCACTGCAGTCACCGGCTGAAGCTTTGATCGCAACCGATCGCATTTGAAAATGAATGATAACAGTTTACCATTACCACTTGCCAAAGTTCATTTGCACCACGCAGGCGATAGATTAAAACGTTAGACGTCTTTCTGCCGCACCTTATATATATATATATATATATATATATATATATATATATATATATATATATATATATATACACTTACCAGCTCTCAGTGTGTGGTGGGAAGAGAAGAATCTCAGTCAATGATTCTGCATAAAACAATTAAATCCAAGATTTTCCCGCCTTCTAATCACCTCCCTATTCCCCTTCCCCTCTTAACATTATTTTCTTCCGCGCCCAATTTTCTCTCTAAAACTCCTGATTAGATCGGAAGACATTTTTAATTAAAACTTTGTCAATTTTTTGGTCATTATCCAGTGTCAGTCATATTTGTGTTTGTGTTATCCAATTGTCATCGTTTTTTTTTTTTTGTGGGGGGAGGCTTGTTTGTTTATTTTTTAATACGTTTCTTTGTTTGATTCTTGGCAAAGATGCCAGTATGTTTTGAGTAATTAATTGTAATGAGTTTGTTACGAAAACAGAAGTGTGCTAAGAAAAAGAAAACAAAAAAACAAAATGAAAGATAAAATGTCGGTGATGAAATGACGAGAAAGATACAATCGAATTTAAAGACGGAAAAATAAAGCGAAAACTAGTAAAAAATAAAAGAGATCATGTGATACATTTCGCGCTTCTACATTTTATTTGAAGTAATTTTTACCTACGCTTTGAGAAATCAACAGAGTGGGATTCTTGTATAAATGTAAACAGGAAGTTCCTATTCATCAAATATCCAACAGCGCCGCAAGGTCAATTTTTAAGCCGGGTTAACAGGTTTGGATTGAGAGTTTCCATAACAAGGTTAAAGAGCCTAGTCTGTCCTAATAGTTACCTATAGCCAGATTCATACTTCTCGCAAGGGTGTTAGCGGCATATGAAAAGTAAACTGTCTAGTCGAGGGTTTTAACTCTGATCAGCGTGTCTATTTCATACGACGATATCCGTTACACCATTTTTTTCTGGTAGATTTGCTAGTTTTGACACTTACCTAGCAGATATTCAACTAATTTGCCGTATTTTCTGTTGATAAAGCTGATATTATGGTCATACCATCACTTTTTCCAAATTACTTCAGTGGCAGTGGCACCAGTGTATATCTTTCGATTGTTATTGTTAATCTTATTACTGTCGCCTTACATATTATATTACCTCTCTGTCTCTCTCTGTCTCTGTCTCTGTCTCTCTGTCTCTGTCTCTGTCTCTCTGTCTCTCTCTCTCCCCATATATATATACCCATTCTCGAGGAAATTGTTTCTGGGTCTGATTATAGTTGGTTTATGTTAATGATCTTTGGTTTTGTTTGGTTTTCAGACATATCAACCATTGTAGGTAATTTATGCCAAATCCTGTTTTTACATATATATTAGATATATATGATTTGGTTTGGTTGGATTTTATGGCATATCAACCATTGTAGGTTATTTAATGCCCAATCCTATTTACACAAATATATTAAATATACATATGATTTGTAAACACATTTTGTAGATAAAATTCTTAAACAAGGCTAAGCTCTTTTTTATACTCAGTTAAATGGTTTCAAGTATTGCTATCATTCATTTACAATCTAACATCAATCATTTATTTGCACACAGTCTATTTGACCAATAGATAGGATCATGTTAGGTACGGTTTTTACGGGTATTTGTCCGAAAGTGAACGTAATAGCCTGACCGGAGTTCGAACTCACTTATTGAGATTCTGCATTCTGTCGCTTTAACTATTGCACTACGAGGACACCCCCTATCGCTACGGGTCTGAGTGGACCTGGGAGCAATAGCAAAGTGGGTGTATTCTGCAGTCCCCAGATGTCAAAAGCTGCAGCCTTACCATCAGATTGTTTAGTCTCGCATCCAGGAAACTTGTTGGGGGAGGGTTCTTACCCCTCTGAGAGAAATAATAAAGGATGAAGTAAATTCTCCTGAATTTACTCAACTCAACGGAAGTGATGTCATCTATATGTGGACACACACATATACAGCTCACATTCATAGACTTTTTTTTCATCATACAACGTGTGAATGCACGTGCCATACCCTGTCCTCATCAGCCGCCAACCAGGGGTGATAACACAGTTTCGGTAGCTCAAGGCGGTACTGCCACTACTGGCGCTACCAAGCAGCTTGCCACCGGACAGGGTATTAAGAGAATTATATATATATACATATATATATATATATAGGTATCATTCGGTCAAGTTAAACCAGAGTTTGGAGTAATTCCTTCAGGACAAGAAAATCATTCAAGAGCCGAACATTTAAATTGGATTTTAATTATCCATTGGATCTGAGGAAGTCCCGTATGAATTTTTTTTCTTCGTGCTTTTGGTTCATACCAGAAACTGAAAAACAGGATGGAAATAAATTTCTAATCCTAAATTAACCGGTCTTTGGTTTTTTTCTTAAAGAAACATATATATATATATATATATATATATATATATATATATATATCTGGACTGCGGAATCGTAGTACGCGAGTTCGTACTCCAGTCGCGCTATTACGTTCACTTTCGGGCAAATACCCTTGGGAAAGGTATGAACACCCTTATCCTCCCAGCTATTGGTTAAATAGTACCACTATTGTTCTTCCAGGGGGATAGCTTTGGCATTAAATAACTTTAAAAGAGTTGATATGCCATTAAACAAAGAAACCAAACCAAAAAAAAAAAAAAAGAAATTAAGAGCAGAGAATACATTGGACGTTGATCTTCATTTTTAGTGTGCAGTTTGTGATTTAAAAGAAAAAAAAACGCGTTTATTTTCGGTGGCTAATGTTAATGTTATTACACGTTTACAGTAAACGTTTTTAACGTAATCCATTCAGTTAAGAAAAACGAAAAATCTCTAATAATCTAAAACACAAGTGTAGCGTTCTGGGTGTACATCTGTGTGTCTGTATATATAATATTTAAGAAAGAAAGAAAGAAAGAAAGAAAGAAAGAAAGAAAGAAAGAAAGACTCTTGATTTGTAGTTAGCCACATCAAAAGAGAAAGGAAAAGAAAACAGACAAGTTGTTGGGAAAGCATTCTGACGTCACAACAAAACGGTTCCTTCAGTTTTTGAGTTCGTCTGCATGGCTATGTATCTTTTGAATCTATATTGACAGCAACAAGCAAGAGAGAGTAAGAGAGAGAAAATGAGAGTCTCCATTTATTTACGACACAGACAATTTAATTTTTCACATAATTTTAAGTTTTCTGCATGAAAGTAGTGCTTATTTTTATTACAGTAACATACGAGATACTTTTCATTTATTGATTTATTCTTTTCATATTCAGATATATTTTTTAAAATTTTGATTATAAAAAAGATATCTTATATAAAATTCAACCATCATTATTAACGGGTGTATTCTTGTAAAGAAAGTTAAAAAACGGAAATACAATCACCCCTGTGCGCGTGAAAACACAAACTTTTACACCTATGAATACATTCATGTAGTCAGACACTTACATCGATATACACACATCAACATAAACTTGGTGGAAGTCCCCTGTGACGCTGTAATTTTAACTTTCGGATTTATACCCCTAGCGAAAGAATGAACCCATTTATTCGCCTGCAATAGAGCGTATAGTATCACTTGTTTTTCTCCAAAGATTGTTTTGGCATTAATTAACCCATTAAGTTAGATAAGCCACGAAGAAAGCAAAGCAAATCTCACAAAAACAAGCACACATACACAAAGAAAATAATCATACATATAATAATGTTATGAATATGGTTATATATTTATGCATATGGAAGTTTCGAGAGATCCATCTATCTGTCTATCTATCTCAATATATAAATATGTATTTGAATTTTAAAATTTAATAATGAATTTAACTGGACAGTTATCTTGACTATAAAATTGTTTCTAAAAGATATAATATCATAGTGATAATGCATGTTCAAGATGAGATGGAAGAAAAAAAATATTATGTTGGTATGATGTGGTTTAATGATAATGAAACATCGGCTCCAAAATTGTGTTTGATGCCAGCGTGATCATCAAATGAAAACTTTGCGGGCGGTGCAGCTGTTTTCTTTGGTTTTTAGGACTATTTGTTTGTATACATACACCCATACACACTGCTGTTTTCCCACAAGGATAACTTGGCCACTAAATAACCCATTAAATTTGATATGTCATTAAACAAAGGGTGGGTGTTTAGGTTATATGGAATATCAACTTTTGCTACTTATTTAATGCAAAAACCCATTTTTATACAAATATTCAGTTCTATATCAAACAATTCATTTTAGCGAAAGTACAGTTTCAATGTCAAAAAGTTCAATTTCAGTTTAGTTTAGCTTAAGTACGCAGTTAAAATATCAAAACAGTTCTATTTCAAGCAATTAAGTTTAGCTGAAGTACACAGTTTAGTTCTATTTAACCCATAGATGGGATCCTATCAGGTACTACCACTCCGGGTCAGAGTGGAGCTAGGAGCGATGGCAATAAAGGTGTAATCCGCATTCTCCAGAGCTTCAGCATTACTGGAACCTCACCATCAGATTGTTTCGTGCCATATTCAGGACACTCATTGGAGGGGTCTTACCCCTCTGCAGAGGTGCAGTTGATGTATTTTACAGCCCCAGCTGTGTGAGAAAATTAAACAAAGAAAGCAAATTAAACCTAATATGCACACATAAACACATACACAAAAACAAGCGCACGTGCACAAAGAATATAAAAGTTGGTGACCGTAGTCGAGGCTAATCCGAAGGCTCCCTTTTCGATAGCTACTACACCAAAGTGTAGGGGACGGATCTACTCCTTTCCTTGGATTGCTCCCCTTTACACTGGATCCGTACCTTATAATGCTGAGTGTTAAGCAAGGCGGCATTAAGTACCATTTTTTGAGTCTTTGGTATGAGGTGACCTGGGATTGAACCCAGGTCTCTGGGCCATTGGTAAATACTCTAACCATCATGCCAATGTCCGGTAAAAGAAAATAATAGTACATATAATCATGTTAATAACATTCTTATATATTTACGTGTGAAATTATAATATATATTTAGTGATATCACTTTTGTAAATGACAATAATAATAAATGATTGACAGCTGATGAAGCCCTTAAAATGAAGACACTGCATTAATCTCCCTTTTCTATCAGTTTCATTAAACATCAATTGAGATCTCCAGTGGTTCAATTCATAATATAATTTCTAATCCTCCCGGGAAGACGTGGCCCTGGAGGTAACCGTGTCCTCTGTAAAGCGTACGGATGTAACTTGCAAGACGCATTCAGGTTAATTAGTCGCGCAATTACTATGACTTGTGTGCGATATGGGTTGTTGGCTCAGTTGTAGAATTTCGGCACTGCAATCTGTGGTCGCTGGTTTGATTTCCAGTGGTGTAAATCATGATATACACTGCTGATGAGACCTAATAAGATTGAAACTGCTCACGGTATACACTGTTAATGAAACTTGATATGGTCGAAACAGCTGTCCAGTGTTTCCGTATGTCGTGCGTAAGTGTTCCCCCAGTGGTTTGTCTTCTATATTATATTTTAATTGATCTCATGATACAAGAAATGCATACGTTAAAAATGATTATTATTATTATTAATCAGTTTATTTTCGGTTTCTTAAAATTCTTTACAGAATCATTGTCCCAGGGCTAGGGTTGTTACAGGCCGGGTAATGTGGATTTCAAAAACAGGATGTCCAGCTGTGATCTAAGGTAAACAAGGGACAGCCAAGTGAATTGCATAGGAATGAATGTGTGGGCGTCAATATATATATATATATAATGACGGAAGTTTTCGACCCCAGCGATAAGTCGGGGAGAGCAGTCAGCCGTCTGGTCGGTAGCCTGGAGCCAGCGGTTCCCGGGTTGAGGAGCCGGGCCCAACATCACTCTCCCGTAAAAGAAGCACTGTGAAGTAAGGCTCTCTGTTGTATAACAACGCGGTGTAAATCTGAAGATGTGGTGTAAATTCTTGCAGTCCTCTCTCTCTCTCTCTTTCTTTCTTTCTCTCTCTCTCCCTCCCCCACCCACTCTCTCTCTCTCTCTCTAACGCAACAACGTCGACCTTTCTTAAATAAAAAGACAGTTAATATTTTTATGAACAAGCGTTGTCATTTTCGTCACCGATATACTACAGGGTAAGTGAAAGTTGAAATAATATTCATTTAATGTATGTATAATTTTTGCTGCCTCGTTTGGATGATATTTTTCAGCCACATTGATAGAACTCTCTTAAGGAGATGAGCTGTTCCACAAAGAGGATTATTATTTTTTTTTTTTTTTTTTTTTTTTAGTATTTGATACAAATCTAATACTGACAGGTATCTTGTTGATACGTTTATCTGTCCCTTTCTTGATCATACCCAGTACTCCCACTATTACAAAGTTTTTCAATCTCTACTTCCAGGTCTTGTATTTACTTATTTTATGATATTCTTGGACTGATATCTTATCATCTGTCAACGCTGACATATCAATTAAAAGGCATGTTTTTTTTTTATAGTTCTTAACCTCTATATTTAATCTATTGCTCTTTATTTTTCAATCAGTTTGAATAGAAAAGGCCCAGAGAATCGTGGTTCATTTTGCTTCTGTTATTTGTTGGTGTTTATACCATTTTTCACAACCCAATAATCCATAGTATTTGCATACTTTCCCATGAATGTAATGTCCAGTTTTATCGAGCCTTTCTTTATTTTCCATCGGTGCAAAGATTGGGCAATCGGACACTGAGCGGTCAATTGATTCCGTTTTTTGTTCGCACAATCTATATATTGGGTAATCCGTTTTTATTATATTTACCAGGTAGTTTCAAGTCGGTAAGCTCTGGTCCTGTGTAACTATTCAGTCCAGCACTTTTTAACCATCGATTAGACTTTACTCTATCAGCATTTTTAATTCTTTTCTGCGTCTTTTCCACGTTCGAGGGTTTTGTCCCCGAGAATTTTTTTTATTAATTTAGTCCTTGTATTTTTGCTTCTTTCTTTGTTTTTTGCTTTCTTGCTGCTTTATCTTTTATGTCTATTTCTTTTGGTGTGAGTTGTTTAGTAAATTTATTACTTTCTTTATTCATTATGTTTTTTTTTTCTTTTAATACTCGTCTATGTTTACTAACTGTAGCATTCAATCTAATGTAGGGTGTAAGTTTTTCTTTAATCCTATAGTTTTGTAGATTGATTTTAGTAGGATTAATCCACTTTCACCATTTTTTCTCTCTTCATATAGAGACGTTCTATTTCTGCTCTTAGATGATGAATTCTGTTGCAGGTTATTAGGCTTTAACTTTAGTATCCATGTCTTTTTTTTATTTCAGCTAACGTCTACTTTATTATATTAAAACTTTATGTCATTTACTGGTATTGCCTGGCTATTAATTGCCATAATTTATTCAACTAATTCTATTCTTAGTATGTCTCTTATTTTCCTATAGAATGCTTTACTTATATTTTCCTTGTATATCATATTTACCCAACCCCTCCGCTCGGGCAGGATATGACACAAGGTCAATTTTTTAAGCGGAGTTTAACAGGTTTGAATTCAAAGTTTTCCTTCTCCTAGACTAGTTGCCTCACCAAGGCTGAAGAACCTAGTCTGCCCTACTATTTACCCATAGCTGGAGGGAGAATAACTGGATTCATACCTTTCCCAAGGGTATTAGTGCTATGTGAAATTCAATCCGTCCAGGATTTGAACTCGTGTCACCGTGTCCAATTCCTGCGATGATAACCATTACACCACGGGCACCTCTACTTCCTTGTATATACTATGATCTGTGCCGTTCTCTTCATCAGTCCCTAGAAATTTATATTTCATTGTGTTTGAACACTTCAAGTCCCGTGATTATATACAGAGTGATGTTTGCCCAGTCGGCTGTGGCTGTAGAATACGCTGACTGCACTGCATCAGAGGGGTAAGACTCCTCCCACCACCAAGTGTCATGTGGCCCAGTCGGCTGGGACTGTAGAATACACCGACTGCATCTCTGCAGAAAGGTAACACCACCCCCAACGAGTGTCCTGGATATGACACTAAACAATCTGATTGCAATCTTCCAGTAATGCTGGAGCTTTAGGGAATGCAGGGTAGCCATTCATTGCCATTGCTCCCAGGTCCACACTGGGCCGGAGTGGTAGCCACTGATAGGACCCTATCTATGGGTCAGATAGAACTAAACTGCGTACTTACGCTAAACTGAATTACCCGAAATAGAACTGTTTTGATATTTAAACTGCGTACGTATGCAAAATTGAATTGTTTGAAATAGAACTGTTTTTGACATAGAAACTTTACTTTCGCTAAACTAATTTTTTTGAATGAGAACTGTTTGAATAAACTGTGTAGCGTGAAATAGAAATGTTTTTGACAATTAAACTGGGTACTCATGCTAAACTGGATTGTTTGAAATAGAACTGATTATTTGTATATGAAAGGATTTGGCGTTAAATAACCTACAAAGGTGCTCTTTCAGAGTGACCGCCGCAAGTCTCCTCAGATTTCTAGGATTCTTCTCAATATTCTGGCCTGGGTTTCGACTATGTCGATTCTTCCTCGGATTTCCAATTTCTCCAGTTATTTTTCCAAGCCTTTGGGGACCGTTCCAAGTGCACTAACTGCAATCGGTATCACTGTCACTCTGATCTTCCACAAGTTTTTATTTCTCTAGAAGGGCCAAATATTTGTTTATTTTTTCGTTTTCTTTTATTTTCACTCTGAGATCTGATGGAATGGTAAAATCCTCAAGACTTCATGTTCTTTTGTTTTTCTTGTTAATAAACAACAGATCTGGTCTTCCAGTTGGGGTTAGATGATTCGTTTTTATCTAAAAATTCTAGAGAATGTTTTGTGTCTAATTTTCCAGGATAGATTCTGGTGTGTACATAAACCATTTGATAGTATGGTCAATTTTTTATCTCTTACACAATTCTCAGTGAACCATCATTCCCACCCAGTCGTAGTTTGTCTAGTACTCTTTTTTGTGCTGATTATATGATTGAACATTTCATCTCTGTCTCCATATAACCTTCACTTGCTATTCTGTTGCCTGTTATCAATTTTTGCTTAAATGTAATTGTTCCTTAAAGCATTACTTTGTGTTGCAATGGAAAGTAATTAATTTTCTCCCTTTCTCAGCTATATCTTTTGCGTGCAATTTCTCGTTTGTCACTTGAATTATCCATAGTTTTTTTTTCAATTTCTCTTTTCTTGTTTTGTTATTCTTCTGTTTATCTTTATTTTGCCTTGGCTGTTAATGTTTGCAGTGATTTTACTGCCTTCGTTCTTTTTAAAAGTACTCCTGGAGTCCATGAATTGTTTCATCTATGCGACTCTAAATACCGTCAAGTCCTCTTCCGTCTTTTTTTCTTGACACATACAGATTTCTCAGGTGTAAAGTCAAGTGTATCGTCATCTATTATCATTATTTACTCTTTTCGAGTTTTTCACACTAGTATTAGCCGATAGTTTCTCGTTGGAGTTTGAGTGACAGAGAGTCTGCTCTAGTTTCCAGGACTTTTCTCAGTATTCTGCCTGATCTCAATAATGCTGTAGTTTAGATGGTCTCCACTTGTTCTCTTATTTTCACGTCCTCCTGTACTTGAACCAATCGTTTGGTGACTGTACCAAGAGCACCAATTACAATTGCTATCACCGTCACTTTCTTGCTCCATAGTTTTCAGTTCCTTAGCAAGGTCCGGGTACTAATCTTTCTTTTCGTTTTCTTTCAATTTTACTCTGTGGTCAGCCGGGACAGCTAAAGTCTACAATACGGCAAGTTCTCTTTTTTTTCTTTTTTTTTTTTTTTGTTCCTTATTAACAGGTCTGGCCGAGATTAGATGATCCGTTTGTATCTCAAAATCAGAGAGGATTTTGTGTGTCATTCTCCAAGACATATTCTGGTTTGTTCAAATACCATTTCGTCGTATGGTTAAATTATTATTATTATCATTATTATTATTATTCATCTTTTCAAAATTTCATTTTACACATTGAGGCTAAACTACGAATACATGGCACATAAGGAATTCATTTAAATGTTTTCATACACAATAATTGTTTTCTGATTTTAATGGCACTTTAAAGCCAGAGAAACGAGATAGATAGATAGATGGATAGATTGATAGATAGATAGAAGTCATGGAATACCCTGAGCTCCTGCTTACACTCAAACAAAATCAAACAGGTACGTTATGTATATACAATATCTTTTTCTTTGTATGTTTCTTGTGTCCGATGATTTATCCTTTGACACATCCGGGTGACTGTCAGTTTTTTGAATAAGCGCCATTGACTCTGTGTCTACGCTATCCTAACATAGATATACGGGGATAGATAAAAAAATTTCAAAGCCTCACCAAGACAGAAAAAGTATGGCTAAATATTTTTATTATGGCACCAAACAACATTGCCCAGTCGGCTGGGGCGGTAGAATACACTGACTGCACCTCTGCTGAGGGGTAAGACCCCCCCAATGAGTGTCCTGATATGACACTAAACAGTCTGATGGTGTGGTTCCAGTGATGCTGGAGCCTTGGGAAATGCGGGGCACCCTTTCATTGCCATTTCTCCCAGGTCCACTCGGGCCCGGCGTGGTAGCACCTGATAGGGTCCTATCTATGGTTTAAATAGAACTAACGGCATACGTATGCTAAACTGAAATGTTTGACTAACCTGAATAGCTTGAAATTGAAATGTTTTTGACAAACCTCACATAAAACTGTGTGCTTATGCTAAACTTAATTATTTGAAATGGAACTGTTTTTTGACATTGAAAATGTACTTACACTAAACTGATTTGTTTAATATAGAACTGTTTTGACATTTAACCGTGTGTAAACAAAATCTGTACTTATACTAAACTAAATTAGCTGAAGTAGAACTGCTTGACTAAACTGAATAGCTTGAAATAGAAAAGTTTTTCACAATTAAACTGTACTTACATTTAAACTGCGTACTTATCCAAAATTGAATTGTTTGAAATAGGACAATTTCATAAAAATGGATTTGGCGTTAAATAACTGACAAAGGTTGATATGCCATAAAACCCAACCAACCAAACAAACAAACAACCATTTCTTAAAAAAACATGAAAAAGTAATTCAGATTTTGATCTTAACTTCTGTGCATATGAGACCCATACAAAGGTGAGAAGTGCGTGACTTGGTGAGGCTTATAACTACCCCCATATATATATATATATATATATATATAAAGTTTACATTACTTATTTCATGTTTATAAAATAAGTCTATTTTCCCATCTTTCTTGTCAGAATAAAAATTATAATGAATTGTTAGAGACAATAATTTTTCACAAAAACATTTATCCACTCAAAAAAAAAAAAAAAAAAAAGAATTGATAATTATCTGTTCTATTCATAAATTACATTTCTTCTTATTTTCTAGAAAAATATTTTTTCTTGAAATAATTTTTAGAGATTTGGCGATTTAAACATTTCTTCGTATTTAGCAATGTTATTATTTGATTATTTTCCATCTTCATCTACAAAAGGACTCCATTTTGATATGGATTAATAAAGATTTATGCAGGTGTTGTTCAGCCTTAACTTTCTGGTTATGGTTGGGGGTGTTCAGAGAAGTTTTATTTGTTTGCCATCCGTAGGAAATGGTAAAATTTGAAGAAATCAGCCGAAACTTTGGAAGTGGATGTATTTTGGTCATGAATTAAAATCTAAAAATGGTATTACATCTTACCTTAGTTACGTAACCTCTGTCGATATCAATAGTTTGAATGTAAAATATTTTTCAACTTACCTGCAAAAATAAACAATAAGACAGTATTATAAGAACAAAGGATGGCACTAAAATACAGGCAAACTTAGATAGATAGATAGATAGATAGATAGATAGATATGAGCCGACAGAAATAGATAGATATAAGTAAACTGATAGATCTACCTATCTATCAGTTTGCTCATATCTATCTATAGATAGATAGATAGATAGATGTCATGGAATACCCCGAGGTCCATCCAACAGAATGTACGATAAACGGCTTTGAGAAAGCCACCCACTCTCAATCAACAAACCACAAAAAATGTTCTGCGTTCTTCCTTTTGGCAGATGTCAGTTTAGGGAATGAGATGCAAAATCGAAAGGCAAAAAATCATTTGATGAAAAGTGAAGAAATAAAAAAAAAAGTAAAAAGAATTGAGAATTTTTTTTTTTAAAGTGACGGAAAAGGACAATTAATCTCCTACCCTACCAACCAAAAAATAAAATAAATGAAATAAAGATCTCTTTCCTTCAACATTATGCAAAAACAGCTTTTACAGGATTTTTTTTTTCCAGATTTTCAAAGAATTTTTATTTTATTTTACTACGTTACATCATCCAATGTGGACTGGAGGACATGACACCTTCCGCTTGTCACGTGATATTTCTCGCGTTATCTCAACCGATACTCGCCAATTCGCCATTTTGAATTCGCCAAAGATTTGTACACACGAGGAAAACCACCGGCAGGCTTTTAAATGTCGATACAATTCTCCATAACTACTGGCAGGCACGCTCATACACACTCTCTTTTCTCTCTCTCTCTCTCTCTCTCTCTCACACACACACACACACACACGCACACATGTGCACTCACATACACATGCTTACACATACACACACATATAACTAAATGCGTTCACATTTGCGCTCACATATATGCACAGAAAAGCAAACGCACATAGATATACAAGCGCGTGCACACATTCACAAACACACACACAATCATACACACATACCGACTCACGCTCTTAAACCAAACAGATGGATGTTAGTAGGCGCAGATATATTCAGGCACACGCCTACACAAAACCCCAAAATAACTCGTCTATAAACACGTACAGGCATGCAGAAACAGTAGAGACACATAGAAACAGACATTCATACACACACACACACACACACATTTACACACGTATACGCACACCACCACATACACTCACTTCTGGCGCGCGCACACACACACACACACGCGCGCGCGCGTGTGTGTGTACTCACAGGCCCATAAATGCACATTTACGTACACGGGAACACATACTGAAACTCACATAGAAAAACATACAGAGAAAGTTTATACACATGCCGCCAATCATACATACACCTTCACACACAAATACAATTGTGCATATTCGTAGAGAAACTCAAGTTACGCACTCATAAACACTCATATGTACGTATTCACACAACAAAAAACACGGAAGTTATAGTGTGCGTATAGATTCGCACACACACACACACACTCGTGCACGAATATGCATCTTCAAACACGCACTCATATACAGAAACGTTGGGACAGACGTTGCTCAATCAAAATGGCGCATACTTTCTATCGTTAATTCATCAAGTCTGACACAAGATGACAAATATAAGTGCTCTGGGAATAACTAAACTGCATGTTAGAACTCTAGAGAGTGTGGGGTTCACTAATGAATTAGTGACCTCCTGATCAGGATCGGTATCTATAGATTAAATTGGATCACTGTTCAGCAGGATGGCTTTGATATTAAATTGTATCACTGTTCTATGAGATGGCTTTGATATTAAATAACCCATAAAGGTTGATATGCCCCAAAACCAAAAAAAAAGAAACCATCTATTGGTCAAATAGATCTGTAGTTTCAAGTAATTATTCATATTAGATCATAATGATCATTTGTTTGCACACAGATATACAGTTTCAATTATTTCTCTCAAATAGTAATAATTTACATACTGCTTTATGGCCGAATGAGTAGAGTGTTCATCAATGGTCCAAGAGATCGGGGTTCAATCGCAAGTCGAGTCATACAAAACTTAAAAAAAGGTACTTGATGCCACCTACTTAACACTCAGCATTATAAGGTAACGACCAAGGGTAAATTGGAGCAATTTATGGAATGGAGTAACGCCCTCTCCTACTACTCGGTGTGGCAGCTATTGAAAAGGGAGCCTCCGAGTGACCCTCGAGTAAGGTCGCCAACTTTACTTTATGGATTTAAGTAACTATTCCAATGTAATAATCATCATTTGTTAAACGCACAGTTACATGGTATCAAACATTCTTTCTAAATAATTTTCAAATAACAATTTGACACAGAGACTAGCCTAACAGTCCGAGTGAAAATGGAACAAATAACAACGAAAGCGTACTCCACACTCCTCAGAGCTCAAAAACTGGAGGTCCACCTCTACATAGAATTTAATATCATTTTTGTATGGTGGATGTCTTAGCCTTCTGCACAAAAATACAGTCGGTGTGTGTTGCCAACAGGACTATCTCTTACTTAATAATATATTATGCACCCCATATATATATATATGTTTGATAAAACAATAAAATAAAAGTAAAGTCGGTGACCTTAATCGAGGGTGACCCGAAGGCTCCCTTTTCAATAGCTACTATACCGAAGTGAAGCGGAGGGCGCTACTCTTTCCCTGGATTGCTCCACTTTACCCTCGATACGTACCTTATAATGCTGAGTGTTAAGCAAGGAGGTATCAAGTACCATTTTTAAAGTCTTTGGTATGACGCAACCTGGGACTGAACGCAGGTCTACCGGACCATTGGGGAACACTCTACTCATATGGCTAATGACCCGGTTGATTAAATGATAGAGATATAAATAAATTAAACACACTTAAATGAAGGACTGTTGTCTTACTAGACACACACACACACGTGTGTGTGTGTGTGTGTGTGTATGAGAGAGAGAGAGAGAGAGAGAGAGAGAGAGAGTTTGATTGAATAAAACAAACACTTTTCTTCTGCCTATTTTATTCAAGTCTTCCATTAAGTCGTTTGACATTTGGATGGAATGAATTCATAATGTGCCATATGAATTTGAGTCTCGTTCAAAATAGAAATGTTTAAAAATCATTTGTATTAGATAGGAATTCTTGATATTATATAACCATGTGCTGAAGAACTCTTTAAAAAAATATTTATTGACAGGCATTAGAAAACTCGGACTGTATCCCTTGTAGAGTAGTAAGACGTCCCGTTAAAAGCAATGACCTGAGTATAACACATCTGATGGGGAGATTTCACTTCCGAAGATCTAGGGAGTGTGGATTACTCTCTCAGTGCCATTACTCTCAGGTCTGCTCAAACTCGAAGTAGTAGTACCTTATCGGATCCCATAGATTGGTCTAAAAGATCTATTAAAAAATATTTGTATTCAATTAAACTTTGCGTCAATAAAACCTAGAACGAAATATCAACACAAAAAATGTTATTATGAACGTACCATGAATACGATTACCAAACCTCAAGGCATAAAATAACCCTTAATATGTTTATTTCCCATTGAATTCAATCCTCTTAAGAGACAGCGCAAAAGTATATATAGATGAGTAGATATAAACGTACAATGCATACAATTCCCTAACCTCTAAGCATAAGCAAGCAAGTAAGTAAGTACGTTGGCGACCGTAGTCGAGGGCGACCAGAAGGCTCCCTTTTCAATAGCTACTACACCAAGGTGTAGGGGATGGCGCAACTCCTTTCCCTGGATTGCTCCTCTTTACCCTAGATACGTACCTTATAATGCGGAGTGTTAAGCAAGGAGGTATCAAGTACCATTTTTAAAGTCTTTGGTATGAGGCAACCTGGGACTGAACCCAGGTCTCCCGGACCATTGGCGAACACTCTACCCACTAGGCCAATGAGCCGGTTAATCTAAACATAAAATAGACCTCAATGGATTGACATGCCGTTAAAATCTATCTATCCATCAATTAATCAAATTACATTGACCAAGAGTGGTTGTACCTGTTTGTTAACTGTTTGCAAACATGTAATTTTTTTTCTTTTGGAAGAGTTTTCCACGCAAGCGAAAGCTGATAGCTTCTCACTTGAGTTTGAGTGATAGCAGCGATCCTCAAGTCTCCGGGACTCTTCTCAGTGTTCTGGCCGATCTTAATAATGCAGGAGTTTGGATGGTCTCTACTTGCCCTCTGAATTTTAAATCTTTTAGTCCCTTTATCAATCTTTTGGGGATTGTTCCAAGTGCACCAATTAAAATTGGTATCACTGCCACCTTCATGTTCCATAGTTTGTTAGAGAAATAAAAAAACAAACAAAGTCGAGATATTTATCACTCTTTTCACTTTTAAAAACTTTAATCTGTGGTCTGCCGGGACGGCAAACTCCACTATTCGGAAAGTTTATTTCTTTAACAATTACTAAGCCTGGTCGTCTGGCCGGGATTAATTCATCCGTTGGTGTCTCAAAACCCCAGAGAAGTTTATGTATCTCATTCTCAAGAATTGATTACGTATTGTGCATATACCACTTGTTCCTATGGTCAAATTTAAACTTCTTGCGCAATTCCCAGTGGATCACCTACCCCACTCAGTCATGTCTAGTTTTATATTCTTTTTGCGCTAATTTGTTGTATTCGTTTATTATATGATTGATCGCTTCGTCTTTATCACCACGTGGCCTACATTTGCTAGTCTGTATCACCTTATCTATTTTTGCTTTAACGTAGTTTGTCCTTATGGTGTTGTTTTGTGCTGCTTTTAAAAGATTCAGTTTCTCTCATAAAGTTTCTCTTTCTTAGCCACGACCAAGTCTTCTCGTGAGATTTCACTTATTTGTCGCTTGAAATATCTATCCAATTGCTTCATTTCCCATTTTTGTTTTGTATTTATTGTTGTTCTGTTGATCTTTGTGTTGTTTCTGGTCGCTGTAATTACTATTATTATTATTATTATTATTATTATTATTATTATTATTTATTGACAAACAAAAAATGTCTTCTTCAAATGATTTCAATGAAACAACGAAAATATAAATATTTATGATAAAGAATACACGCTCACATACACACATATACATATATACACATTCACATACATAAACAAGCCAATATATATAATCCTACACAATCCCACACACATGCATGTACACACACCAAAACACACACAGACAGATGCACACAATCCAATACATTCAGTCTATTGCATGCACACATATATTCACGCAAACATCCGCAAACATTTTAGTAAAAATATGTGGACACACATAGAAACACCAGAAACAGAACACTCAGACAAATCCACACGCACACACACACGCGCGCGCGCACACACAAATGTGAAAAAGTGCGTACATACATACAGGAGTGTCTGCATAAACATATCCTGAAACCTGGTTTGTTTGTGGTGGAGGCGCTACAAATACATCTTGCAGGGCCAACCTCTCTTCTGGTCTACGATAAGTTTGACTTCAAGATTTTCCTTCTCCTAGACTGGTCACCATTGCAAATTTAAAACAGCCCAGTTTGCCCCTTTAACAAAAACTGAAAGTAGAATAGTTGGATTCTATACCTTTCCGAAGGATATTTGTTCCACGGGAAGTATAAACACCTTACTTCAGGATTTGAACCCTTGTAGCCGAGTCTACTTCCTACGACGATACCTCTTACGCCAAGAACGCTTCCACAGTTATGTGCGCTAGCACATACACACATATTCACACTCATATATATGTACACATATACGGGAACTCATACAAATCGCACATATTCAAACGTACGCACACAAACACATAGTTATGCACACACTTTTTCAGCTAAAAACAACAAGATTTTCAAGATCGACTCGAAATCCGCTAATTATCTAATTTCAACGTCGTCGACTCTACTTATTCATTTTTGTTTGATTTTAATAATGAAAAGAGCATTTTGTAAGAAAGGTTTCTAGGAATAAATTCATTAAAATAATTAAACTTCCTTCCTTTAATTTTATGTAATCGCTACAAAATTAGCACCTTAACAAAATTAAAATTTCAAAAAGATGTTTAAATTATTTCAATATGTTTGACAATTTAGAAATTTCAGCATATTTATGAGATTTGATGCTAAATTTTACCATCTTTTACTGACTTTACCGTTAAAACATACTATATTTTAGTACTCGATATTGTCTGGAGAGCTTTTAGTAACCATCTTCTCAGTCAGAATGCCGTATGTCTATAAACGTTAGTTTAATCAAAAAAAGTCACAAATATAGATATGTCCTTGATAAAACTGCAGGCCTTTGGGGACAGTTACAAGAGCACAAACAACAATTTGTATCACCATCAACTTCACAGCTCTCATTATTTCCAAGAAATGATCCAAAAATAGATTTATCTGACTTCTCAAGTCCGATTTGAAATTAATTCATTTTATAGTGGAAAGAGGACATGTATGAATCGAGACTTTTGCGGAGCCATTTACAAAAATGTTTGATCTAATCAGCATTCCCTTTCAAGAGGACTCAGTGTTGAGCCATTAACTCAGCCCCGCAAAGCAAGTACTGCCTGGGAGAAATATCCCCTGGGACCAAGCAATTAACTTTGAACTACCCACCCGGCTTAAACAGCAGGTGAGCATTGGAATGCCTGGAAAGTCTCTGTCAAGAACCAGGTGCTTGATTATCTGGAACAGTAAAATTTATGATATAACAATTTATTTTCTTTTTATTAATACTAGGTATTATTATTATTATTATTATTTACTCATTAGAGTTTTTCACATCAACGTAAGCTGGTGGTCTTTCACTGGAGTTTGAGTTACAGCAAGTCTCCTCAAGTCTCCAGGACTTATCTCAGTATTCTGGCCGTTCTCAATAATGTAGTAGTTTGGATGATCTGCACTCGTCTGCCAACCTCCAAGTCCTCCAGTCCTATTTATCATTATTATTATTAGTTGTAGTAGTAGGATACACTTTACCAGTTTCTCACTCCAGTCTTAGCTGATGGTATTTCACCGGAGTCCGATTGACGGCCAGTCTCCTCAGGACTGTTCTCGGTATGCTGTCCAATCTTAGTAATGTTGTGGTTTAGACAGCCGCAATTCGTCCTTTGATTTCTAACTCTTTCAGTGCCCTTTCTAAGCCTTTGGGAGCCGTTGCAAGTGTGCCAACTACAACAGGTATCACAGTCACCCACGTGTTCCTTAGCTTCTTTAGTTCTCTTCACAGGTCTAAGTACATGTCTCTCTTATTATTATTATTATTATTATTATTATTATTATTATTATTATTATTATTATTCCTTGCGCTTTTTTCAAACCAGTTTTAGCTGGTGGTTTTTCACAAAATTCTGAGTGACAGCAAGTCTTATCAAGTCTCCAGGACTCTTTTAAGTATTCTATTTGATTTTAACAGTTGTGACGCTGCATAAATATTTTTCTCAGGACGAGAGTTTATCTTATGCGCATGTCTCGTCGGGGGCAGTCTGGCACTTGGCCCTCTGCAAAATAAGTCCTAGTCAAGGCTCCTATTTTGGGCATATGGTAACTGGCAAATAATGTGGGGGTTAATTTGGGGCTAGACTTATCTCCGACGCGGGCGAGGGGGTTTCCAGTTCATTTTCACATACTCCACCAAGTCCTTCGGATAACGGAAAGCATGGAGTTCTAGGTTAAAAGAAGTATTATTCACTGCAGTCATATTTTCGAAAATTCCCTTATAATGTTTTAAGGTGAATAAGACATTTAGCGAGAATTAATGAAAGCGATACGAAGCTGAAAAAGATATGTGCAATTGAAGGCGACTCGATAGATAAATAACACAACCAAAAGATTTCAACACAAGGGTGCATTTTAAAATATAACGAAGTTTTAATAAGCAACAACCGAACAAATAATTATGAGATTTAAGAAACAGTTCCTTTTTCTTTTCTCCTTTCCTTTTTAACTATCGGCTATATTTAAGCCAGCGAGCAATGTCAAACATAAGTGTCTCTCTCAACAGTCCTTTTCTTCTTTCTTCTTTCTCCTTTCTTTCTTTCTTTCTTTCTTTCTTTTTTCTCTTTCTTTTACTTGAGAAAGTATCTAAGTCCATTCACTAATTCACGGTTTATGAAAAAGAATCCTTTCAGTTTCTCTGTTTCCGTTTCTGAATACGTATAATTCAAATTTTTAGGAAGGGTAGAAGGAAAAAGAGTTAAAGTTGTACTTATCTTTGACAGGGCTTACTTCTAAGGTTCCTTTCTTTTACGGACGAGTGACATCCCTCCAGAATCGGCTGAATCAGCCTTCTGCTGATTTCTGTCAAACGATTCTGTGCTTTGCTTTATATGGGGCCTCCCGGGAGCTTTTGGCTGAAGACCGACGTCTTTATCCGCCGACTTCTGTCCTTAAAACTAAAGATTCCTTTCCAAATTTCCTCTGACGAAAAGGTATAATTTTTGCGCTAAAGTGTCTGGCCAATCATTTGGCTCTTTCTTCTTCCACTATTTCCTCTGGTCATGCTACTAGAGTGACCTATATTGCCCTTCTCTGTCCAACCGATTACAGGTCATGGAGTGCAGGTAGCTTTGGCCTGTTGATTCAAACACTGTGGGGTAGGGGAATTGATCTCCCTTTCCCTCTCAGTCACATACCACGTCACACAGTGCAGTGAGTTGGAGTTTCAATCTGTCAGTGTCAGTTTACAGTGGTCATTCGAAGCGGGGCCCTGACGAGGACCGGTTCAGTACGTCTTGTCGGAACAGAAGACTTAAGGCCTTGAAAGGTGGTCTGTAGTGGGCTTCCGGTTCAGTACTCAGCCCACTCCTGGCCGAGAAGCAAAAGAAGTTATGTGTCTGTTTAGCAGACTGTCTTCACCTCCCTGTCTTCCGTCTGTCTCTCTCACACACCAGAGAAGCTTCAACCACTTTTGAGAATAAAGTGTGAGAGTTATATTTTCATATGTCGTTCTTACTCTATGTGCATTCACTCAGCATCAATATATTATAACAATTGAAATTATAACGAATTATGAATAATTATGACAAGAATGAAATATTTACAAAGGAAAGAACGTTCAGACTTAAATAACCCATGAACGTGTTAACAAACCAGACAAAAGAAAATATAGAGTATTTAGCAAAGAACAAAATTAATCAAAATTCTATAAAATATTTGACGGCGCAACGTTTATCGTCATAAGAATTGGAATCGACCGCCTGGGTTCAAATCCGAATCGGTTAGTGTTTCAAATCGTGAAAAAGTACTAATCCTTCTCTTCTCCAAACAGCTATGGATAAATATTAGGGCAGACTGTTTTTTTATATCCTTGTAAAGCAATCACTTTAGGAGAAGGTAAATTATGAATTAAAACGAGCTTTTATAAAAAAAGAATTCTATAATATCCCTTCTTTTACATAAAAGCATTTGTATTTGAGGTTGTTAATATAATATATGTAATCCAAGCGCTATCAGAAATAAAGAAATTAGCACTCTAATAGGATGTTCGTTTGAGTTTTTACTTAGCAGTAAATAAACTAATAGCAGATAACACACAACACACTTTTTCTTTAATAGCAGAAGATTCTGACTTCATAAAATATCTTTTAAACAAATTAGGTTAAATTATTCAAATCAATGGTATATTTAAAAAAAAGAAAAACAATGCAGAAGATAATATTACGGAATATTTTGCGTTTTCTATAAAACAAACGTTTTTAGATAAATATTCTAAAAATGCAAACATTGTATAAAATCGAAAAAAGTCAATTTCAGCTAAATATTTTGCAATACTATACAAAACCTTAATAACATTTTCCCAAAATAAGATCGAATTCACGATAAATGGTCTGCGTTATTTGTCAACAATTATTCAATGTTAGTTGCCCAGGTGCTTACAAAGTTTTTTTCAGGAAAGCAGAAAAGGGATGAAGGGGAAAAACAGAAAGAAAAAAAATTGCAAATAAAAAAAGAAAGTCCAGTGTCCTCGTGATGTCATGATTAAAGCGCTCGACTGCGGATTCGTAGTAAGTGAGTTCGAATTTCAGTTACGCTATTACGTTCACTTTCGGACAAATACCCTTGAGAAAAGAATGAACTGCCTTATCCTTCAAGCAATGGGTTAAATAGCACCACTGCTGTTCTTCTAGAAGGATGGATTTGGCATTAAATAACTCAACAAAAGTTGATATGCCATTAAAAAAAATGACTACCAAAGTAAGAAAGCGACTGAATAATAAAAAAAGAAAGAAATCAAGAAAGAAAAAAGGAAAAACAAAAACAAAAAACAATAGTAGAGAAAAACGTATTTGACCAACTGAGCCGAATAATCTCAGAACCTGATCAGATCTACAAAATAGAATTATAGATGCACAAATGAAGAATTTACTGTTGTCTTTATCATAAAATCCAAATTTACATTGAATAAAATCCAAAATCACATTGAATAAAGAAAGGGCAGGAAGATTGTGACGCTTCAGAAGGTCATCAGAAATCTATATTCGTTGTAATGGTTCGAATCAGTGACAACTAAAACGGAAAATAAGTGATATATACGAGGTGCCTTCAATATGTTTCCAGACTTTTTTCGTATTGGCACTTTTATTGATAATACACACATGAAACTCTATTCCCCTTCAAAGTAATATCCTCCGGCTGTTGTACCGTTCCAATAGGTTCTGGAAGTCCTCTTGTGTGAGCGTGTCAATGACCTTCGTCCCAGCCTCTTTCATCTCAATTTCTCATAACAACAGCCTCTGAGCTTAGGGAATAACCAAAAGTCACAGAGAACAAGGTCTGGACAATAGAGAATGTGAGGAACTGTCTTGATGCCCATCTTGGTCAAATAGTCAGTGACAAGGATGGAGTTGGGGACTAGTGCATTGTCCTGGTGGAAATGCCACTGACCCGATTTGAAGAGTGCTGGCCTCTTCCGACGGAATCTCTTCCTGAACTCACTTAAAACCTCAACATAGTATTCCTTGTTGACTATCTGTCCAGTGGGAACCCAGTGCATGTAAATCATGCCAGTGCTGTCAAAAGAAGGGATCTTCAAAAGTTTGTGGGTGGATTTGCTCTGTCTGGCCTCCTTGGGTCTGGGAGAGCCAGCATGCTTGCACTGGGAACTCTGTCTCTTGGTCTCTGGGTCAAAGCAGTAAATCCGGCATTCATTGCATGGCATTTTTTCCAAGTTTGAAACAGAATTTTATTGCATATCGTTCTTCTAAAATATCCTCAAATCCAGATTGCATTTTTGACATTCACTAGCTGTGACAATCAGGCTTTAGTAGGGTGTATTCCAATTCCTGCTGTAGCTGTCCATTTGAACCTGAAATCATAAAAATTGGTCAGTCATTTCATAACATGTATAGCAATAACATATTGAATTTTCAAGAGACTACGACAATTTTAAATGCCTGTACAAAAAAATCTGGAAACTTATTGAAGGCACCTCGTATATATATATATATAGAGAGAGAGAGGGAGAGAGAGAGAGAGAATGAGAGAGAGAGAGGGGGGATGTGAGCGTATGTATATGTGTGTTTTCTATCATTGTTGATGGCGGCTGACCTCTGGGGAACTAAAACAAAGCTTAACGGCACAACCTCTTCACTGATGTGAACGATTCCACAGAGATTTAATAATCACATAAGATGATTCTTTCACTATCAGGAAATACAAACAAATCCATTCACTTTTAACAAAAAAAAAAAAAGGAAAAGGTTTTATAAAATTAATAAGCCTTTCCTTTTATTGTAACAATGATTTACTTCTTTAAAAAAGGATTTTGTGTGTGTGTGTTTGTTTGTGTGAGTGTGTCTGTGTGTCTGTGTTTGTGTGTGTGTCTATGTGTGTGCGTGTGTGTCTGTGTATGTGTGTGTGTGTCTGTGTTTGTGTGTGTTAGTGTTTGGGTGTGTGTGTGCTTGTGTGTGTCTGTCTACGTGTGTGTGTGTGAGTTTGTGTGTGTTTGTGTATGTGTTTGTGTGTGTGTATGTGTGTGTTTGTGTGTGTGAGTTTGTGTGTGTGTGTCAGTGTGTGTGTGAGTTTGTGTGTGTGTGTCTGTGTGTATGTGTCTGTGTGTGTATCTGTGTCTGTGTGTCTGTGTGTATGTGTCTGTGTGTGTGTCTGTGTGTGTGTGCATGTGTGTGTTTGTGTGTGTGAGTTTGAGTGTGTGTCTGTGTCTGTGTGTGTGAGTTTGTGTGTGTGTGTGTGTGTGTTTGTGTGTGTCTATGTGTGTGTGTCTGTGAGTGTCTGTGTGTCTGTGTGTGTGCACGCACGTTTCTGTGTGTTTTGATTTTAAATTCAAAATGACTATAATTGAGAATAAATTCTGAATTATTGACACATGGGCTACATTGAGTTTTGCGGCCTCGAAGAAAAATTGTCGGAGACAAAAACAAGATAAAATGATAACGATATGTTCACGACAGCAAAAGGAAAAAGTCAGACATGTGATCGCAGAAAAAAAAAATCTACTTTAATGTTTTAATGTTTCAACCAGTCTAAAAAAAAAAACATCAGGAAGTTGTTAAATGGTATTCTCGAAACAGTGAAAGAAAGATCTATTGTTTCACAAATCATAGTCTGACAGATCCTTTTCAAATATCTCTAACTCTCGTGTGTGACTTGTTCCTCCCACCTACTTCGAGAGTTCTCGTAAATGAACACTTGTTGTCGGTGACACAGCCGAGCAGCAGGTCCACTAATAGTTATAGGCACAATTTTCTTACAGCCGGCGCTTTTCTGTGTGCCCACAATAAATTTAGAAACTGGCCAAGCCCATCGTTTCGAAAGCTGTTTACAGATGCCTATAATTTCATTTTACTTTTAAAAAACAAGATAATTTTTGTAACTCTTTCTCCTGAATTTACAATTACTAACCAATCTGCATATTAAACATAGACTTTTGAATTGTTACTGCGTATGCTGTTAATATTTTATGTCATTTGAACGAGAATCGGTCAAGTTATTAGATTACTAAGTGATATCAATTTTTCTGAAACACCCTATATCATTTATTGCTGAACTCATATCGTGAATAAATCTAAAATATGAATAAAAATGTAGGTGATATCAATTTTTCTGAAACACCCTATATCATTTATTGCTAAACTCATATCGTGAATAAATCTAAAATATGAATAAAAATGTAGGTGATATCAATTTTTCTGAAACACCCTATATCATTTATTGCTAAACTCATATCGTGAATAAATCTAAAATATGAATAAAAATGTAGGTGATATCAATTTTTCTGAAACACCCTATATCATTTATTGCTAAACTCATATCGTGAATAAATCTAAAATATGAATAAAAATGTAGGTGATATCAATTTTTCTGAAACACCCTATATCATTTATTGCTAAACTCATATCGTGAATAAATCTAAAATATGAATAAAAATGTAGGTGATATCAATTTTTCTGAAACACCCTATATCATTTATTGCTAAACTCATATCGTGAATAAATCTAAAATATGAATAAAAATGTAGGTGATATCAATTTTTCTGAAACACCCTATATCATTTATTGCTAAACTCATATCGTGAATAAATCTAAAATATGAATAAAAATGTAGGTGATATCAATTTTTCTGAAACACCCTATATCATTTATTGCTAAACTCATATCGTGAATAAATCTAAAATATGAATAAAAATGTAGGTGAGATCAATTTTTCTGAAACACCCTATATCATTTATTGCTAAACTCATATCGTGAATAAATCTAAAATATGAATAAAAATGTAGGTGAGATCAATTTTTCTGAAACACCCTATATCATTTATTGCTAAACTCATATCGTGAATAAATCTAAAATATGAATAAAAATGTAGGTGATATCAATTTTTCTGAAACACCCTATATCATTTATTGCTAAACTCATATCGTGAATAAATCTAAAATATGAATAAAAATGTAGGTGATATCAATTTTTCTGAAACACCCTATATCATTTATTGCTAAACTCATATCGTGAATAAATCTAAAATATGAATAAAAATGTAGGTGATATCAATTTTTCTGAAACACCCTATATCATTTATTGCTGAACTCATATCGTGAATAAATCTAAAATATGAATAAAAATGTAGGTGATATCAATTTTTCTGAAACACCCTATATCATTTATTGCTAAACTCATATCGTGAATAAATCTAAAATATGAATAAAAATGTAGGTGATATCAATTTTTCTGAAACACCCTATATCATTTATTGCTAAACTCATATCGTGAATAAATCTAAAATATGAATAAAAATGTAGGTGATATCAATTTTTCTGAAACACCCTATATCATTTATTGCTGAACTCATATCGTGAATAAATCTAAAATATGAATAAAAATGTAGGTGATATCAATTTTTCTGAAACACCCTATATCATTTATTGCTAAACTCATATCGTGAATAAATCTAAAATATGAATAAAAATGTAGGTGAGATCAATTTTTCTGAAACACCCTATATCATTTATTGCTAAACTCATATCGTGAATAAATCTAAAATATGAATAAAAATGTAGGTGATATCAATTTTTCTGAAACACCCTATATCATTTATTGCTAAACTCATATCGTGAATAAATCTAAAATATGAATAAAAATGTAGGTGATATCAATTTTTCTGAAACACCCTATATCATTTATTGCTAAACTCATATCGTGAATAAATCTAAAATATGAATAAAAATGTAGGTGATATCAATTTTTCTGAAACACCCTATATCATTTATTGCTGAACTCATATCGTGAATAAATCTAAAATATGAATAAAAATGTAGGTGAGATCAATTTTTCTGAAACACCCTATATCATTTATTGCTAAACTCATATCGTGAATAAATCTAAAATATGAATAAAAATGTAGGTGATATCAATTTTTCTGAAACACCCTATATCATTTATTGCTGAACTCATATCGTGAATAAATCTAAAATATGAATAAAAATGTAGGTGATATCAATTTTTCTGAAACACCCTATATCATTTATTGCTAAACTCATATCGTGAATAAATCTAAAATATGAATAAAAATGTAGGTGAGATCAATTTTTCTGAAACACCCTATATCATTTATTGCTAAACTCATATCGTGAATAAATCTAAAATATGAATAAAAATGTAGGTGATATCAATTTTTCTGAAACACCCTATATCATTTATTGCTAAACTCATATCGTGAATAAATCTAAAATATGAATAAAAATGTAGGTGATATCAATTTTTCTGAAACACCCTATATCATTTATTGCTAAACTCATATCGTGAATAAATCTAAAATATGAATAAAAATGTAGGTGATATCAATTTTTCTGAAACACCCTATATCATTTATTGCTGAACTCATATCGTGAATAAATCTAAAATATGAATAAAAATGTAGGTGAGATCAATTTTTCTGAAACACCCTATATCATTTATTGCTAAACTCATATCGTGAATAAATCTAAAATATGAATAAAAATGTAGGTGAGATCAATTTTTCTGAAACACCCTATATCATTTATTGCTAAACTCATATCGTGAATAAATCTAAAATATGAATAAAAATGTAGGTGAGATCAATTTTTCTGAAACACCCTATATCATTTATTGCTAAACTCATATCGTGAATAAATCTAAAATATGAATAAAAATGTAGGTGAGATCAATTTTTCTGAAACACCCTATATCATTTATTGCTAAACTCATATCGTGAATAAATCTAAAATATGAATAAAAATGTAGGTGAGATCAATTTTTCTGAAACACCCTATATCATTTATTGCTAAACTCATATCGTGAATAAATCTAAAATATGAATAAAAATGTAGGTGATATCAATTTTTCTGAAACACCCTATATCATTTATTGCTAAACTCATATCGTGAATAAATCTAAAATATGAATAAAAATGTAGGTTTTCATTTTAACTTTTCACTTTCACTCTCAAGTCCCCTCCTTTAATAAAAGCGTGATAAAATCTCTTGGTAAAATATTTAGCTTGGGTGCTACAGATAACCGGATTACCTTCCCTGGCTAATTTTCTCAATAGATACGCAATCTGTTTTCAACAATCCTGACTTGGTGGGAAGTCGATAAAATATCCAAACCACAAATTACGTTTAATGAAGGCTCATCAAGCTGTACAAGTCCCGGAGTTTTCAATAAAGTTTGATGTCATCATTTTTTAAAGAAATTTTTAGTATCTCCTAATAATCTAAAACACAAGTGTAGCGTTCTGTGTGTACATCTGTGTGTCTGTATACATAACATTTGAAAAGAAAGAAAGAAAGAAAGAAAGAAAGAAAGAAAGGTAAGATCTCTGACATCTTTTTTTTGTAATCTTTTAAGAAAGAACAAATTTAAGAAAGAAAGAAAGAAAGAAAGAAAGAAAGAAAGAAAGAAAGAAAGAGCGAATCATGTGATTTGTGGCTTGCCACATCGAAAGAGTAAAGAAAAGAATGAACACAAGCTGTCAAGTCAGGAGTCATGACGGCAGGCTGACTTGAGAACTAACAAGAAAGATGGAAAGAAAGAAAGAAAGAAAGAAGGAAAGAAAGAAAGAAAGAAAGAAAGAAAAGTAAAATCTCTCCGTTTTTTTATGGAATCTTTAAAGAAGGAAAAATTAAAGTGAAAGAGAAAGAACAATATAAAAGAAAGAAATGAAGAAAGAAAGAACAGAAGGTGAGATCTTTGACGTTTTTTTGTTGTAATCTTTAAAGAAAGAAAAAAATCAAGTTAAAAAGAAAGAAAGAAAGAAAGAATCCTGTGATTTATGTTTTGCCACATCGAAAGAGAAAGGAAAAGAAAGCAAACAAGTTGTCGGGAAAACAGGCTGACGTCACAACGAAACGGTTTCTTCAGTTTTTGACTTGGTCTGCTTGGCTATGAATCTTTTGAATCTACATTGACAGCAACAAGGAAGAGAAAGAGAGAGAAAGAGAGAGAAAGAGAGAGAAAGTGAGTGAGTCTCCTTTTTTTAAGATTATAAAACTTCAACCGTCGTTATTGACGGGTGGATTCTAGTTTATGAATATAGTATTAATTTGATATCTCGGTTTGGTCTAGTCTCTTTTTTTAATAGCATAGCAACCATTGTGGGTTAATGTCAAAGCCATTTTTCAAGAAAGAAAGCATATAACTTGGGGAATAAGATAGTTTATATCCTTCCCAAAGCTTATTAATATCTAGTGTCAGTCATTGGACAAGTGGGAAGAGTGTTCACCAGGTCGCATCTATAACAAAGACTTTAAAAATGGTACTTGATACCCCCTTGCTTAACACTCAGCAATATAAGGTACGTATAAAGGGTAAAGTGGATCAATCCAGGGAAAGGAGTAGCGCCCTCCTCTACACCTCGGTGTAGTAGCTATTGAAATGGGAGCCTTCGGTTCACCCTCGACTAATGCTGACAACTTTAACTTTTATATTGCAACTTCTAGTTTTTAATAGTATGTAATATTTCATTACTTTTTTTAGTTTTTATTATCAAGAAATATATTATTCATAAATGCTAACCACGTGTACTCATTAACTAACGTGGGTTAAATTACTAAATGTTTAAATCTTAGATTTGCTTGTAAACATACCAAGAAAGCGTCCGATTTTATAAATAAATACATTTCTCTGTAGCTTTTAAACATACGTTTGTCATCGCTGACCACAAGGGAGCGTCTCCTGTGGATCAATCTAACAACAGTATCTAGAGGCTACTAGGTACGCTTGCTTATTCAACATTTCATATAGAAGTAACCTTATATCTATTAAGCATCATTTATTCTGGTACAAGACTACAAGTCGAGAACACAAAATGTAGCCCAAACTTACAGTAAAAATGGCTTGTAAAATTAGGCTAGGCCGGCAAATATTTATTAAGTTTATTTCATATGAATCGAAGATTACATTATGAGAATATTAACTAAAAGACATTCAAAGACATAGCAAGCTAACATGATAGATACACGCAAACACAGGCAGATAGACAGCTATCAAGCTTGCTAGCTTGATGGATAGATACGAATAGACAAAGATAGCTATCTAGCTAGCTAGCTAGCTTGCTAGATACGAATTATCTTGAGATAGCAAGTAGATAGCTAGCTAGATTGATATATACGAAAAGATTGAGACAGAAAGACGGCTAGCTAGCTTGCTTGCTAGCGAGATAGATAGATAGATAGATAGATAGATAGAGAGATACGAATAGACTGAGATAGAAAGATAGCTAGCTTGCAAACGAGATAGAGAGATAGATAGATAGATAGATAGATAGATACGAAGCAAATGTAAATAAGAAATAGAAAGAACCGGATATATTACCATCTTTTAAACCCCTCCCCATTAATTCTGTTTGGGTAACGACGCAAATCGTTTCGGTTTGTTGATGGTTGTTCGAACAAGCGATTCCCACTCGGGCGAAATGGATCATTAGTAAAACTTTCTTACCATCCGTCAATATTTCCATTTTTTTCTAGTCGAGTCACTTTCATTATTGTCGCACCATTTCATCTATTTTTATTCAATGCTTCTGAACCTATTATTTACCTGCATATACGCTAAATTTAAATACGCTGATGTCTATGTATGTAGGGTGCGATGGGTGAAATGTCTAAATTACGCAAAAAATGAAAATAATACGGACACTTTATCGTATATATTTACAAAAATTACCTCAAAATATCTATAAATTAGATTTATTCAAAGGAAAGGCCATTGGCTTTAACCACGCTCTGTGGACTACTCAGTAACTTTCTGCAAGTCTTTCCGACCTTTTTCTTGTTTAAATTGATAAATACTACCGTTACCACTGCCTTCAATTCATCTTTGATTTTTTTTACCGAGTTTTCATGACGTCTCCCTCAACTACACCTCACACATAATCTTGGGAGACTGTAATCAGGGGAGATAAACGGTCAGAAGTTAAAACTGATGTCACAGAAATCTCACAGCCAACAATGGATTCTCCTACTTGTGTGACTTTGCGCAGAGTTCTGTCGCAAGACGTTGGGTTTCCTGCTGCAATCCTCCCGATCCAGGTCAGTACTACTTCCTCCAGGCACTTGAAGCATACCTCCGAGATGAGTATGAAATCCGTATTTACCCAACCCCTCCGCTCGGGTAGGATATGACTCAAGGTCAATTTTTAAGCGGAGTTTAACAGATTTGAATTCAGAGTTTTCCTTCTCCTAGACTAGTTGCCTCACCAAGGCTGAAGAACCTAGTCTGTCCTACTATTTACCCATAGCTGGAGGGAGAGTAATAGGATTCATACCTTTCCCAAGGGTATTAGTGCTATGTGAAATGCAATCAGTCTCGTGTCGCCGTGTTCAATTCCTGCGACGATAACCATTACACCACGGACACCTCCATGAGATGAGTATGAGATCATGTGAGAAGATGATTGGATGTATAACGTCACCGTCGCTAGTGACCAGCCCAAAAACTATGATGTGGACTGGGTGTTTGGTTTTCATCAATATAAATATTATATAAATGATTGTGCCGATAGCGACCTGTGGGATTTGAACACAGACTTCTAGCTAACAAACACAGGTGTTGAAATGGATTGTACTAATGGGGTCACGTGACTAGAAGAGGTTGATGCATAAATGGGTCAGACAGAGGTCTGACGAAAGGTGAGCGACACGTGCGTATGCACAGTCTCTGAATGTCGCTGAGCTGTAACACACCTCGGTCGGCTGGATGTAATCTGGGTGTAATCTGGTTCGGTTGACAGTTGGTTGACCAGCATCCTCGAGTCTCAGGGGGCCGTCCCCCCAGGCTCTGATCCTCCTGTAGGGGCTAGGTTCATCGCTTAGCGCCTGAGTCACCCCTCTTTAGGAGAATGCCGACGTGGCCCAAAGGCATTTTGGGGAATGCCAGGCGTGTCTGGGCTACGGCCCCTGCGCCCGGACCACCTCACAAAAGGACTTACATACTCGTCCGATTGGTGGGACGGAAGACAACTACCGACACGTGCGTATGCAAAATAAATGTGAAATACAACATTGTGACTTAGTATTGTCTAGCATTTTTTTACTCATTATTCGACATTGTACAAAAATTAAGAAATTTCAAGTATCGCCCCCCACTCACAGGATATTACAAAAATGGTGACGAAGAATTTGTTTCGAACATTATAAAAATAGATATGAATCTATCTTTAGCTTGACATCCAAATGCTGTAAAATCTTCGGATTGGATCATCTGGTGTGAATGCTAAGCAGTACAGCTTCCGTTTCCAAATTTCTGGAAGATTGAATTGCCTCATGGTGCTGCTTTCCTCACCGACAATGTCCAACTAATTCAAGTACACACAGTTCGCCGGAGAATATTATTATACTCTCCGTCTCGTCAGATGACTTTTTACATGTCAGACTTCAGGTTGCAGAACAGAAAATGTGGAATTACATTATTCCACATTTGCTTTACCGCATCCGAACATGTCTAACATGTAAAAAGTCAGCTGACGAGACGAAGAGTAAAATAATATTCCCCCGGCGAAATAAATTTATAATGACAACTTGATCAGGTTTAAGTTTCCTTCTAATTGCACTATATACGCTCTGAATGTGAATTTTGTTATATATACCTGGAAGGAATAAGTGATATAACAATAGCCATACATCGAGCACTCGTATAGATTTATATGATATTCCTCATATATTCTATACAAGAATGATCCACACCCACTGTCTTCGGACGCTGACTGGATATTACTAATATATATATATATATATATATATATACTTTCTTTAAGAAAAAAACAACGAAACCAATCACAAAGGATTATAAATTTATTTCCATCCTGTTACGCATTTTTGAAATTTCCAAAAACACGAAAAAAATTAACAGGACTTCTTCAGATCTTTTTGATAAAAAAACTAGAATAGACACATAAGAGTGGGAGGGGATAGAAGAGTGGGAGGGGATAGAAGAGGGGTGAAGAGTTACCTCTTCATTAAGCCTACTTCCGTTTTAAATTTTAATTTCACTCTTCTATCCTCTCCCACTCTTGTGTGTCTATTCTAGTTTTTTTATCAAAAAGATCTGAAGAAGTCCTGTTAATTTTTTTCGTGTTTTTGGAAATTTCAAAAAATGCGTAACAGGATGGAAATAAATTTATAATCCTTTGTGATTGGTTTCGTTGTTTTTTCTTAAAGAAATTATTGCTCTGTATTATTGGTACAGTGTGCTCTTTACCAGGAAGATTTAAATATTCATTCATGAATAATTTCTTGTCCTGATGGAATTACTCCCAACTCCGGTTTAACTGGACTAAGAATACTATATATATATATATATATATATATATATATATATATGAATTGTAAGCAAATAGCTTGTACTTAACTTTATTTTTAAATGAGTTGTTCGAGCTGTTTTGCTTACAAGTAGTTAAATGTAATATAAATAGTTCACACATATCTGCATGGTTTCAAATAACTAATAATGATCTTTGAACAGTTATATTTGACCCCCAGTTGGGTTCCTATCTGGTACTACCAATCTTGGTTAGAGTTTACCCGAGAGTAATGGGAATGAAAGGGTCCCACACTTCTCAAGGCTGTAGAATTGGGGCCTCACCATCAGAAGTAGTTTATTGTCTTATTCAGGACACTCGATTGAAGGGATTTGCCCTTTTTGTAAAGGAGCGATTAGCAGATTCTACAGCACCAGCTAAAATGAGAGGTGGATGTCCTCGTGGTGTAATGGTTAACACAATGGACTGCGGAATCGTTGTAAGCGAGTTCGAATTCCAGTTGTACTATTACGTTCACTTTGGGACAAATACCCTTGGGAAAGGTATGAAACCCCCTTATCTTCCCAGCTATGGATTAAATAGTACCACTACTGTTCTTCGAGAAAGATGGGCTTGGCATTAAATAACCTACAAAGGTTGATATGCCATTAATCAAAGAAATTAAACCAAATCAACCAATATAGGACTATTATTTCAGGAATCACCCTGAAAGTATCCAGATGTCTGCAAGTTTTTCCTTGTTAACTATCTTGTTATATAATTTATTATCTTTTCAAAATATCTAGCCACAGGAGAAAGGCTGAATTATACAACTTAAAAACAGAAAATGAAATGTGAAGCGAATATGAAATTCGCTGAGTTTCATTTTCTTCGCTAACAACTGCAAATGTTTCAACAGAAGTCAAATCCTAAGCTCAAAGAACAAATCCTTAATATGTTGTCTAAGAGCCAAAGGGGATAATATTCCATGTTGTCTCCGTAGGGCTCTGATGATAATATTTGTTTACGTAAACATGGCGTTTCGGATTTTATCCTGCCCCAGGGAAATTGGCTTTTATTCCTTTTTTTTTAAACAGCCACAAAAGAAAACAACATAGAAGAAATCCAGCTATATATTTTGTTCATTATTTATATATTTAACAGCACAAGATAGGCAAGTTTCACGGTAAAATTAGCATATACAAATATCATGCAACGTATATATATATATATATATATATGAAAAATTGCCTATAAGTACACTTCAAATAATTTTTGCTAATTTTTTTTTTATTCTCGTAGAGCATAAGACAAAAATGTATATTATTCTATATTTTATTTATGACTTATCTGTTATGAAATAATAATGTATGTATGTATGTATGTTTATTTATATATTTAAGAAAGTGCCCGTGTGAAATGGCTATTGTCGAAGGAGATGGAGACGGCACCGCAAGTTCAAATCCAGGATGAGGGTGATTGTATTTTACATAGCACCAAAACCGTGGAAAAAGTATGAATTCACTTATTCTCCCTAAGTATTATTATACTCTCCATCTGTGACTAAATAGTAGGGCAGACTATGTTCTTAATCTTTGGTTAGGCAACAAGTCTAGGAGAAGGGAAACTGAATTGAAACCTATTAAACACCACTTGAAACTTGGCCTTGTGTTACATCCTTCTCTTGATGATGGGTTAGTACTATATATGTATATATATATATATTTGAATAAAGGTAATATTGGCATTAAAACAATTGCGTGTTCTGAACAAACCCTGAAAATATGAACGTTGAGAAGAATGGAAATTATTAAGTAGAAATTCCCATTTATATACCTATTTGCCAAAATGTCTTTGTAGTCTTAATGATTGTCCATTACTTGTCCCTTCCCTAAAACAAGAGTGAAAAAAATTCAAATTAGCTAATATGTAGCGTTCGACTCAATAGCATTTTCGACTAGAAGTGAAACATGCTAGTTTATTTTCTGAGAATATCAGTTGATTCTAACTATTGAAAATACTTAGCCAACAATTGTTGTTTTTTACGTGGTTCGTTTTAAATAAAGAAAATATGGGCATTAGGGGTTTTATTTTCTGTTCAGAACATAACCGCAAAATAAGAATATTTCCATTTCATCAGAAAACAAAGAAACTATTTCTCCAGAATAATTTCGTCAGACCCCGATTGAATAAATAATCTCACATGTGTTTGGTCGAGATAAAATCTGTTAGTTTAAATTTTCTGTGTCAAAATTTAAGAAAATGAAGAAGAGTCATTTTTTCCCCGGCTCTATAACGTCTCAGATATCCTGCCCTGGCTTGTCACCGGATGATCTTCTCTGATGGAGAAAATTATTTTATGAGTCACTCAAGCATATAGCAATAGAAACCATAGGATGCTGTATGGTAGATGTGAAGTAAGGCGGATAAATCCAAAGTTGGGTCAACGGCACAATTTACCTGATACTGGGACAAAAAACATCAAAGATCAGAAATTAGGTTTACTATATTTAATGGCAACTACTGCGCAACGATCGTCTCTTGCAACGGTACCACCAGTGCCAGTGATGAATTGGATACACAAACTTTCCGACGAGCTATCTTCTCTTGTTCGACACATTCCCCAGCACAGCGTTCAGATCACTTATGGCAACATGAATGCTCAAATAGGCAAAGATGAAAATAGTAAATTTTGCTCATAGAACATGCAAAAAAGAAATGGTGTATATCCAGCAGATTTTTCACTCGAAAGAAACTTTCATGACTAAACAATAAATTTAAAAAAAGGAAAGAAAACTATGGACCTATATTTTTCTAAATAACGCTAAAGAACAGCAAGATTATGTACTCACAAACAAGAATTGGATAGATAGAGCTCTGAACTATTAGGCTTAATCCTGTTTTGAAGGAGTATCTGCTGATCGCAGAATCGTTCCGGCAAAGATACGCCTTAGTCTGACCAGAAAAAGAAACAGTTAAAATCACGCGTTAAACCTGGTATTCAATAACAAGCTGAGATATAAGCAACTGTCAGAAACAAACATGATATTCTTCAGAAGATATCTTAAAAACATACACTGATTGGAAGTTGATTGGTTGGTTGGGTTTTATGTCATATTCTCATTTATAAGTTATTTTTATACGAATAATCAGTTCTAGTTCATACAATTCAGTTTAGCATGAGTACACAGTTTATTTCTCAAAAGTATTTCTATTTCAAGCTATTCAATTTAGTCACACAGTTCTAAACAATTAAGGTTAAGTGTAAGTTTAGTTTCAATGTCAAAAACAGTTCTATATCAATTCAGTTTAGCGTAAGTATGCAGTTTAAATATCAAAGCATTTCTATTTCAAGTGATCTAGTTTAGGATAAGTACGAAGATTAATTCTATTTAACCCACAGATAGATTGGTTGTTTGGGTTTTAAGGCATATCAACCCTTGTAGGTTATCTAATTATACAAATAATCATGCCAAAAAAAAAATTTCCTAATTGACTAGAGCTGAAGAATACATCGACTACACCTCAGTGTCCTTGATATGACACTAAACAAGCTGATGATGAGATTCCAGTAATGCTGGAGCTTTGGGGAATGCGGAGTACTCCTTCATTTGTCATTGCACCCAGGTCCACTCTGGCTAGAAGTTGTAGCACCTGATAGTGCCCTATCTATGTGTCAAATAGAACTAAACAAAATTGTTTGAATTAGAACAGTTTGACACCAAAGTATATATTTTTCTTCCCTTTATCTTTTTAACATATCTGTCAAATTCATTTGCATTTTTCTTTCGCAATCACACACAAACACACACACACACACACACACACACACACACATATATATATATATATATATATATTTCAGGGTATAACTTTAAACAGTATCTGATGGTGAGACTTCAATGTTGGAGTTTGGGGCATGTTAAGTACCACTTCATCGTCATTACTTCATTATCATTACTCTAATTGTAATATAATAGCCGAGGGATTTCGATTCATGCCTTTGAGTTTAGTTAGGCTGAGAACCTTTCGGCTCAGCACATGGGTTAGTTAGGTGCAACCTTGATGCAGGTGGTAACGCGTGAGCGCGCACAGAACGGACATGTCACTCAGATGTCAAAATAGTCCGAGACAAAACGGGATGACAGGGTACGGTTGACGTCACGCACCGGAAGCGCGCGGAGGTTTATGTGAGATTTGAAGAAAGTTAACATGTTGAGATTAGACACTGGACGAAGAAGGATCGACTTTTGGAGCTCGCAGACGCGAGGCGAACTTGCGCCCTATGGGGGCCGCTCGAGACGGGGGCCAAATGAATAAGACAGCATAGAAGATTGTGTCTCTCCTCTTTATGTCGAAACCTTTAACTCAAAGTAAATAAAAAGGTTTCGTACCTGAACAAGAAGTTGTTACGTGTTTTCGAATTTCGAGATTCCTATGTTCTTTATATGTTCTATCGTTATGAACATTATATGTCCATTTCGCACATAGCGTTAATTGTGAATATGGTACATAATGTCCCCTCTGAACTGGGTTAGTTGTAGCTATTTGGGCCTCATCTAATTGCGACAAAAAGAACAGTTCTGTATTTTGCTAAGGTTATTGTTCGCTTTTTGAAACTAAACAGCACTGTGTAAGTTTTTCGTATTAACAATGCTTGATAAATAGAATTTCAAATGTTAAATTGCAATACTAGAAATCATTTAACTGTTTGCAAAAAAATAAGCTTTAATGCGCTTAAAAGGAAGTTACCTGCAAACTATTCACTTTCAAATATTATATAGATAAATAGATACGATTGAATTTGGCATTTGTCATCATGTGCTGATATGTCATCTAACAATATAACCTGAGGTAACTAGATACATGTTGGAGATTGGATGTGAGTGTGTCTATCAAAGACTCTATTGAATTATTTGATATGTATAAATGTAAAAAAATCACTGCTGGACTGAAACATTGCAGTAACCGTGTTCAAACTTCAGACGTGCTATTTCTTTCACTTTCGTTCAAATAACTCATTACGGTTAATATGGCGTGTAACAATTTAACCAAAGTGAACCAGATAAACGCACGCACACACACACACACACACACACAAAGAAATATACAAGAACACATGAATAAATGTAATAACAATAATATCTTACATTATTTTTCATTGTATGTATATATATATATATATATGCAAGGAGCACACAAAAAGTTTCCAGACGTTTTTCGTATGGGTACTTTTATTGATAGTATACACATGAAACTCTAGCCCCCTTCGAAGTAATCTCCTCCAGCTGCAATGCACTTGTACCGTTCCAGCAGCTTCTGGAAGGCCCGATGGAAGTCCTCTTGTGTGAGCGTGTCAATGACCTTCGTCACAGCCTCTTTCATCTCCTCAATTCTCTCATAACGACTGCTTCTAAGTTTTTCCTTGAGCTTAGGGAATAACCAAAAGTCACGGGGAGCAAGGTCTGGACTATAGGGAGAGTAAGGAACTGTCTTGATGCCCATCTTGGTCAAATAGTCTGTGACAAAGATGGAGTTGTGGACTGGTGCATTGTTCCGATGGAAATGCCACTTACCCGATTTGAAGAGTGCTAGCCTCTTCCGACCGAACCTCTTCCTGAACTCCTTTAAAATCTAAACATAGTTTTCCTTGTTGACTGTCCAGTGGGAACCCAGTGCATGTAAATCATGCGAGTGCTATCAAAAAAAAGGGATTTCACATAGCACTAATACCCATGGGAAAGGTATGAATCCAATTATTCTCCCTCCAGCTATGGGTAAATACTAGTACAGACTAGGTTCTTCAGCCTTGGTTAGGCAACTAGTCTAGGAGAAGGAAAAGTCTGAATTCAAACCTGTTAAACTCCGCTTGAAAAAAAATTGACCTTGTGTCATATCCTGCCTGAGCGGAGGGGTTGGTAAATAGTATCAAAAATTTGTGGGTGGATTTACTTTGTCTGGCCTTCTTGGGCCTGGGAGAGCCAGCATGCTTGCACTGGGAACTCTGTCTCTTGGTGTCTGCGTCATAGTAGTAGATCCAGCTTTCATCGCAGGTTACGAGTGCATCAAGAACTGCGGGATCTGAATTGATCAGCTCGACCATCTCCCTGCTGTAATGTCAACGTCTATCTTTCTGATATTCTCTGAGCACCCTTGGGACAAACTTTGCGCAAATCTTTCGCATCTTCAGCTCCTCGAGAATAATTGTGTGTACAGTTCCCACACTGACATCAAACTGGGCACTTATTGTCTCTATAGACACGCGATTGTCCTTATCCATGAAATTCTTTATTTGGCCAATCAACTCTGGTGTTATGTCTTCTTTACGCCTCCCACACCTCTCATCATCCCTCACAGACTCCATGCCTTCCTTGAATCTCTTATGTCATTCCAAAACTGATGCTCGATTCATGCAAGATGGTCAAAAAGCAGTCTGAAGAATTCCATACGTTTCTGTGGCGTTTTTTCCAAGTTTAAAACAGATTTTTATTGCATATCGTTCCTTCTAAAGTGTCCTCACGTCCAGATCGCATTATCTTTGAAATTCACCTGCTGTGACAATCAGGGTGTAGGGTGTATTTTAATTGGTGCTGTAGCTGTTCATTTGAAACTAAAATCATAAAAATTGCTCAGTCATCTCAAAAGATGTATAGCAATAACATACTGAATGTTAAAGTGTCTACGACAATTTTAAATGCCCATACAGAAAAAAGTCTGGAAACTTATTGAAGGCACTAGGATATGTATACACACACACACACACACACACACATATATATATATATATACATATATATATATATATAAAATCTTTTGTAGTATTAGATACGTATAAATGAATCCTCTCACACACGCATGCAAACGCACACATCCATATGCATATACAAGATACTTACATCTAATTAGCAATATATATACATATATATATATATATATATGTTTCATAAAATCTCTAGTACTATTAGATACGTATAAATGAATCCTCTCACACACGCATGCAAACGCACACACGCATATACATAATTAGCAATATATATATATATATATATATATATATATATATAAATCAATAGAACTATTTGATACTTATAAATGAATACACTCAGACAAACACGCACTCACACATACACACATGCATATATTTATATAATCATGTGCATTTTGTCGGTAAGGCATATTGTACAGACTGAAGGGAATGAAACCTTATCTAACAGTACACTCCACTAACAATTTAGTGAATGGTCCACTTCTGTTGCCCCCCGGGGGGGAACAACCGGCGCCATACACAACGGTCTTATCTTTGGGATCAAATCCGGCAATAGCCTCCTTCTCCCTTCTCTTCTTCAGTGCCGACCATTCGCTTACTAAATACAATTTTGGGAATCTGTCCGTAGAGACGAGATTCGCTTCGGGTACAAAAGCTCTTGAACACGTACCTCAACCCTACGCGCACCCCAGACTTCGTGCCAGCTTCGAGGCCGTTACAGCTGAATTTATAGATTGATGTATGATCGGATTCGAAGCGTGAAGGCTACAATGAGAAATAAGGTTAGACATAATTGTTATTACACACGTATATTAATTTTTCATCTCTGTGTGTGTGTGTGTGTGTGTGTGTGTGTGTGTGTGTGTGTGTGTGTGTGTGTGTGTGTGTGTGTGTGTGTGTGTGTAACCTCAGTTGTTACATATGTATCTGTATTATGAGTATATAAGACTCATTGTATTTTTCCGTCCGATATTTATATAACAAAACATTCTATTTTGCCCTCCTGAATATGTATGTGTGTGTTTCTCTTTCTTTCTCTCTCTCTCTCTCTCTCTCTCTCTCTCTCTCTCTCTCTCTCTCTCTGTATATGTGTGTGTCTGTGTGTTTTATCCGTATTTTTAGAAAACCAAAATTATTTTCAATTAATCCTTTCCACACACATACACACTAACACGCACACACATATACTAACACAAACATACATACATATATACATATATATAAAGAACTAAAACTCAAAGCGTTTTAAATCGGTTAAAAAGAATGCTCTGTATACAAAGATGCAGAGCAATACGACAATATTTCTATAATAAGATAGAATAAATAGAATAAACTGGGTTAAATCTCCCGAGTCTGAGTGTCAGATTATATATATATATATTTATATATAAAACGAAGTAGATTATCTTACACTTTTCACAAATGCACCTGCCTAAGCCGAATCCCTGCTGCGTAGCCTGGAGAATGCAGCAAGAGGCATTGATCTCAACTTGAAAGCAGATGAAATAGAGTTCATGCGTTTTAAACAAGATCTCCACTTTAAGTTTCAAGCCTCTAAAATTTGCATAGCGTGGCAGTTATAATCTTATCAACTGAACGGGATAATGACGTTCCCACAGAGAAGGCATGGACTGCCATTTATAAGCTGTCGATCATATAGAAAGTTCATTTCTCTAATAATGGAAAACGAGATTTCTTTCAAGCTATGGACGTGGCAGTACTACTGTATGGATGCACCTCATAAAACTCTGACGAGAGAAATTTATTTGGGAAATGCAAGAAATGCTACGTGCTGTTTTGAAAAATTGCTGGAAGCAGCATAAACCGGCAGTCTTATGGCTATTTACTTCTGATCTCACTGACCATCCTAGTAAGACAAACAAGATATGGTGTACAATGGTGGTAGAAGTAAAGTGTAACTCATAAGCGACGGTCTCCAGTGGACTACTACACATAGACTCACCAATGTTGGTTGAACAGCAAAACTTTAAATACATTTCGTCCATGCAGACAGTTGATGCCATCTAGAGGACCTGTAAAGTGCGATGGACGATAGGGATGGATGGTGAGATAGTCAAGTGACTTCTTGCTATCAGCAAGACGAACTGATGCACAATCTCTATAATAAATTATAAGATATATTCATATTTACGGATACATATTGTTCTATAGCTGTTTACTCTACAATTATATATATATATATATATGTGTGTGCGTATGTGTCTGTGTGTGTGTGTGTGTGTGTGTTGTATGAGCTTTGCTCTACGATCGGTCAGCTTCCATTTCTTCTCTTCACACCAGTTCGTTCTTCACTTCGTCTCTACTCCAGTCGCCCGTTTATGACTCACCCCCGACAAATGACCCTCGACACTTAGGGTCCCTATATTCACCATCCTGTTGTGCCCTCATTCATTTGACGCATCAATGATTCTTGTCTGGCGTTGTGTAGTTAGGCACAGTTTTAATTGGTTTAACGGCGTCTGTGACCCTCACGGCCACTCTCTCCCTTTGTCCTCGTTGTGTTTCGGATCGCAGAAAGTGAGAAGAAGGTTGCTAGGTGAGGTCACTGAAGAGCTGGTCAGAAGACAGCTAGTGGTCACACCAAGAATAATTGTGCAACTAAAGGAAAACTTCCACACAGGTTATTAATGTATCAACACTGTTTGGGTTTTTTTTTTTTTTTCGTTTGTTATATACAGTAGTTTTAACCCTTTTCGTTCTCATGTTAGTCGCATTGTAAAATAATTTGGCTCTCCGGTTGATTATGAGTTGTTTCCTTATGAGATTTACTGGTTCACCACGAGACGATGGAAAAGAAAGGAACATATATGAAAAGGAAGAAATTAATGGGAAAGGCTTGTCTGGTATGGCAGCAGACACCCGGGTTAAAAATAGAAACGTATCAGCATCAAATCGGCAATTAGTTCTGATTGGTTGAAGGAGACTCAAATGGGAAAGCCGTTAAGAGAAGGGGCAGTTTAGAAATCAGGAAAACAGTTAGTTGGCGGCCGGACGCGACGAGGTAAAGACAAGATTTGGACACCAGACATAAATGAGAAGACAGCCGAAAGTTGTGGCCCCCAATTTGGGGTGAACTCCGAAAGGGGGTCTCACACCAGACACAAATGTGTGAAGACGTAAACCAGAGAACCAGCACGGTTAGAACGACAATAGAAACATGAAAGATAATTCAAGGCCTGTGTCTACCTTGTCTCTCCTCATGATATTTTAATTCTCTTTGTCTTGCAAACGACTAAGTTTCATACGCTTTTTATCACTTCCCGACAACTATAAAAATGTGTAGTAGTGAATAAAATTTTGTATTAGCGAACCTAGACGGGTTTTTGTGCGTTTGTCACTTTTCCTCACGACCAGGTTTTAACGAGGACCGACTGACACTTAAGACATAGCGCTACACGCATAAATCTGTTCGAGACGTGGCAGCACAAATATCTATATAGAGTAGTAGACCTTACCAGAAAAACTTCCATTTGAACACCATAGCGTTGCAAACTTCTATTTGTGACATGTAATGTTACAACCGTTCATTTCGTGTGTAACGCTACTGTATGACACTAGGGTACGTAAAGCCTCGCACAAGATGGCAGTTTCAGGAGGATTTTTCATGTGACGTGGACTTGAGCGGCCACTGGACAATGAACTCTCGATTAGTAAAAAAAAATGCTGCTTATATGCAATTTAGTTCCCAGTTAGGGGAGGGTATGGGCCGGCACTACTTAAAAATCTTAGTAACTGACGAATTAATTCTTTCCAAATTAGGGATCAGAGTTTTTTTTTCTATATTTCACCTAATACTTATCCTCTTTAGGAGCGGTCAATTTTTTATTACGTGATATCCTAATCCCGAAAAACGCCTACGTAATTTTTTTATTAAAATGTTAGATTTTCCAGGCTTGGAAAATGAACATCATATTTTCCACCTAGCTTATTAAGTTGTCTGATCAACCCTTCTGACTTCTCCGCTAAAATGATAATGTTTCAACTTTCGCCACTACAATCGCGAGAATAATAGAATTTGGGCATTTTTCGTATCCCTTCAGTTTATGACATTTTTTTTCCTTTTTTCAAGCACTTTGGTACTTATCGCCGATTTTGGCAATTCTTCAGATCATTAAAAAAAAAGGACTTTTTAACCCTTTTCACTTTTGCTTCATCAATTGATTCTTTTATCTAACCAGTTTCTATAGGTGACCTTAATTGTTGATGATGAATTACAACACGACTATAATTCGATGTACACATTTTATCTTTTATCTATTGCCGAATTTTCGTCATTACTTACTCGGTCTAAACAGGTGTTCATGATAATAGGGGCGATGAAGCGTTCAACCATTCAGGTCGAGTGTTTCTTGCTAAATGACTAACTTATACAAGCTCTAAAGCCGTTTTGGTCACCTGACTGAAACCATCCAATAAGAGTCATGGTCTCAGATTGACTCAGATTTTAACAGCTGTCCATTAAACCGGTTGATTCTTACATTTTTCCACTATTTGGACGGTTTAAGAGTTAACTTGAATGCTACACAACATGTCAGAAATAAATCTCACCGATATATTATGTAACAAAGTTCTTTAAAATATATACACGTATTTTGATTTATTATGAATACAACGTTTATTAAAATATGTAAAATTTTTTATGATTTACGTTAAAGAAGACAAGTATTGAATATTTTGAGATAATGCAACTGATGATTGTTCTGATCCATGAACTACTGATAAGTAGAACAAAATTGAAATATGACTGATTTATCGTAGGTGTTCAAACTGAAGATAATTCTTTCGAAGGCACTGCCAATCACGGGAATTGATAGAATTGTAAACTTTATAAACAATTTCAATTAAAATATGAAGAGAGAGAGAGAGAGAGTGTGTGTGGGGGGAGAGAGAGAGAGAGAGAGATTAAGGTTGTCGTCAAGAAACAACCTCACAGTGCTCAGCGTAAATATTGGAGACAGAGCAGAGTAAGTCGGCCATCTTCGAAAAAAGAGATCAACGAAAACTTTAAATCATTTGAAGCACGGAGAATCGTACAGTCCAGTGTAAAACGATTACTTCACAAACAGGACTTGACCTTAGCCTCTGATACTTTACAGCCAGAACAAGTTTTTAATATCTGTAGTAGGCTAGTCAAATGAGATTTTATTTTGTGCCTAGCGCCATTGTAGAGATAACAATTCAATTCAGTATTGCATTATGTCTATTACATTGTGTAATGGATATTGTTAGTTATATAAATATATTTATCAATATATTATCTCATTAGACTCAGTAATTTGTGAATATATATTTGGGCAAATATGAAGAGAGAGAGAGAGAGAGAGAGATGTTGTATATTGACCTACGACCTGGCAAGGCTGTCAAAATAGGAAATGCACCTATGTAAATAACAGGTGCATCCGATTAAGGAATAGCAGAGAGTACCCTTGACCGTAGATGGGTTGAATGAGTGCAATTTGTGACGCACACAAGATGAAGGTGTACGTTGAACTATTATATAACTCGGTGAAGACAGGAAGTTAGTTAGTTTGGAGACCAGACCCGTTGGTGACAAGATGCAGTAGAGAAATCCAGCACCCAGCAAAGGGAGCCCTCAGGCCCCCGATTGAGCAGTTTGGAGACCAGACCAGTTGGAGACAAGATGCGGTAGAGAAAGCCAGCACCCAGCAGAGGGAGCCACCAGGTCCCTGATTGAGCAGTTTGGAGATCAGACCAGTTGGTGAGAAGATGCTGGAATGAGAACATGTCCCAGAGAGGCTGGGCCCCCAGGCCCCCGGTTGAGCAGCCCAGGAGAACGGGAAAGAAACGCGGTTATGACCAATAGAGTGGGGGTCAATATGTTGCAGTTCTGTTCGGTCTCCAACTCCCTCTCAAACACAACCTTTCAATAAAGTGGGAGGTATATTTTTCTAGAGAACTGTGTCGCTCGTCTTTATTGTGTCGTTATGTTTCTGCATGCATGCATCTGCATATGGGTATACAGCAGAGAGATTGATGTTGTCCTCAAGAACCAACTTCACTGTACTCAGCGTGTTATGTTTTGACCTTTTGACCCGGCCAAAAATGCCATTCAAGGTGATGCACCGGAAGGAAGTAACACATTCTAGTGGCAGTTATGAGAGGAAATCGCGTGGGCGGAAATTGGCTGATGAAATGGGACAAGGTAAAAAAAAAGTCCCATTATACTATCATAGGCTGACGCACCGGAAGAGAGTGACCTCTGAACTGGATGACAGTTATTTTCGCTCGATGACGATCACACAGGCCATTCCAAAGAAAGCGGAAGTGACACATCCCGGTCCCCAGATATCGGAAGTAGTCGTGGAGGCGTGTCCATATCACCGCATGGGAGTTTGAAGGTAATATAAGGCCGACGAATTGAGGACAGTGGAACACAGACAGGCGAGTAGAGTTGAGGACAAGCAGTATAGTTGGAGACGGAGATAGATGCGATGTAATAAGGAAAGCCAGCACCCAGCAGATTGGACTCGAGTGCTCCGGTTGAGCAGCCATAGAGAACGAGAAAGACACAACGGTGACGGCCATAACTTTGGGGTCAAAATATTTCAGTTATGTTCGGTCTCCAGCTCCCTCTCACACGCAAACTTTGAGTAACCCTTTTCGAAACCTTACAAATAAAATAAGAGGTAAAATATTTTATAAAGAAGTCTTCCTGCGTCTTTCTGTGTGCGTCGTTTATTCCTGCGACTTTATCATCGTGCGTCTGTCTATTATTGTGTCGTTATGATGCTGCATGATGCTGTAGATGACTAAATAACAAGCGTAAATATTGGAGACAGAGCAGAGTAAGTCGGCCATATTGGAAGAAAGTGATCAACGAAAACTGTAAATCGTTTGAAGCATGGAGAATCGTACAGTCCAGTGTAAAACGATTACTTCAGAAACAGGACATGATGTTAACCCCTGATACTTTACAGCCAGAACAAGTTTTTAACATCTGTAGTAGGCTACTCAAATGAGATTTTATTTTGTGCCTAGCGCCATTTTAAAGATAAAAATTCAATTCAGTATTACATTCTCCTATATAGCAGAGTTGATCCAGATGTTACATTATCATTCACTGAGTCGAAAATCTCAATATGTTCTGCACTCGATTGAAGTTTAATTAATATTCTCTAATGACTTAACTGAATCGATTAGAATGGAGATCTTGTTTAAAAATATTTCACAGATTTTTCGAACACCAAGCTACGAATTTGAATCTATTTATATATATCATTTTTAAAGGAATAGATAGATAAATACAGATATGAGCAGACTAAGATAGAAAGATAGATAGATACGTAAATTGTGTAATGGATATTGTTAGTTAAATAAATATATTTATCAATATATATCTATATATAATGTTAAACGTCGACACAAACCAAGACGCTTAAAAGACAAATAGATCCCCATACACACACATTTATATAGGTATGTATGAAAAGAAAGAAAAATAGGGAGAGAGAGAAAAAATGAGAAAGAAAGAGAGAGAAAATTAAAAGCAGAAGGAAGAAACAAGTCATTCAAAATAACGTTTATCTCATTAGACTCAGTTATTTGTGAATATATATTTGGGCAAATCTCCAAAATATATTCTTTATTCTTTGTTCTTTTTTTTTTCTTCTTTTTTTTTTTTTGTTGAGTGAGATTTTTTTTATTGTTTGTTTTATGCGTCAAATTAGAAATTTTCATGTTATTGGAAATCACTTCCCCTCCGCCGCAATGAGAGTCTTTCCATACGCACATGAAAGTCAGTGGGCAGCCTTTTATGAATGCGGTTTCTTAGGATCTTGTTTAAAAGGCCACACAAAAATGACGGCGTTAACTCTAAAATCATTTTGCTATTTGCTGTATTTTATCTTATTCAATTTTTCATTTTTTTTAATTTTTTCTTTCAGTTTCGAATAACTGATTAGTTGACACTGTATCAAATAATTCTAACCTGCCAGGGATAAATCGATAATCAAAATTAAATTTCCTTCTGAAGCAAAAATATCTGGCTTTTATAATTTCTTGTGAAACGTCCATACAATTAAACTAACAACCCTAGACAAATTAGCCTTATAGGATGGCACATTGTCATGAACTATTTTTCCACCATAAATTTTCGATCAGATTAAGGTCCAAACTGTTTTGAGATATTTTACTGAGTTGATATGTCTTTCCAGAAGAAAAACTTTGACCCTCTTCGCACTGTAAGAAGATACATCTTAATCAAGAAAAAAACGTCTTTGCATATATACAACACCTGATATAAGATACAAACACACCATTTTTAGAAAATGTTTCTTCCCTTATTTTTATGCATGAAAAATAAACTTAACCCAAATCTCAGATATATTCTTTCAACATACATGGAATTTGATTGAAATAAAAAAAAAGTAAAGTTGGTGACCGTACTCGAGGGCAACCAGAAGGCTCCCTTTTCAATAGCTACTACACCGGGGTGTATGGGAGGGCGCTACTCCTTTCCTTGGATTGCTCCGCTTTACCCTTGATACGTACCTTATATTGCTGAGTGTTAAGCCAGGAGGAACCAAGTATCATTTTTAAAGTCTTTGGTATGACGCGACCTGAGAACCCAGGTTTCCCGGACCTGTGGTGAACACTCTACGCACTGTTTTCTACAAAAGGTTGTGGAACAAATCATGGAATCACCAACCAAAAGCCTCATCAGTATTTTGTTGCCTCTCACAGGGCTTGTTGTAACAATTCTAATTCTTGAAAGAATAAAATTGAACGATAAACAACTTTTTTCATCAAACTATTTCAAGCTTTCTAGAACAACACTTAACAATCAAATTTACAAGTTGGACCCTTGCCCTAAACCAATTTTTTAAAATGTCCGCCAGAAATTTTCGATAGGATTAAGATCAGGACTATTTGCTTGTCATTTCAATGAGTTGATATTCCTTCCTTAAAGAAAAGCTTTGATTCTCTTCACTCAGAGAGAAGATTAAGGCTCACGCTGAAAAATGACTTCCTTATCATCTAACATATTTTCTATTGAAGGAATTAGAAAACTGTCCGAAATTTCAATGAGATCTTCTTTAAAGACTGTCCGTGTATTTACCAACCCCTCCGCCCGTTTGCCTAGTCAGCTGGAGAATTTAAATACACTGACTGTATCTCTGCAGAAGGGTAAGACGCCTCTAATGAGTGTCCTGAATATGACACTAAATAATCTCATGGTGAGAGTCCAATGATTCTGGAGCTTCAGGGAATGCAGAGTACCCTTTCATTGCTATTGCTCCCGAGTTCACTCAGGCCCGGAGTGGTAGCACCTGATAGGGTCCTATCTACAGATCAAATAGAATCAAACTGCGTACTTATGCTAAACTGAATTCTTTGATATATGACTACTTTGACATTTAACTGTGTGTGGACAAAAACTGTACTTGCACTAATCTGAATTGCTTGAAATAGAACTGTTTGACTAACCTGAATTGCTTCAAATAGAAATGTTTTGACAATTAAATTGTGTACTTACATTTATATTGTTTACTAATGCTAAACTGAATTGTTTTAAGTGGAATTGCTTTTGACATTGAAACTCTACTTATGCTAAACTGAATTATTTAAAATATAACTGTTTTGACATTTAACCATGTATAAACAAGATCTATACTTATACTAAAGGTAATTGTTTGAATTAGGACTGCTTGAATAAACTGAAAAGCTTGAAATAGAAATGTTATTAACAATTAAATTGTGTGTTCATGCTAATCTTAATTGTTTGAAAGAGAACTGATAATTCTTATAAAAATGGATTTGGCGTTAAATAACTCACAAAAGTTGATATGCCATAAAACCCAAACAACCAACCAGCCTCTGCCCAGGTCGGATGTGACAAAGGTCAGGTTGGTTTTTAAACGTGTTCTGATGCAGAGTTTTCATTCTGGCTGCTTAACCAATGCTAGAAACCTAGTCTGGCCAACTATTTATCCATAGCAGGAGGACGAATAATCGAATTCATACCTTTCCCAAGGATATTAGTGTTATGCAAAATGAAATCAACCTAGGCCATAATTTGAACTCGTATCGCCGTGTACCTTTCCCACGACGATAACTATTACACCATAGGCACCTTAGACTGTATAAATAGAGGTTGTGGAATCGTCTTTATTTTCTGATCATTTGTAGTTGTTATTGTTGTTGTTCCTTAAGAATGTTTGTTTTTGCTTTTTGGTGAATCAAAGTGCAAATATTTCTAAACAGATCTATTTGACATATTGATATGACCCTAAAAGATACTACCACACCGAGACTGAGTGGACTTGGGAGTAATGGCAAGAAATGGATATTCAGCACTCAACTGTACTCCAAGTCTTGATTCTCAATACTGGATATAGTTTAGTGTCATACTCAGGGCAGCCCTCTTTTTTGTGTGGGGTGGGGGGGTTACCACTGTACAGGAGTTACCGTCAGTGAATTCTAATCCTTACCGAAAAGTCGTATATATATATATATATATATATAT
>OY757935.1:52908644-52941144 GCA_963585895.1 Sepioteuthis lessoniana | reverse complement strand
AGTCTGTGACAAGGTTAGAGTTGGGAACTAGTGCATTGTCCTGGTGGAAATGCCACAGACTCGATTTGAATAGTGCTGGCCTCTTCCGACGGAATCTCTTCCTGAACTCCCTTAAAACCTCAACATTGTAACCCAAGCCTAATCCTTTGGCCAATCAACTCTGGTGTTCTGACTTCCTTACTCCTCCCACACCTATCCCTCACAGACTCCCTGCCTTCCTTGAATCTCTTATGCCACTCAAAAACTCATGCTCGATTCATGCAAGATGCTCCAAAAGCAGTCTGAAGCATTCCATACGTTTCTGTGGCATTTTTTCCAAGTTTAAAACACAATTTTATTGCATATCGTTCTTCCAAAGTGTCAGATTGCATTTTTGAAATTCACGAGCTGTGACAATCAGCTTGTAGTAGGGTGGATTCTAATTGCTGCTGTAGCTGTTCATCTAAACCTGAAATCATAAAACTTGGTCAGTCATCTCAAAATATATATATAGCAATAACATACTGAATGTTCAAGCGTCTACGACAATTTTAAATGCCGATACGAAAAATGTCTGGAAACTTATCGTATACACCTCATATATATATATATATATATATATGTGTGTGTGTGTGTGTGTGGGTGTGTGTGTGTTTGTGTGTGTGTCTGTGTGTCTGTCTGTGTGTGTGTGAATTGAGATTGAGAGAGAGAGAGTGAGAGAGAGAGAGAGAGAGAAACGTAAAAACTGAGTTAGTTATTAACAGACTAAAATAGATAGATACATACATGTATACATACATACATGGAGATGCCCGAGGAGTAATGATCATCTCCGATAGAAGTAGGAACTGTTACCCGAGTTGAAACCCTGGATGAGGCTACTTTCATTTAAGATAAAGCTAATGACCTTGGGAGGATATGCTTCAAACTAATCTTCCATTAGCTATAAGTATATAGTTGGGTTCTCTGGACTCTTTAACCTTCGTATAACATTTGGTCTTGGAGAATTCAGAATTCAAACCTACTAAGCAACATTTTAAAAATTAACCTATTGTAAAACCCTTCACGTGCGTAGAGGTTGGGTGAAAGTATATATACATACATATATACAGATGAGATAGATGGATAGATAGATAATCGAATGCAAATAGAGTGATATATATAGATATACATGCGTTTGAGTGTATGTGTGTATGCGTGCGCCCGTGTGTGTGTGTGTGTGTGTGGAGAGAGAGAAAGAGAGAGAGAGATAGAGATAGAGAAGGAATGCTGCGTAAGAATGGAATAAACACAGTTCTAAATATATAGTAGATATTATTTCTTCTATTTAAGTGAAGAGTTTGCTGAAAAAGAAAAATTACAAAATCTCATTTTTTTTTATTATAAGAAATATTTATTTTCTAATGCATTAATATATCTCAAAATTAGCATCAACAACAAAATAATACATGTATTTTGAATATCAGTTTGTTTTGGTTTGGTTTGATTTTATGGAACATCAACCATTGTATGTTATTGAATGTCAAATACATCTTTATATGTATAAACAGTTCTATTTCAAACAATTCAGTCCGGCATAAGTACAGTTGTTTGTTCTATTTGACCCATAGATAGGACCCAATCAGGTGCTACTGCTCCGGGCCAGCGTGGACCTGGGAGCGATGGCAATAAAGGTGTACTCTTAATTCCCTAAAGCTCCAGCACTTCTGGATAGATAGATAGATAGATAGATAGATAGATAGATTTCCCCATCAGATTGTTTAGTGTCATATCAGGACACTCGCTGGGTGGGGATTACCGTTCTATGGAGAGGCAGTCGGTGTATTCTACAGCTCCAGCCGACTGGGCCAGCAGTTTGTTTTGTTAAGCTATATTTTGTAGGAAAGGTCTTCATTACGTGGATGTCATACTGTCGTGGCAAAGTAGTGTTTGGTTTGGTTGTTTAATGGCATATCAACCTTCTTGGGTTATTCAATGCCAAATCCATTCTTCTTGAAGAACTATAGTGGTACTACTTAACCAATAGCTGAGAAGATCAGGGGGTTCATACCTTTCCCAAGGGTATTTGACCGTAAGTGAACGTAATACTTCGACTAGAGTTCGAACTCGCTTACTACGATTCTGCAGGCCATCGCTTTAACCATTACATTATGACTCTAATGTGTACTTAAATAGAAACAACAATAAGCAGGCTGGGAATCTGTATATTTGTACAAATATTTCAAGCGATGCTATCAACAAAGTGAATGGATAATTTATTTGTCAACCTAGATAAACTATGCTGAATTTAAATAAATTCCAACGCACTGAATTTTTCAACGCTGGAAACTTAACAAAATTCACTCAAGGAAATCAACACGAAAGTGAGCAAGACGTACAGGAAGTGATCTTTACTAAAACTTTGGCTTAGTTTATTTGGTTGTACTTTATGGCATATCAAACCCTGTGGATTATTTAATGCCAAATCCAATTTATACATACATATTACAAATCTGATTTGTAAAAGAATCGTTTGTAGATAACTTTATTTCAAAATGAGCCATAACTTAATTGTACAGCAACAATGAAATGGTTTAAAGCATTGATATTTATACTTTGAACACAGTTAAATGGTTTCGAATACTACTATTTAACACTAATATTTGAACCATGGATGGGACACTAAGAGTTACAACCACTCCGGGTCAAAGTGAACGTGGGTGTAGTGCCATTGAGCGCGTACTCCACACTCCCGAAAGATCCGGAACAAGAGTCTCACCATCATTTAGAGTTCAGTTTCATACCAAGGACACTAGCTTTTTTTGAGTTATGGATGGGAACCTAACAGGTTGACACATCTCAGGTTCAGAGTAGACCTGGAAGTAATGGTAATAAAGAGGTACTCCACATTCCCCAAAATTTCATGACTGGAGCTTCACCAACAGATGGATTAGTGTCATATCTAGGACATTTGCTTGGTGAGGTATCATACACCTCTGCAGAGATTCAATCAGCGTTTTCTATTGCTTCAGCCAATTAAGATATTAGTGAAAATTAAAGTTTAGCTTATATTCACGCTTTTTGTTAAGAATCAGGTAGACTCAAAAATAGATTCAAAAGTAAATTAGTTTGTCTAGCATTTTAACGGCTAATAAAATCTATTTTTCATATCGATTTTAATAATGTAGGTGGGAAAAGACTCTTAAATTATTTTAAGGTTCGGATCCTACAAAATTTTGCGAGGCAAAACAAATATTATCGTCAGCAAAGATCAAAGATGAATCAGCGTTCTATTCAAAAGCGCTGATTGGTCAAAAAATAGAAAAATGTAGATTTCAATCTTATAGCTCTGGGGGGCCTCTTTTTGCACAAAAATTGCCACTTTTGTTTATGATGAAAATCAAATGATTTTCAACACACACACACACACACACACACACACACACACACACATATATATATATATATATATATATATATATAGAGAGAGAGAGAGAGAGAGAGAGAGAAAGAAAGAGAAAGAGGGGAGAAATGTCTTTACTGTGATAGTAAAAAGTCTGAGCTGAATAGATATCTAAATCTAAACACATTGAGATAGATAGATAGATAGATAGATAGATAGATAGATAGATTTTCCAAGCTGATATTACTGGTTATACCTGAATGGGCTGAAATAGATCAAAACAGATCTACGTATAAATATTACCCTAAAAAAAAAAATATATAAACTTAACACACTTAGAGGATGCTGAACTTATTTTTTTGTCTTTGGAGGTGATTGCTTAGCAGTAAATAAACTAATAACAGATTAGAGGCAAAACACCTTTTCTGCAAAAGCTAAACATTCTGGCTTCGTAAAATATTCAGTGATTTAATTATTTAAATTACGGCATAAGTTTTCTAAGCCATTTAGAGGAAAATATAATGGAATAACGCCATATTGAGAAAAGAATTCACCGACAAAAAAAAAATTAAAATTAAAATTAATTCTTAATTTTAATAGCCCCTCCTCGAGTTTTTGTAACACCTATAATTCTTTCAATAATGGGTTTCCATAATTTTAAGCAATATTCATTATCAAAGTGGTTGCAACATTTCTGAATGGCAGATCTTTGATAAATGAAGCCTTCTCAAGGACCAGTTTATTTGTTTTTTTTGTTTTTTTTTTGTTTTTGTTTTTTTTTTGTGTGTGTGTTTTTGCTCAATTGGATTCAGGTAAAGACTGTTCACTAAGCATGCAAGCAGGTTCCATAATCTTTTTCCAGAGGTAAATTAAATATCAAAGAAAAAAATGAAATTATTGTTACGAAACCACAACAAACACGTTATTTTATGCAATATATGAATAAAATTAAAATGATTATGAAAAATTTTTTAAATAAAAAAATGTTTCTTCAATTTCTAAACTGCACAAATTATATTTCAAATTTTTAAAAAACCTTATTCTTATAGGGTTTTTTTTAAGTTTCAGATTTACTGCAAATACGTTGCCATTTTTTAGAAATAAATCAATCAATAAATAACAATTTTCAATGTGTGTGGTGTAACGATTTGGATGATTCATATCGTCACATACTGACATCAACCTGAAGCTGGTTTCAAAAACCGAAACTTTAATCGTTAGCATATTATTCATATATGAACAAATATATTGATATTTCATATTTACATACTGTGAGATGTATTTACATTTTCCTCATATATATATATATATATATATATGTGTGTGTGTGTGTGTGTGTGTGTGCGTGTGTGAGTAAAGAAAGTAAAGTTGACGACCGTAGTCAAGGGCAACCTGAAGGTTCCCTTTTCAATAGTTACTACACCGAGGAATAGAGGAGGGTGTCACTCCTTTCTCTGGATTGCTCCACTTTATCCTTGATAGGACCTTATAATGCTGAGTGTTAAGCAAGGAGGTATCAAGTACCATTTTATAAGTCTTTGGTATGACACGACATGGGATTGAACCCAGGTCTCCTGGACTATTGGTGGACACTCTACCCACTAGATACTTGATGAACCGTAAGGCCGATAGGTTCTGGTTGCTACTGTTATCCATGATGATATTGACGCTTTTGTTTCAGTAACGGGTGAACACTAATAACTTTACTCAATATTTATCATTTGTTTGCACACAGTTAAATAGTTTCTGCTATTCCTATTAAAAGTAATAATCCTATTTAAATGCTTACAAATGATGTTATCTGACGCCAATATTTCTATTTAGTATTTATCATCTGTTTGTACACAACTAAATGATTACAATTATTCCTATCAAATTAAAAAAAATCACACGACTAATAATAATATTTTGGTAAATAATTATACAGTTCTATTTTACCTCTGTGGGACTCTAACTAGTACTACTATTCCAGGCAAGAGTGCACTTGTCAGTAAATATAACAAATAAGTATTACACATTCCCCCAAACCTCCAGGATTGAAACCTCACTATCTGACGGTTTACTGTCATTCTCTGGACACACTTGGAATGGGTGTTCTTGCCCCTCAGCAAAGATGCAGACGGTCTATTCAACTGCCCCCACTGATAGATAGATAGATAGATAGATAGATAGATAGATAGATTGGGAAAGAAAGAAAGAAAGAGTATTGTATTTCTTAACAACTTAAGTGACTGCTTTTTGATCGCCTATTCCCCAGCCGTCACCGTCTAATAAAGGATTTTATTTTTTTATTTGATGGAAGTATCTTAAATCTTTATTCCTATTGAATACATCGGAAATATTCCTTTGGTTATTGTCACCTGGGATTTGTGACTACCCCATAAGTTTATGGCTCGGAAACTTCCCAGCAGGCACTTTGAATAAAGATAGAAATTGGCAAAAATATTTCTCTATTAATAAAGCTGTTTAGTTTTATATGTCACCCCATCACCAGCGCACGAAATGGTTTGTGCTTTCGCCAAACTAATGAAGATTTCACCATTGTTTGCCAATGGAGTTTATTTGTAAAGCAATTGATAATGAGTTAGAGTCTTAACCTGAAGTTAAGACTCCTCAGGGCCTTTGAAGAATTTCGCTTTGACTTCTTCCTTTCTTTCTTTCTTTCTCTCTTTCTTTCTAAGATATTTATTTATTTGTTTTGTATTTTTCTCATCTTTCTTTCCTTCTTTCTCAAATTTTTCTTTCTTTCTTTCTTTCTTTCTTTCTTTCTTTCTTTCTTTCTTTCTTTCTTTCTTGGAAACTTTTTCTTTCTTTCTTTCTTTCTTTCTTTCTTTCTAAGATATTTATCTATTTATTTTGTATTTTTTCTCATCTTTCTTTCTCAAATTTTTCTTTCTTTCTTCTTTCTTTCTTTCTTCTTTCTTTCTTTCTTTCTTTCTTTCTTTCTTTCTTTCTTTCTTGGAAACTTTTTCTTTCTTTCTTTGTTTCTTGGAAACTTATTCATTCTTTCTTTCTTTTCAACTTTTTCTTTCTTTCTTTCTTTCTTTCTTTAAATTGTTTCCTTTTTTCTCATGTTCCACCAAACTCTTTCTTTTTCAAATCATCACGATTTTCTTTATTTCCTTTCGTCTGTAATTTAGTCTTTCTTTCTTTCTTTCATTCTATTATTTTAAATTTTTTCCATAACTTCTTTCTTTCTTTTCTCTCAAAATCTCTTTTTTTGTATTAAACTTATCTTTCTCGTATTTTTTTCTTTCTCAAAAAATCACTATTTTCTTTCTTTTTCATTTTTATTTTGCTTGTAAAAATCGTCTTCCTTTTTTTTCTTCATATCAATATCTGATTCCTTTTCTTTTCTTTTTTTCTTTGTTATTGATGATTCTTTCTTTCTTTTCACCTCTTTCATTTCTTCATTATATTGGTAGTTCTTTCTTTCTTTCTTTCTTTTTTCTTTCTACTTACAAATGATACTTCTTTTTTTTTTCTTTCTTACTGCAAATCATCGGATTTTCTGTTTTCTCTCTCTCTCTCTCACACACACACACACACACACACACACACACACACACACACACACACACACACACACACACACACACACACACACTCTCTCTCTCTTTCTTTCTTTCTTACTTCATATTAATAGATGTTTCCTTTTTTCTTTTCTTTCTTTCTTCATATAAATAAACTTCCTTTCTTTTTTATTTCTTTATATGCTTATTTCTTTCTATTTTCATTTCACATTTTGTTCTTTGCATTTTTTTCTTTTTTTACTTGCTCTATTCTTTTTATCTTTTTCTTTCCCTTTTCTTTTTCTTTCCCTTTTCTTTTTCAAGTATAAGTTTTTCTTCCGTTCTCTCTATTTTACATGCATTATCATATTCTTTCTTTTACTTGTTCCCATTTCTTTTTTTTCTTTCTTTAAACGTTTTTGTTACGTTAATTTTTTCTTCCTTCTGTTTTTCCTTTCCAGTGATTCTTTTATACTCATTTCTTTTTTTTTTTTCTTTCAAATTCATCTCCTGCTTTTTTTCCCCTCTCTTTCTTTTTTCAATTCCCACTATTCCCGGCACGTTAACCATTATTTATATTACATTTATGTGTGTCTCTTTTATTTTGACTTGACTGCTATTCGAACCCACACACATACTTCGTCTTTTTTTACAAACAGAACGACCGTCGCTGTATTCACTAAATCTACGATATGTTTTCCCTTCGCCCAAAATATTCTTTTCATGTCGCCACTCGGTCAAAATCCCCTGCATTAACACAACTGTTTGAATCATTTAGAACAAAGAAACACCCACTGTTCACCATCCTTCCACTAAGACACACCAAGGGAGGCTTTAAGACATTAGTACGCATGCGCAAAGATTTGAAAGTTTTTCCTTGTATCAATCATTATTCTGATAATAATGGCGAGTGGATGTCGTGATGGGGCACGAGCCTTCGACGATAATGACGCGAGAAAGAAGAATAACTCGGCTTATAAAATGCAATAAACGTATTGAGCGAAAACCGATAGAAAAACGTGAACGGTTTTCATATCTGTACAATAAGAATCCTGATTCTTGTTTACCCCTTTATATTTTGTGCATATAAGAATGAAATCTACTTTAGGGAATTTATAAACTCGATGTGATTAACAGGAAATGCTGGTCAATAATAATAATAATAATAATAATAGCGCAAAACAAGTCACAAGTGGGTAAGAAAGGTGATCCAATGGGAATTGTGAAAGAGCTTAAAATTTGACCATGGTAACAATTGGTATATACACAAGCCAGAATCTGTCCAAGAATATGAGACCCATGAAATCCTTTTGTTCTTTGAGATACAGACAGATCACCTAATCCCATCCAAAAGATCAAACTTAGTGTTTATTTACCCTATTTACAAACCCCTCCGCTCGGGCAGGATATGACACTAGGTCAATTTTTAAGCGGAGTTTAACAGGTTCGAATTCAGAGTTTTCCTTCTCCTAGACTAGTTGCCTAACCAAGGCTGAAGAACCTAGTCTGCCCTACTATTTACCCATAGCTGGAGGGAGAATAATTGGATTCATACCTTTCCCAAGAGTATTAGTCCTATGTGAAATGCAGTCAGTCTCGTCCAGGATTTGAACTCGTGTCGCCGTGTTCATTTCCTACGACGATAACAATTACACCACGGGCACCTCCATTCTACGACGATAACAATTACACCACGGGCACCTCCATTTAGTGTTTATTTACAAGGATAGAGAACTTGTTATCTCGTGAATTTTATCATTCCGGTGGACCATAAGGATGAAAATAAAAGGAAACAAAAAGAGACATAAATATATGAACTTTGCCAGGGAACTGAAAAAAAAATCCTAGCGGAACATAAGAGTGACGCTGGTACAAATAATAGTTGGTGCCCTTGGAATGTTCCTCAAGGGTCTGGAAAAGAGTGCGAAGAAATAGAGATCAGGGTATATTGATACCTTTGTCAACCTTTTATAGCACTAGACCTTGCAGTCTAGCTTAAGCTATAATCAGGCATACGTGCCTGGACCCAGATTTGGGTCCATGTCCAGCTAGGCTCATGAGGCCCATATTGCAATAAGTGAATCGATGACCAGCATAGTCAAGCAAGGCTCGAGCCTCGGCTCGTGCCCGACCTTCCTCTTCCTTAACCTCCACTATAATCGACTTTCAGATCATTGACCTTGTGTCAAGTCCTGTCTGATGGGAGGCAGAGACAAATATCGAGTATCTGTTAAGATCAGCCAGAATACTAAAAGCAGTCCCGGTGAAATAAGGAAATTTGCTGTCCCTAAGGCTGCAATAAAAAAAACAAAAAAAACAACGGACGTGAAAAACTTGCATAGACTGAAAATAGTGATAGTTATCTCAAAAGAATGAGAAAACTTTTTTCCTATTAATCTCTACAGTAGAAATCTTATTAAAAGTATGAACACCTCGTTAGTTTTCCTTATAAGACACTCTAGACTATTCTTAAAATGAACAAAGGAAAAACTCTTACTGATAAACGAAATGACAGAGAACGTGATGATGTACATGGCTTTACACCAGAGGGATGACATTGACTAACATTTGTAGGTTATTTAATGCTAAATCCTGTTAATACATATACTCAATGTTGCATATTGACCTTTGACAGCATTTTAGTTGGGGATTTCGAAACAGGATATGCACCGGTGTAAACAAGGGACAGTGGATATAGATCTCGGGAATTGAGAACCGGAAAAAATGCGTGGGCGTTGAGAATAATATATAAGGACTAGAGGTTCGCAGACAGACACGGCAGACATTCGGTCAGTTTCGAAGTGCAGTGAGCGAGTGTCCAGAGGGTGGGAGGTCACTAAGTTCTCTCGGCTGAGTAGCAGAATAAATATTAAGTCGGGTCCTAAACATAAAATCATAACCTGGGTTAAGAAGATGTGGTATCAATGATAGCAGTCATGTGTCAGTATCTCAGCCTCTCTTTCTCTCACTCTCTCTCTATCTCACTTTAAACAATTTTGACCCTTTCGTTACAATAAAGCAGATAGTTACATTTTCATAAACAAGAATTGTCGTACTTTTATTGCAATATAACATAAATACATATGATTTTTCAACGCATATTTTTAAACAGACAATTAAATGGTTTCAATTATTGCTATTCAACATTAATAATTCTTTTCAACATTTCTCATCGGTTTGCACACAGACCTTCCAATTATTGACAGTGACAATTCATTTTAGCATCAGTTGTTTGCACGCAGTTAAAAGATCAAACATTTCTACTTGATCCATAGATCTAGGTACTAGGACTCCGAGTCAAAGGGGACCTTGGAGTGATCGCAATAAAGGGCTACTCACCATTTGCCTGAGCATCAAAGTTGGAAAAGTATTCTCCCTAACATTGAGGATGGCGTAGATTCAGTTGATCATTGACACGAAGAATACGCCGAAAAGAACAAAGAAAAACTGATTGCAACAGTCAGCGACATCAATATCAACAGAAATAGTTAAAGGACGAACATCAAAATCTAGAAAACAGAAATAGTTAGAAAAAAAAACTCTGTTTAAGACAAGTAACAAACTGAAAAATTACACACAAGATGACTTGTACATGATTAAGAAGAGGGAATATCAAGAGAGAATCCCAATCTATTTTGCACAAAAATTGTCTCTTTTGATTATGAGGAAAATCAAAATAATTCCAATATTTATATATATATATATATATGTGTGTGTGTGTGTGTGTGTATGTGTGTGTGTGTGTGAGTTTGTGTGTGTAGAGAGAGAGAGAGAGAGAGAGAGAAAAAGAGATACATTTGCAGTGATAGATAGATAGATAGATAGATAGATAGATAGATAGATAGATAGGAAAAACAGCTGAATAGATATATAGATCCTAACGCACTGAAATAAATTGATAGATTTTCTAAGCTGATATCAATGGTTAGAACTGAATGGACAGAAATAGATCAAAACAGATTTACGAATAATTATCACTCCCGATAAAAATCATGAAATTATCACACAAAGATAATATATATATATATATATATATATATATATATATATATATATATATATATTACTTAGCCGTAAATAAGCTAATAAAAGATGAGAGGCACGATATTTTTCTTTAATAAATGAACATTCTAGCTTCACAAAATATACCTTGATTAAATTATTTAAATTAATAGCATAATTAAAAGAGGATCTCAGACAGATAAACCAAATAACAAGGAAGTTGATGATGATGCACCATGCTTTATACCCGACAGATGAAATAAACTATAGGTATGTGGAGGAGGACTCGCAAGCATTGATGATGGCATAGATGCGGCAATTCATAGACTCGGAGAAAATTCAAAAAAGACCGAAGAAAGACTTATTTAAAACAGTCTGTAACAGCAATATAAAAAAAAATAATATAAGGAATGTAAGTACTTCAAATGACTTGTACATGATTTAAACAGGAAAACTTATGAGAGAATTTGAATCTCTTTTAATAGCAGCTGGTGAGAGCTAATTACCTCAACCCAAAATTTAATAATAAACCAAATATCTGGAGAAGGTCATGTGGTTTGGTTTGGTTGGGTTAGAGTGGGTTTACGGTATATCAAAAGTTGTGGCTTATTTAATGCCAACCACCTCCTCTCTCTCTCTCTCTCTCTCTCTCTACACACACACGCACACACATACACACACATATATGAATTGACTATCTATGACTTGTAAACAAATAGTTTGTAGGTATCATCTTAAACAAGCCACGGACATTTATTACGTAGAATTTAATGCTTCATTCAAAAAATATTCATTGCATGAATTGTGTGAGCATAAACAGGAAGAAGGAATAAACACTTGGATTTTATCAGGGTATGTGGTTTGGTTTGGTTTGGTAGGGTTCGAGTGGGTTTGGCACCGCTGGAGAAGTAGAGACGCACTCATAAGTAACATACTCCTGTGGACCCCTTCACATGGACGAGCAAAGGCAGGATGACCAGCTAGAACCTATATACAACAAGTGTGTGCCGATACAGGATGTAGCCTCAACAACCTACCGGGACCGATGGATGTTAGAGACGGGTGGCGGGAGAGGGTCAGGGAGATCTGTGCTGACGGCATGACACGATGATGATGATGATGGTATATCAACACTTGTGGGTTAAACGATACCACCACCACCCTCTCTCTCTACACACACAGACGCACACATATACAAATTGACTATCAATGAGTAGTAAGCAAATAATTTGTACGTAACATCTTTAACAAGCCATAGCTCATTTGGTTGCACAGAAATTTATTCCGTAGAATTTAATGCTTCTTTCAAAAAATGTTCATCACATGAATTTTGTGAGCATAAACAGAAAGAAGAAATAAATACTTTGATTTTCTCTGGGCATGTGGTTTGGGTTGGGTTGGGTTTATGGCATATCAATTCTGGTTGGTTATTTTATGCCAAATCTTCTCTATACATGAATATAGTAAGTAGTTGGCTGGATAGGTGGAAGCCGGTGGTGTTATGGTTATCGACTTTAAAAATGAACACGAGTTCAATTCCTGGACGAGGCTGATTGCACTTAACATTGCACTAATACTCTTTGGAAGGGTTTGAATCCTCTTATTCTCCCTCCAGCTATGGGAAAATAGTTGGACAAACTGGGTTCTTTAGCCTTGGTTCGGCAATCAGTCTAGGAGAAAGAAAACACTGAATTCAAAACTGTTAAACTCTGCTTAAAAAATGGCCTGGTATCACATCCTGCCAAAGCGGAGGGGTTGGTAAATACATAGTCTTTCCTAGATTGCTCCATTTTCTCTTGATCGTATCTTATAATGATGAGTGTTAAGCAATGAGGTATCAAGTACCATTTTTTTTTTTTAGTTTTCGATATGAACTGACCTGGAATTGAACCCCGGTCTCCCAGACCATTAGCCAACACTCTAACCATTATGTCAAAAACAAATAGTTTGTCGATAACAATTTAATCAAGTGAGAGTTCATTTGTTTGCTCACAGTTAAATCGTTTTAAATATTCTATCCAAAACCAATAGTTTATTTTTTCTAAAACGCTTACACCAACTACTGTTCCCAGATGGTCACCAATCCACTGACCAGACTCGAAGCTGCTTAACTTGAGTGATCGGAGGAGAACCGGTATTTTCAGTGTGATATGGCTCTAAACAGGTTATATAGAGACATATATAAAACTATTAATCGCATAATTAACCAACGCAGCAGCCTAAGAGAAAAGAAATGCAAGACAAGGCACGACTGGATGAGAAAGGTGATCCACAGAGAACCATGCCAGAGATCAAAATTTGACCATGCTGACAAATGGTATATGGACAATACAAAATCTACCCTTGAAAATGAGACTCATAAAATTATGTGAGACTTTGGAATACACTCGAATAATCTAGCCTCAACCAGAAGCTTCAACCTTGTATTAATTAGAAGAAAAGAACTTGTCATCTAATGAATTTTGTCATTCTGGTGAACCACTGGGTAAAATTGAAATAAAGAGAGATGATAAACAAATACTTAGATCTTGCCAGAGAGTTAAAAAAAAACTGTGCTGAAAGAAAATGAGGTTGTAGCCTGGAAGGTCTCGATTCTTCCTCAGATTTCAATTTCCCCCAATCTTTCTTCCAAGTCTTCGGTTTGGTTTGGTTTGGTTTGGTTTCTTTGCTTAATGGCATATCAACGTTTGCTGGTTATTTAATGCCAAAGCCATTCTCCTAGAAGAACAGTTGTGGTACTTTTTAACCCATAGTTGGGAGGACAAGGGGGTTCATACCTTTCCCAGGGGTATTTACCCGAAAGTAAACGTAATAGCGCGACTGGAGTACGAACTCGCTTACTACGATTCCGCAGTCCATCGCTTTAACCATTACACCACAAGGTCCCGCTTCGGGGACCATTCCAAGATCGCCATGTACAATTGGTCTCACCATTAATCTCATTTTACGAATGATTTTTTAGTTCTCAGGCAAGATCCAAGTAGTTGTCTATCTTTCACTTTCTTTTATTTTTACTCAACGTTCCGTTGGATACCAATTTTTGTCGGTGCCCTTGGAACGTTCCCGAAATGCCAGGAATAGAGACTGGGGAAACCGGTATTCAGCACTTTTAAGATCAACTAAAATACTTAAGAGTCCTGGACGCCTGAATTGACTTGCTGCCATTCTTACTCCAGTGAAAGATCACAATATAACGCTAGTGTGAAAAACTCGTAAGTAATAGAATGATAATTAACAAACCAGAATCTGTACTAGAAAATGAAACACATAAAATTCGCTCGAATTTTATGATAGAAACTTATCTCAGCAAGAAGATCAGACCTAATGTTAATTAGCAAAAGAGAAAGAACTAATTTTACCGTTTTGGCCGAATGCAGTGAGAAAATAAAACAATGGCAAAGATTTGGTTTCTTTGTTTAATGGCATATCAACCTTTGTTGGCTATCTAATACCAAAGCCATCATCCTAGAAAAGCAGTACTGGTAGTATTTAACCCATAGCAGGGAGGATAGGGAGGTTCATGCCTTTCCCAAGGGTATTTATCCGAAAGTGAACGTAATAGAGCGACTGGAGTTTGAACTCGCTTACTACGAGTTCTCAATCTATCATTTTAACCATTACACTACGAGTACACCCACCCCCGAAAGCAAAAAAAAAAAAAAAAAAAAAAAAAAGAAATAGACAATTACTTGGATCTTGCTATAGAACTAAAAAAAAAAAACACCTGTAACATGAGGGTAACGGTGATAACAATTGTACTTGCCGAGTTTAGAACGGTCCCCAACAGTTTGGAAGAAAGACTATAGGAAATGAAAATCAGAGGAAGAATCGAGACCCTCCAGATTGCCACTTTCTTGAGATCAGAGAGAATACTGAGAAGAGTCCTGTAGAACTGAAGAGACTTGCTGTCACTCAGACTCCAGCGAAAGACCACAAGCTATTACTGGTGTGAAAAACTTGCAAGCAGTAAAATACTACTATTCCTACTACTACTACTACTACTACTACTACTAATAATAATAATAATAATACCACAGGAGAAATTTACAATGATTGGCTTTGTATGTACTCCGTGAGAATCAAAATCAGTACCAGTAGTCTTTGACATTAACGTAACAACTTATGGCAGTAAACACCGGAAATATAAACACATGCTTGAAAATACATTCATATCGTTAGAATGGGCCATAAATATGTTCATCCAAACTCATTATTTATAAAAAGTTAATTTCCTTCAAAACCAAATGTACCTTTACCCAGTCGGCTGGGACTGTAGAATACATCAACTACATCTCTGCAGGGGGGTAAGACTCCTTCAGAGAGTGTCCTGGTAATAACACTAAACAATCTGACGAGGCTCCTGTAAGGCTGGTGCTTTGGGGAATCTAAAGTACCCCCTCATTGCCATCGCTCCCTGGTCGACTCAAAAAGTTGGGGATGTCATCGTAGTGAAATGGTAAAGCGATGGACTGCGGAATTGTAGTTATCGAATTCGAACAGCAGTCACGCTATTACGTTCACTTTCGGACAAATACCCTGGTTTGGTTTCTTTGTTTAATGGTATATCAACTCTTTTTAGGTTATTTAATGCCAAAGCCATTCTCCTAGAAGAACAGTAGTGCTACTATTTAACCCATAGATGGGAGGATAAGGGGGTTCATACCTTTCCCAAGGGTATTTTCCCGAAAGTGAACGTAATAGCGCGACTGGAGTACGAACTCGCGTACTACGATTCCGCAGTCCATCGCTTTAACCATTACCCCACGAGGATACCCCTAAATACTCTGGGGAAAGGTATGAACCCCCTTATCCTCTCAGCTATGGGTTAAATAATACCACCACTGTTCATCTAGAAGGATAGCTTTGGCATTAAATTATCTACAAAGAAACCAATATTGACATCCATTTTGATTGAGTCTTATTCAATCGGACTTAATCCAGGTAATCTTGTTTTAGCAGAAAAGTCTCTTTTAATTAGAAGAAAAAAATGCTGGGATGTATGTATCTATAAATGATACAGTATGTAGATATCAACTTTTTTTAGAGGACATATTTTTATAAATTTATGCTACTATATTCTTTCGTATTGATTTTTTTTTTAAAATGAAGGGACGAGTTCGAGTCTCAGCAGGGGTCTATTGTTTATTATTTTTCAATCTGTACCGTTACTCGTCGTAGATTAATAGTGCGGGTTAATTGCTATGAAAAAGCAAGTAATATTCATGGCGTAAAATCCTTGCCAAATGATATTTAACTATGTTTTATTCATAAAATGATCCTGGTACGAATTGTACCAGAAAGAAAAGAAAAGAAAAGAAAGAAAAGAAAAGAAAAGAAAGAAAGAACAAATACGTCATCGGGAGATGAATTTTAAAAGATGTAAACAAATGTGAAGTTTAAAATGTCTGATTTGGGCTTTTGTCAGCCATCACACTGAGAGATTGAATATTATGAAGCGAATATTCTAAGTCAGAATGATAATTGTGCAGGATGGTGAGGTGTTGACCTAAACAGCAGGTATAAGTCTAATCCAGAATCTTTAATAAAAAAGTCGACTTATATGGCAGGTCGACTTATATGGCACAGGTTACAGTACTTAAAGAAAATTGAAAATTCAATTTTGTTAAGTTTTAAAGGAAAATATATTCATTTCTTTTTTAGAGAAATTAATTAACATTTTAAGACGACTGTTTGATTTACATTCCGTCGAAACGAGGCTAACGAAAGCATGGACAGCTATCAATAGGCTATCGATTATATGGAAATCAGACCTAACCGATAAAATGAAACGCAGTTTCTTCCAGGCAGCGGTCACATCGATACTGCTATATGGATGCACTACATGGACGCTAACAAAACGGCTGGAGAAGAAACTGGATGGCAATTACACAAGAATGCTGCGTGCAATCCTGAACAAGTCCTGGCAGCAGCACCCCACAAGACACCAACTGTACGGCCACCTGCCCCCTATCACGAAAACTATTCAAGTTAGACGAACCAGACATGCAGGACACTGCTGGAGAAGCAGAGATGAACTCATAAGAGATGTACTCTTATGGATCCCCAGACATGGCCGCGCAAAAGCAGGACGACCAGCTCGAACGTACATTCAGCAGCTATGTGAGGATACAGGCTGTTGTCCTGAAGACCTACCTAGGGCGATGAACGATAGGGAGGAGTGGCGAGAGAGGGTCAGGGATATCCGTGCTACCAGCGCGATATGATGATGATGACCATTACAACGAGGAATAGTTATAAAATCTATGTACGATAGATAGATAGATAGACATAAAATATAAATATACCTTGATATATAATAGAATTAATAATGCATTGATTAAATAGATAGGAATAAATAATGTGCTAGATAGATAGATAGATAGATAGATAGATATGACCGACCAGGGAGAGACTAATATACTGACAGATATATATTAAAAAATAGATTAAGTTATAGCGTGAGAAAACATGCATCTAAAAGTGTCTTCTCAAGAAGGCCCGAGAAGCTGTGAAACCTTCTTTTGAGAGTGGAGGTTGTTTTGGCTCTTTTTTTCCCCGCTAATCCAAGCCGAGTCGGTACTAAGTTCCGATCATCAATGTCCAGTACGATATTTTGAGATTTCTTCCCAGAATCCTCATTTCTTCTTTCCCTAACCCACAATGTCTTGGGACGGCTATCAGAAAGAGACGGTGTATTTATTTTTAATTTCATGCAACACAGACTTGTGGCACCCCCAGGGTCTACTTCCAAACACCCCTGACACTCCCGTCGACATTTACCCATTTTAATATTTTACCTACAAGATCTTTTTTTTCTTTTAGCTTTCTTTCTTACGCCCTCTCTAATTCTCTCTCATTTTCTCTGTTGTTTTCCACTTCCTTCCCCAACCTATTCGCCTGTCTCTCTATCCCTCTTTATTTGTTTCTGTGGGTCAATATCATCTTTTGGTGTAATTACTCCGTCTCGTTTGTGTTTTTCTTTTTCCAACTATTTCCGCCCTAACGGTCGTAGTGTAATCTTGCAGTTATTAATAATAAAAGCAATATGGACGAACTCCTCCCACCTCTCTCTCTCTCTCTCTCTCTCTCTCTCTCCGCAAATTCACACAAAAACCAACGTACACACTCAGGTGCAAACACACAAGCGTACAATGCACAAGCATAAACACTTTCATGCATACACAAGAAAATGCATACGGGCATAAAAAAAACCTCAACTTTACATATATAAGTTCTTGCATGCACATTAAAACACGTACGAGCAGATTAGTTTGCCCAGTTGGCTGGAACTGTAGAATACACCGACTGTCCTGGATATGACACTAAATAATCTGATGGTAAGATTCTAGTGATGCTGGAGCTTAGAAGAATGCGGAGCAGCCCTCCATTACTCCCAGATCAACTCTGTCCCGGAGTAGTAGCACCTGATAGGGTCCTATCTATGGGTTAAATAGAACTAAACTTCATACTTATGCTAAACTGAATTGCTTGAATTAGAACTATTTGACTAAACTGAATAGCTTGAAATAGAAATGTTTTTGACTTACGTTTAAACTGCGTACTTATTCTAAAATGAATTGTTTGAGATGGAATTGTTTTTGACATTGAAACTATACTTACAGTAAACTGAATTGTTTGATATAGAACTGTTTTGACATTTAACTGTGTGTAAAGAAAATCTATATTCATACTAAACTGAATTAGCTGAATTAGAACAGTTTGAATAAACTGAATAGGTTGAAATAGAAATGTTTTTGACCATTAAACTCTGTAAAAATGAATTTGGTGTTAAATAACCTACAAAGGTTGAATGCCATAAAAACAAACAAACAAACAAACAAACAAACGAGCAGATTAGTACGCAAGAAAATTATCGTTTCAGTCGATCCAAATATACAAACAAGCAAGCACATAAGCTCATCCAAAAATAATTGTTCGAAACGAAAGTTTTGTCCAAATTTAGAGATTTGTTATAAATGCAAAAAAAAAAGAAGAAAAATACAACTTATGCCTATAGAAATATCTAATCATTAAAATAACCTAAATTATTTCCTAGAACCCTATTCTATCTGTTAACTAGCTAACTGATGTCAGTCTGGTAAAATTATGTAGTTTTTTTTTATGCAACATATGAGACTAACTCGTGTTCAAGCCCTTATTTTGATGTCAACCTGAAATATTTTGACCTTCGTACCCGGCCAAAAATGCCATTCCAAGGTGATGCACCGGAAGGAAGTGACACATTCTAATGGCAGTTATCAGAGGAAATCGCGTGGGCGGAAATTGGCTGATTAAATGGGACGAGCTAAAAAATTCCCATGGTACACTCATAGACTGATGTACCGGAAGAGAGTGACCTGTGAACTGCATGACAGTTATTTCCGCTTGATGACGATTAAACATGCGATTTCAAAGATCGAGTGGGCGTTGAACTATTATATAGCTCAGTCAAGACAGAAGCCAGTGGCAGTTGAGTTCCAGTTCCAGTGGGAGACGGGACGAGATGTGGTAGGGAAAGTCACACCCAGCCGAAGGGGCCCTCAGAAGCCCTGATTGAATCGGGGTCCAGAGAAGAAAGACACAACGTTGACGGCCATAAGAATGGGGGTCAGAATATTGCAGTTTCTGTTCGGTCTCCAGCTCCCTCTCACACGCAAACCTTGAATACCCTTTACGAACCCTTGCAATAAAGTGAGAGGTACATATATTTGTTAAAGAAGTCTTCCTGCGTCTGTTATTCATTGAGCCAGTATGTATCCAGCATATATATGTATATTTCTGCATGAACATGTATATGAGAATGCAACAAACCAAAGACCATCCAAATTATTCTGTAATCCCTTAAAGAGAAGGAACCAGGTCTGGAGAATATGGAAGATGAAGTGATTTTTCCCTGTCGAGCTCCTCAAAGATATCTTTAATGTTCTGAGCTATGTAAGGCCGGGTATGATCGTGATGGAGAATGACTCCCTTTCGGTTGACCAAGGGGGCTGATCCTTTTGACTGAAATTCCCACTTTGAAAACGAGAAAACCACCACCTGCGACTTCTTTAAATCAAGGTATCATCACAAGTTGTTTTGAATGGATTTCATTGATGTACATCCATTGACATTTTGATGAAACTCATCGAGTAAAACCCGTCTAATGTGTCCTTTCGTTGGGATGAACATTGGGTGAAGACCGAAGAAGTTTATAAACCATATTCTTATAACCCGAAAGAAATAGATACAAATGACTCATTGTATCATTCCTAAATGATAACATGAGGCAATACTTTGATCAATGTTGTCTAAAATATTCATCTAGAAAATCAGATCTTAAAAGTCGTTCCAACTTGACAGACAGACAGACAGACAAACGCATAAAAATCTCGTGCATATAAGCCAGCAAACAAACACAGATTTGAGTATACATATACACATACACGTACATCCGAAATGCACGCTTCGTGTAATGGATATCGTAGTAGAAAATTGAATCAGCACCCAATTTCAAATCCTGGACGAGGCAAGTGAAAAAGGCATGAATCTACCTCTTATCCTACAAGTTATAGGTAAATACTAGGGAAGACTTGGATTTCTTGCTTTGGTAAGGCAATCAGGCTAGAAAAAAACATGCCGGCTTTACTCCACTTAAATATTCACCTTGTATCACATGCTGTCTATTGTGGAGGGGTTACTTAAATATTCATAAGCTACCTATGTTCGTGTTGAAACAGTTATCATCGAAGGAAATGGACACGGGGATCAGAGTTCAAATCCTGGACCATATTGTTTAGATTTTCCATTCTGATAATATATATTATCTCCAAGGGGAGATCTCAGGGCTTAGCGAGAAAGGTATAAATCCAATTATTTTCCCTTCCGCTATGGATAAATATTAAGGCAGACAACCAGTTGTACAACCAGCCTAGGAGAAGGATATGTCTGAATTAAACCTTTTAAACTCTTCTTAAAAATTGACCTTGTGTCACATCCAGTCCCTAATGGGGGGGGGTAAATACATACACACATAAGTTGGTGGCGTAACGGCTATCATCGGAGTAAGTGGATTCGGCTATCAGAGTTCAAATCTTGAACGAGGCTGCTTGTGTTTCACATAGCGCTAATACCGTTGGGAAAAAAATTAACCCAACCATTCTCCTTTCAGCAATGAATAAATAATACGGCAGACGGGCCTCTTAAAATTTTATACGGAAAATAGTGGAGGACCTGATGTAGTGCCCCCATGATCAAACCATGGTACCGGACCCAGGAGAAGACGTACAGAAAAACAAGTATATGAATGCATACACTGGAACGCATGCAAAGACACACAAACTAGATAATCGAGAAAACACACACTTATATCTATATACAAATACTTACAGTCACAGGGTGGAAATTCTCACAAAACTCCCAGCAATTATTAAGTTGGTTAGTTTTTATGGCATGACAACTATTGTAGGTAATTTAATCCTGTTTTTGCATATATATTAAATATATACGATTTGTAAACTCATTTTGTAGGTATATCTTTCACCCAACCTGGGCTCGTTTTCTGTACACAGTTAAATAATTTCAAGTATTTCTATCTAACATAAATATTTCGATTTACTATTAATCATTTATTTGTATAAAGTTAATTTCACACAGTTTAAATAGTCGAACTGTTCTATTTGACCCATAGACAGGACCCTATCAGGTTCTATAAATCTAGGGATACATACTGAACGATATGAGTTTTTCCTGATTACAATACAAGAGTGTGGATCCCTCATCTTCATAGTAGAACGATTCAGTCCGCTTTGATGAATAAGAACTAGAACCGAGTAATTCCCCTTTATAACATCTCTCAGCTTGATAAATTTGCTTTGAGGCGTTCATCTCCATTCAAAGTTATATGTAACAGGTTGCACTCTGTTATACGGTATCAGGAACAAAGAAGGATCCATAACAAGTTCTTTTAACGAATGCCAAAAATTGATTACTTTCATCAAAGATAAAGAGTCCCAAGAACATCGTGCTGAAGTGAGACAGAAAGAATTGATATCTGGAAGAAAAACTTGACATCAAGAACAAAGATGTGACATCTGGAACAAAGAAAACGCTAATTGCCATAAGAATACACAACATTCCGAACGAGCGAATGGCTCTCATCTGTGTTATAATATTGAACATAAGCTGTGACCAAGTCAAAAAGGCGTGTCTGAAAACTATCTGAGGTGCAGCCCAGTTAATCTAAGGTTCATAAAAAATAAATGGACGGCCGTCGGAAAACAATCAATTATGATGTTCAAATGGTAAAAAGAGGAAGACGACATAGGTTTGCTTATTAAATCAACAGTGTCAGGATATCGACAAGTTTGAGATTAAGAATATCATCAATGTTAAAGATTGTATTGGCCTGTATTGCTAATTTCTTCAATATTGGTTAAATCAACGGAGAAACAAGAAACTTTAGCCTCTCTAAGAACGTAAATAAAAAAAGTTCATGGGTTTTAAACAAGATGGAGCCTTCTCTTCTTGAGTGGCAAGCCTCTGAAATTACAAAACCAATTCATATATCTCGGTATCAATATCCCCTCAACTGAAAGTGATGTCAACCGACGCAAAGGGAAGGCATGGGCTGCTAATTTGAAGTTGTCGATCATATGGGAAAAAAAGTAAATACATCAGCTGTGCGGACACCGGATGCAACTTAGAAGACCTGCCAAAAGCGATGAATGAAGGGGACGGACGCAAAAAAGAGTCCACGATTCAGCGCAACCAACACGACTTGCAGATGAGTACGTTTAAAAAATAAAATACAAAAGCATTTGACGATATCACACCGCTATCTAGCTTGCTATCTATTTTTGTCTTTTTCTAATGATCGACCAATTTCAGTCTGTTCATTTCTTTCTTTCTTTCTTTCTTTCTTTTTCATTGAGTACTTTTTTGTCTCTATCCCTATCTATCTACGTAATTCAGTGTCACTTTCTTTCTTTCTTTCTTTCTTTCTTTCGTTCAAATTCAGTCCTTTTTGTCTCTATCCCTATCTATCTATCGATTTAATTTTATCGACTTATGTAATTCAGTCTGTCCATTTATTTATTTATTGGTTTGTTTCTCATTCTGTCCATTTTTGTCACTCAGTCGGTTTTGTCTCTTTATTTATCTACGTAACTCAGTATATCCCTTTCTCTCTGTCTCTCTGTCTCTGCATGTCTGTCAATCTTTCTGTCTCTCTCTCTCTCTCTCTCTATATATATATATATATATATATATATATATATTAATATATATATATATATATATATATATATATATATATATATATATGTATATATATACATGATTAATTGAAAAGTGCTTTTTTTCTATCCTTTATAGATTGACCAATGGTTTGTTTCACTGCAAACAAATTTGATATCCATTCTTGTTCGACCCAGGTTTTTAACATCAAACATATTTGATTTTTATTATTGAGAAAAGACGTGTTTTCATCGTCTTGAATAATGTCGAACTACAACATACATACAACCATAAAAATTCTGAAATATTTTTTGTTTGTACGAGTTTTGTGTGTTGATTTTGAACTGGGATGAGAAACTTTTTCATGTTTTAAAGGACACATTGAAATTTATTACCTGTGAATTGGGCCGCATTCAATAATCTTTTTACTTCTTTACAACAGAATCTAATGTATAAACAGTTATTTGATAACACAGTTCAAATCTAATTTCTACTTTCTACTTAGACCAAATGAAAAAGCTTACTAACTCATGAATGTCTATTTTAACGATGGATTTTGAAATAAATTTTTCTCAGGGTGAGAAGGACAATTTTAATTGATCTTTCCTCTTGTTCACGAAAGGCTGTACTTAATGCTTGAGAAAGCCACATACAGTGTTAAATGCTAAAGATGCAGTTTCATTTTAACTTAGTCTTAATAATGTGAAATAATCGATTGAAAATATAGTTTGAAGATACCACCCGAGTGTTTGTAAACAATGTTTTTTCCCTGAATTTCAAAAAATTTTCTCAACTCTCTCTCTCTCTCTCTCTCTCTCTATATATATATATATATACAGAGAGAGAGAGGGGGGAGAGAGAGAAATGGTTGGTTGTTTGGGTTTATGGTATATCAAACTTAATGGGTTATTTAATGCCAAATCCATTTTTAAACAAATAATCAGTCGTATTTCAAACAATTCAGTTTTGCATAAGTGCACAGTTTAATGATCAAAAACATTTCTATTTCAAGCTATTCAGTTTAGTCTAGCAGTTCTAATTCAGCTAATTCAGTTTAGTATAAGTATAGATTTTCTTTACACACAGTAAAATTTCAAAGCAGGTCTATATTAAACAATTCAGTTTACTGTAAGTACAGTTTAAATGTAAAAAAAAGTCCCATTTCAAACCATTCAGTTTAGCATTAGTACGCAGTTTAAATGTAAGTACCCAGTTTAATTGTCAAAAACATTTCTCTTTCAAGCTATTCAGTTTAGTCAAATAGTTCTAATACCAAACAATTCAGTTTAACATTAGTATGCAGTTTAGTTCTATTTGACCCATAGATAGGCATCTCTCAGGTGCTATCATTCCGGGCCAGACTGGACCTGGTAGAAATGAAGGGTTGCTAAATATTCCCCAAAGCCCCAGCATAATGTATGTGAGGTCCATACTATATATATATATATATATATATATATATATATATGTGTGTGTGTGTGTGTGTGTGTGTATTTACCAACAGCTCCACGCGAGCAGGATATGAAGCAAAGTCAAGTTCATGTGAAGTTTAACAGGTTTGAATTCAGGGTTTTCCTTCTTCTAGATTGTTTACCTAACCAAGGCTACTATTTATCCATACCTGGAGCGAGAATAATTGGATTCATACCTTTCCCTGGAGAATTAGTGCTCTCAGCCGTGTCTAGGATTCGAACTCGATACCGTGTCCATTACCTATAACGATAGCAATTACATATATATATATATATATATATATCCGATTCATGGTGATTATATTCTGATGGTATATATATATATATATATATATATATATATATTAAGATGGCGTTGACACAGAGGTATGGGCAGTTTCTAACTTTCAGTTTCTTGCTAATGTGATCCTTAAAATAAGTATTTTTTGCCTGATGGTCTCATGTTATATAATTACAGAATGATTTACTTATATTAATCATTTTTCGTTAATCATATTTTATCATTCGGTTTGGTTGGGCTTTGAACTATTCGGCTCTTAGTGCAGGTGCACACACATTGAGTACAGTTCACGCTCCCGCGCAGAGGATATGACAATCACAAATGTCATAATAAAAACCCCATAGGAAATGGGACTGGGGTGTGAATGACGTCATGCCCGGAAGTGATGGGCTGAGAATTTGGTGATTTTGAAAAAGACGTTAGTTGAGATTCGACTCTGAGCCGGGCCTGTCCAGCTAGGGGTTTGACTGTGGACGACGGAGGAGACAGTTCGTTTGTCTGCCTCAATGGCAGACAGTTGAAGTTGAAGTCGGACCATGGAGTTCTGCAGATCTCTACCGACAGAGATCTTGGGGGCTACGGGATGTGCAGCGCGTTTGTTGGGTCCGATAATACAGTTAGCATAGTAAAAATTGTGTCACTCTCTCCTCGTGTCGAAAAACTAAAGTCAAGAAGTTAATAAACGTTTCGTACCTGAACAACGGAGAGTCGTCAGTGTTTCGTATTTCCCTGCATCTGTATATTCGTATAGTTGTATTGTGACTATGCAACACCCATAGGCAAGAAACTGACAGTAACAAAGCGTTGTTGATTCTGTATTTACACTATTCTAAGACTCGATGAACAAATATCTTTCAGGAGTAACCTACTGAGAACTTGTTTCGATTCTGTAACAAAATAAGTAGTCTGCAACAGGTTGGTGAGGTCACATGAGGATGTACGGAGGCCATGTCAAAGGAGAAGACTGCTAATCCATTTGTCATGCATGCTTGTAAGGATATGCTTGGCTGAATGAGTTATACGCACTTCTTAAGGTGTCATTAGCAAACTGAGATGTCTTTCTTCTGCAAAGAAGTGGTAGTCAGTAGATAGATAGATAGATAGATAGATTTCTCTGTATTTAAATTAAGTCTTGGCAAGATATTATCGATATTGTCATTGTATATATATAATCTTAACGTGATGTAGATTATATCTTATTAATTTTTTAAAAATTATGACTCTTTTTTGAGGGAAGGTAGAACATTTATTATTCTCACTAATATATATTCCTAATTATAGAGGATTTTCTCTTTAGTAAGGCCTGTTACCCATTGTCAATCTCAAGAGAGAAACCTGCTCTCAAGATAAACCAATTTATTTTTGTTAGTAAAATTTATGCACCTCACTAATTACAGAGCGTAAAAAATCAGGAGAAGTTGGTTATTTTCAGAAATTTGGATTTAAATTTTGATGATGAAGGTTTGATGAAAGGTAATTCTAATATTAGGAATCAATTGTTTTGTCCCAGAGGAGAAGAGACAAAGGTAGAAATTAATTTGAGGGTTATTATAAGATTGGAAACAAGATACCGCGGCAAGAAATAAAACCAGGTGGTTTAATTATTCAAGCCATCTATTGGAGTGTGCGAAGGATTATAATTTTCACTCTATTAATATCTATCTATCTATCTATCTATCTATCTATCTCGGTCTGTTCCTATCCATCTATCTATCTATCTATCTATCAACCTTGATCTTTTGCTGTCTTTATATCAATCAAGGTATCACATTTTCCTCTTGTCTATCTATCAATCGATATAGATATATCTATCAGTCTCTATCTCTGTCTCTGTCTGTCTGTCTCTCTCTCCCTGTCTCTATCTATCTATCTATCTATCTAAAGATGAATTGTTAGGTATAGATATATATCATAGTATTTATGTATTTATGTACTTATCTCTCCAAGTTATTATGTATCTAACTATTTATCTTAGTCGGTTCTTATCTATCTATCTATCTATCTATCTATCTATCTATCTTAATCCAGCTGTATTTACTCATTCAGCATATACGTTATTTTCAGTATACGAATATCTTTATTAAATTGTCTATTTTCTTCTCAATTTTCATTTTTGCTTTCCTTATTGTCTTCTTCTTACCTGTCAATTACTCTTTTTTGTCTGCTTTTCCTTCCCCTTTTCTCCTTCTCTTCATATTTTTCTAATAGTTTCATTGATAATTAGTTTTCCTCCTTTTTCTTTCTTTCCTTACTTTTTCTTTCTTTCCTTACTTTTTCTTTTTCTTTATAATCTCTTATTTCATTCATTCATTTGTTCTTTCTTTCTTTCTTTCTTTCTGTTCCTTTTTTTCTTCCATCTTCTCTCTTTTTCTTTTCCCTTAATTCACTTTTTAATCAATTTAATTAACTCCACTTTCTCTTTCACTTCACAGAGCTGATGAATGGAAGTTTTTGCTGACGCGTCCATGTGTAGAAATCAATAGGAAAACGTTCCTTGTGAGGTCGTCCTTGCTTCGCCAGCTGTCCCCAGTATGTCTTGTGTGTCTTACTTGCATGTTTTGTGAGATGGAAGGCAAGTGGCCGAACAACCGTTGTTTTGTGCAGTGTTGCTTGCAGGATTTGTTCAAGACAGCCCGTTGCATTGTTGGAACGAGGAACGATATGGACAAATTTAGGGAAAGAAAGAGAGAGAGGGGGAGACAGAGAGAGAGACACTCTGTGTGTAGGGGGAGACAGAGAAAGAGGATTGAGAGCGAGGAGAGAGGGAAGAAAGGGACTCCATGCTATCACCATGGCTTGATGATGATGATGCGGATATATATATATATATATAAGTGTGTGTGTGTGTGTGTGTGTGTGACAAAACAGCCCGTCAGTGGATGACAATATATATGCTCCCCACGCCGAGGGTTGAACACTCTCATGAGGAATTACTGGTTACCACCCGCGCGTAATCCAAAGGTCTTCTAATGAATTGAGCATTCCGGCAGCTGTTAACAAAGGAAAAATAATATATATAAACGTAAAATTCCTTCGCTTACACTGAAGTTGTCTATAGCTCTGCAGTAAGATATCTAACTGGTGTAAAGTCAACCAGATTTCGATCCCATCTTGAGTCATCTCGCGTGTCTAGTCACTCTGATGAATTTGAAAACAACGAAACTGTCCGTCTGGGGTTGACTATATATATATATATATATATGTATCAAGCCATGGTGATAACACGTCGTCTCTTTCTTCCCTCTTTCCACGCTCTCACTCCCCTCTCTCTCAGTCTCCACATACACACACACACACACTCACTCTCTCTCTCTCTCTCTCTCTCTCTCTCTCTCTCTCTTTCTCTTTCTTTAACTACATTTGTCCATATCGTTCCTCGTTCCTACAATGAAACGGGCTGTCTTGAACAAATCCTGCAAGCAGCACTGCACAAAACAATGGCTGTATGGCCATCTGCCATCTATCTCACAAAACATGAGAGTAAGAAAAACAAAACTTGCTGGGGACGGCGGGTGAAGCAAGGAAGAACCTACAAGAAACGTTTTCCGATTGATCTCTACATATGGACGCATCATATATATATATATATATATATGTGAATCTACTGAATGGGGCAAAGGACTGGAAAGTTCCAGTGGTTCTGTAGACATCTCTACAATTTCTAGTTTAAATTATTCAAAGAGAAAAGCGGTCAAACACTGTAGCATGGTCCAACTCAAAGAAGAGTGTCCTCCCCATAGAATTGACTGTTCCCTGGGAAGAAAACCGGGAGGAGATACACAAGCGAAAGAAAAACCGATACGAGACACTGCGTGCTGACTGAGCGGAAAAGGTTTGGATACGCTATGTGATTCCTACTGAGGTTGGTTGTCGAGTTTTCTAGGACATTCAGTCATTTCATTTCTTTCAAAAATAGGAATCACCGGCCTCAGTTTGAAAGTTGATTCATATCATCTTCTGACTACGGTGCAATATGCATCAACTTGGATTTGGTCGAGAATGAAATGCACAAGGAATCACCATTGCCGTACCATCGAGAAACGGTTACTGCAAGCGCGTAATAACATCAACGGCCGAAAGTAAACGCATTTTAAAAATCACAAACTGCACTCAAATGAAGATGAACATAAAATGTAATTTCTCCTTTTAGTTAATTTGCCATATATATATATATATATATATATATATAGTCATCCACAGACAGATCTGTTTCGTTCTATCAGAACTTATCAGTGTGGCTAGACATATTAGCTTCCCGTAGCCGAGATCGAAACCCGGTTGACTCAAACGCCAAGCCAAGCCCCTAACCCTTCAGCCACGAGGAGCCATTAGCTGAAAAGTAAATTTTTAAACGGTTATGGATCACAATTACTATTGTTTACATACATCCGTTCAACGGCTGCCGAGACCTCAATTCATAAGTATGAAGAGGCTTGCAATAAACGCTGATGGCAACACGATTGCTTCATTCGCTGGAGAACTCAACCCCACGGAGGTAGGGGGTATATATATATATATATATATATACCCTGTCCGGTGGCAAAAGCAGTTTGGTTGCGTCAGGAGTGGCAGTACTGCCTTGAGCTACTGAAATTTAATTATCACTCCTGGTTAGCGGCTGATAAGGGCAGGGTATCGCACATTGTAAGATGAAAAAAAAGTGTTTAACGTTGGTGTCTAGAGAAGTGTGGACAGCATTGTAATCGTTGGTGATCTGAGTTCAATTCCTGGATGGCAATGATTGAATTTTACATCCAGCCTCTGCCCTTAGAAAAGGCATGAATCAATGGGTTCTTCCATCAGATATATGTAAATATTTGGGCAAACTGAGCTTTTTAACCTTGTAGGAAGGGGAAACATTTAATTGGATTCCAAAAGCAGATCGAAGACCCCGGGTAATATTGCTACTCATCATTTCCTTAGACAAAACCTGGGGCCCAGAAGACCTGCGGCATAGTCAGCTGCCTGACGAACATACAACCTTGTTCAAGCCTCAGCTAGCTGATAATAATTTCCATTTGCCCATTATATATTTTTACTAAGGCGTGCTTTACGTAAATGATATCCTCGTTGCGAAGGGGTTAATTAAATACATACACCTTTTTTATTAACATTTGATTGGTTAAAAAAGCAAACTTGATAAATGATGCGCTGAAAGTGTAAAATTTCTGTCCATGGTGGTACGTCCAAGAACTTTTCTTTACCCGCTGCAAATGTTCGCAAGATTTTAAGAGGTGTTCTGATTCATTATGTTATTTTATAGGCTAGTTTTTCATTTTATTTTTATTGTTCCATATGAAGTCTAAGTCAAGTATTCTTTTAATGCTATAAACTCTGTTTTATTTGTTTCCTTGAGCAAGAGAAGATTTTTATATCTTTGTCACGAGATTTCCACCATAAAAAATCAAAATAAACCTTTAAAACATTCTGACATTAGGAAGTGCAATGCTTTAATTTATAGATTTTATTTTCCTGGCTGTTGATTAGTAAGCTATTAAAATGTAAGTCTATTTGTCATAATCAGAAATAGTATTAATATTTATTAGCAAAAACAGGATCTATCTATCTATCTATCTATCTATCTATCTATCTATCTATCATTCTCGATATATATATATATATATATATATATATATATATATATATTAGTTTATTTACATTAATTTCTTAGACTAGTTATATATTTCTTAGCCCGTTCAGATCTATCTCTCACACTTCTTTCTTCTCTCTCTCTCTCTCTCTCTCTCTATCGACACACACACACACACACTCACGTATATATATGTTGGAGGTCCCAGTGGTTTAATGGTTATCTCCAAGGAAATGAACCTGGTGACACGAGTTCAAATCTTGAATGAAGCTGATTGCATTTCACAAAGCACTTATACTCTTGGAAAAGGTATAAATCCTCTTATTTTCCCGTCAGCTGTAGGTAAATAGCAGGATAGACTTTGTTCTTCTGCCTTGGTTACGTAGCTAGTCTAGGAGAAGGAAAATTCTGAATTTAAACCTGTTAAATTTCACTAAAAAATTGACCCTGTGTCACATCCTGCCTGGGTAGAGGAGTTGGCAAATACACACACACACACACACACACACACATATATATATATATATATATATATATAAATATATATATACATATATATGTGTGTGTGTGTGCATAGAGATAGACAGATCTAAGTTTGTTCATTTCGATCCATCGATTTATCTTGGTAAGAAATATAATCATATCTATCGTAGCCTGCCCCCCCTCTCTCTCTCTCTCTCTCTCTCACTCTCACTCTATTTATGTATCTATGTAATTAATAGTATCAGCACTAGAATTTTGAAAAAAAGCATTAGACACACACACACACTCACACACACATACGCACTCACTCTCTCGCACTCACTCTCTCTCTCTCTCTCTCTCTCTCTATCTATCTATCTCTTATTTATCCACTCACTTACACATGCACACACTTAAACACACACACGTATATACACACACACATATATATATGTGTGTGTGTGTGTATCAATACGTCAAAAGTGTCTTCACTGCTCCCAAGTCTTCTTCCTCCTTTTTTTCTTGTCAACGTCATCTCTGAGATGTAAGGACTTATGCATGGTCATTAGTTTTCTTGTTCTCTGGTTTATTTGTCTAATTGCTTCTCTGTTCCCCTTCAAGAAAGGTCCTGAGTATTTATTCCTTTTGATAGGGTTTCTGCTATAAAGTTTTGTTTTGGGTAGCTTTTTCGTTCTCCTGAGATACTCATTTTAGAATTTTTCTTTAATCTCTACAGATTCCAATATTCCAAGGTATTTGTACGTTTCTTTTTCTCTAAGATTTCTAATTTTTTCCTGATTTGGTAGTTCCATTTTTTCGTTTCCTGCTTTTCATTATTAGCATGGAGTATTTTTGTATGCCTAATTCCATCCCTATATCCTGACTTTATATTCTCACTGCGTGTATTTGAGTTTCCGACTCTTTTTCGTTTTTGGCAGGTTCATAGTGGCAAATCCATTTTTTAGCCCAATTGTAAACATTCATTCTCAAACATGCTTCTCCTTACACATCATACTTTCTTCAGTAAATTTCACATGGTTTGCACATTTTAGCCAACAAAAATTGATGAAAGACCTCTGTTTAAGCCAAAAGCTCTATGTTTGATTGGCTGCCTTTTGAGTAGCCAGAAAACAAATATTTCCATGAGAATAAAATACATTATAAATATATATCAAATTAGCCTCCGATGAATATTTTAAAAATCACCGATAATTATAAATGACGTTTCTTCTCGAATTATAGACGATTCACTCTTTTTTTAACAAACAGTGTTTACTTTATAACTCTCTTTATCTTTGTTTCTTAGTCAGGCAAGTTTACCATTGTGCATAATAAGGCTTCAAGAATATTTACTGCCGTTTTTATAGCAATAAAATCCATAGAATTGGACATTTTTCTTTCTTGAACATTCATACTCTAATATTGGATGTTACTGTATATAGAGATGAGAAGATTCCAACAGCCTGATATAAATATCATGATTTGAATAAACTCAGGAAAGTTGAGCAGCGAAAATTAATTTTGAGCAGAAAAAAAACGTCTCTAAAAGAAGCTAGACACAGAAGAATAATTACAATCGATTCAAAGTTCCGGGGTTTTCCTAAT
>OY757935.1:52883644-52903644 GCA_963585895.1 Sepioteuthis lessoniana | reverse complement strand
ATGACTTCTTTCGGCCAGACCCCGTCACCGCTTAGATAGCCGATCGCTGATGACTTCGTAAAGACCCGATCCGGTACGTTAGATGAGATTTGGCTAGTTACATCTAGCCCACAAGAAAAGATGTTGAGCTTTATCAATTAGTCTTTCTTACAACTTCTTGTTTTCTAATCAACGTATATATTTACACTCAGTACCATTTGCTAACACCGTTATATTGCATAGGACCCTTTTATCTAAAACAATGGGAATTATTTCTGTTTAAGACGCACTATTTTTCCATATTTGCAGTCCAATAATTAGGATGTGTATTATGCTCGAGATATATGTAAAGATGGTTGTTGTAGGTCCAAAGAAAGAATAAAGATAAATTTTAGAATAAGAATGTCCACGAAGAGATTTGTATTTTTTGAATTTATTCATTTTGTTCTTACATACGTGTTATATATATGTATGTTTCCAGCTTGTTGCTTTCGTCAGAGAACATGTGTGGTACAAGGCCTTTTTAATGGGGTACTCAACGAGACTTGAAATCACTCTTGTTTCCAGTATAAATGACCCTTGGTTGCTCAAACTGGCTTATATTAGGGTCGTTGTTCCTCTTTCTTGGAGTGTGTTTACTTTGGTCCGCTTTACCCGTCTTTATAAACTTTTTTTTTCAAGCAATATTCCTCATCATATTCAGGATGTAATAATTGAAAATAACTTATATCTATTGTTCAAACTAATGTACGCTACGCTGTTATAGAAAAATATCCACTGTGAAGTGTGTTTATTTATAATTTTTCTCTCCTAATGTGAGCTTATTTTCGCTGTATGCTTGCTGCATTTTTGCGTGAACATGTCATTTTGTGTTTGCTCTAAATACTGTGTGAATTTTGTGTTTGTGCTCATATTCAGATTTTTTTTTAAATGAATATGAGCACAAGTAAAAAAAATTATACATAATAGTAGTAATTCTAGTCAAGTAAGAACATTAAGTTTATAAGTCCCAAAAATTCACTCTGAATTGTCCAGCAGGACACATAACGGTTATAGGCGTTGGTTCCTTCTTAGAAGACAATCATTTGGAGGTTGCGGGTTCAATCCTGACTACAGGCGAGTAACAATACAGGAATACGTAACACTTGTACCCGGTTATGGCTAACGGAATCAGAACAGGCGACTCCCGTGGTTTCAATAAAGGACGTAGTTCGAAGTTCCGTGAAGGTTCCCAAGTTCAACAAACACCTGATGAATGCCGGAGGACATATCGGCCGAAACGTTGTGGAAAAAACAATAAAGATGAAGACAATAGTCCGAAGACCCTTAATGATAAAAATCAACAAGCTTCGTCTCAGAAATTTAGACAACTAATAATGTAAGCTATATTGAAAATTACTTTTATTCAGCACGAACCGATAAAAATTTGAAGCGCTAAATTTAGGTTAAATTTAATTGTTATAAATTCTAAAAGTTCAATGCGTATTTTAAACGAGAGTTTTTCCAGAATTTCGTTGTCCCAAGTTAAGGATTGCTTGTTATACATTGTACGTTTTATAAATGACTGCGTGTTATACACAAGTAATCAAAGTAAAAGGATGTGTATTTATTTAATGGTTATGATATATTGGAAACTAGACATCATTTTTTGACCATCCAACTCAGCATCATTTTTAAAGTTATTTTTTAAAAAGTTATATATTCACAAAATGGAAGTCCTTTCTAAATATAAAGTAAGTAAAGTTGGTGACCCTTGTCGAGCCCGACCCGAAGGCTCCCTCTTCAATAGCTACGACACTAAGGTGTAGTGTGGGTTGCTACTCCTTTCCATGGATTGTTTCACTTTACCCTTCATCCCTACCTTATAATGCTGAGGGTTAAGTCAGGCGGAATCAAGTACCATTTTTTGAGTCTTTAGGTATGACTCGACCTAGGATTGAACGCCGGTCTCCCGGACCATCGATGAACACTCTAGAAAAATATAGAACACACAAGAAAAATATTTTCGGTAGAAAACACCAAACCTCAGTTTACCGATACGTTACCCTATTTTTCTTTTCATCTCTCAATTAACATTTTCTTTCAGTAAATGGTGAATTAGCCCTTCATTGTAAATTTACTTTTTTTTCTCAATTATGTGTGTGTGTGCGTGTATGTGTGTGTGTGTGTGTGTGAGAGAGAGAGAGAGAGAGAGAGAGAGAGAGAGAGAGAGTATGTATTTATGCGTGTGTGTGTCTCTCTTTGTGTATAGTGGGATGGAAAAGAATAAATAGATAAAATAAACAAAAAATAAAAATAGAAAATAGAAAAATTATAATTTCCAAAGAGCACTCTGACAGGAAACGCGATCTCCGCATACCTGAAAATAGACGGGCTTCCTGGTGCCAAAAAAGAATCTCTCACCCCTTTTTCTCTTTACCTTCCTACGGGATGGACACTTTTCTTGGCTTGGGGAAAAAAGTTCCCTCACCTCGAAATAGTTGTCGACCTGTAGAATAAAGATTAAGTCTATAGTATCCATGGCGTGGCCTTTTTTCATTTCAAATTCATTTGCAGCTCCAGCCAACCATAACAAAACAAGTTAATTGGATAATAAGAGAAACCAAAAAGTCACATAGAAAAAACTATAAAGTCATCTAAGAGTCCAGTTATTTACCAAACTGAAACGAACATACGTGGTGCATTCAATAAGTTTCCGGACTTTTTTTGTACAGGCATTTAAAATTGTTATAGACGCTTGAAAATTCAGTATCTTATGAGATGACTGAACAAATTTTACGATTTCAGGTTTAAATGAACAGCTACAGCAGCAATTGGAATACACCCTACTAAAACCTGATTGTCACAGCTGGTGAATTAAAAAAATCATGCAATCTGACACTATAGAAGGACGATATGCAATAAAATTGTGTTTTAAACTTGGAAAAAATTCCACAGAAACGTATGGAATGCTTCAGGCTGCTGCTTTTCGACCATCTTGCATGAATCGACCATGAGTTTTTGAGTGGCATAAGAGATTCAAAGAAAGCCAGGGATTCTGCGATGGATGATAGGTGTGGGAGGAGTAAGGAAGTCAATATACCAGAGTTGATTGGCCAAAGGTTAGGGTTAGGGTTACTATGTGGAGGTTTTAAGGGAGTTCAGGAAGAGATTCCTTGGGAAGTGGCCAGCGCTCTTCAAATCGGCTCAGTGGCATTTTCACCAGGACAATGCAACAGTCCGTAACTTCATTCTTGTCACTGACTATTTGATCAAGATGGGCATCAAGACACTTCCTCTGCCTTCCTATAGTCCAGACCTTGCTTCCTGTGACTTATGGTTATTTTCTAAGCTCAGAGGCTGTCGTTATGAGATAATTGAGGAGATGAAAGAGGCTGTGACAAAGGTCATTGACATGCTCACACAAGACGACTTCCATGGGGTCTTCCAGAAGTTGTTGGAACAGCAGAACATGTGCATTGCAATCGGAGGAGATTACTTCGAAGGGGACTAGAGTTTCATGTGTGTACTATCAATAAAAGTGCCCATACGAAAAAAGTCTGAAAACTTATTTAATGATCCACGTACAACCTATAAACCACGAAAATAATAACTATCAAGCCCCATAGTATTTAAGAAATCACTTTTGTAACTCGTTTGTTTTTAATGAAATATTACTTCCCTGAATAGTCTTTTCCATCTTTATCTACTTTTTCTTAATCGTTCAGTTTTTCCTTTTTTCATTTTTTCGTATTAATTTATTCATCTCTTTTAGATATATATATATATATTTTTAATCAGCTAATGTTCCTTTCTTTCTTTCTTTCTTTCTTTCAACCCATCTTTTATCCTTGTTTTGTTTTTTGTCAGTTTTAATTTTTTTTTCTTTCCGTCTTTTCTTCCTTTTTTTTCCAATCTTTTCTACATAATTCTTTTTCTCCATTCACCTAATGTCTATGATTCTTTCTTTCTTTCTTTCTTTCTTTCTTTCTTTCTTTCTTTTTTTCTTACCTATCGTTAATTTTCCCACTGCTCATTCATACTTTTTCAGCTTTTTTTTCGTCTTTCATTTCTTAGTTTGTCTTTTTCCGTCTTTCTTCTTTTTCTCCCATTCCATCATTGTTTTCCTTCCATCTGTCTTTCTTCAGTTTGTTCTTTTTTCTCCTATTTTTCTTTCAGTTAATTTTTCCTTTCCTAATTCATTCTTTTGCTTTTCCTTTAAACTCTTTCTTCTCAAATTTCATTCCTTCGTTTATCTCTTGTCTTCCTTTCTCTTTTTCTCTTTTATCATCAGTCATTCTAAAATCACTTCCTTCCTTCCTTCCTTCCTTCCTTCCTTTTTTCCATTCTTCCTTTCTTCTTTCGTTGCTTCTTACTTCGTCCACTTCTTCCTTCCTTCTTTCCTTCCTTCCTGTCTTTCTTTCTTCTGTCCTTCTTTCCTTTCTTCTTTATATTCTTCTTTCTTTCCTTTCTTCCTTTCTTTCTTCTCTCCTTCCTCTTTTCTTCCTTTCTCAATTCCTTCTTTTTTTTCGTTCTTCATTTCTTCCATCCTTCTTTCCTTACTTCTTTCCGTTTTTCTTTATTTATTTTTTCCTTCCTTTCTTTCTCAATTCCTTTCTTGCTTTCTTCCTTCCTTCCTTCCTTTCTTCCTTCCTTCCTTCCTTCCCTTTTTCTTACCTTCTTTATTTCTTCCTTTTTTTCTATCTTCCATCTTTCCTTCTTTCATTTCTTCATTCCTTTTTTCCTTCTTTTCTTTTTTACTTCCTTTTTTCTTCCGTTCTTTCCTTCCTTCATTCCTTTTTTCCTTTATTTTTTCCTTCCTTTGCTTCTTCTCTCCTTTCTTCCTTCCTTTTTTCTCCCCTTTTTCCTTCCTTCCTTCCTTCCTTTTTTCTTCTTTCTTTCTTTTTTTGTACCATTTTCTTCCTTCTTTTTTTGCTTCTGTTCTTTTTTTCTTTTTTCCTTCATTCCTTTCTTCCCTCCTTCCTTACTTCCTGTCTTTCTTCCTTGCTTTCTTTCTTCCTTTTTTCTTCCTTCCTTCCTGTCTTTCTTTCTTTCTGCTTTCTTTTCTTCTTTGTTTCCTTCTTTCCTTTCTTCCCTCCTTTTCTTTTTCTCTCTTTCTTTCTTTCTTTCTTTCTACTGTTCCACTTTTTCTCCTCTTTTCTTCCTTCCTTTCTTTCTTCTTTCCTTTCTTCTTTCCTTTCTTACTTCCTTTTTTCCTTCCGTTCTTTTTCTTCCTTCCTTCTTTCCTTTCTCCCTTTCTTTCTTACGTCTTTTCTTTCTTTCTTTCTTTTTCTTTTCTTCTTTCATTCCTTTTGTCCTTTCTTTCAGCCTTCTTTCCAACCATTCTTTCTTCCTTCCTTTTTTTCCTTTTTTTTTCCCACCCTTCCCTCCTTTCTTCCTTCCTTCCTTCCTTCTTTTCTACCTTTTTCCTTCCTTCTTTCCTTTCTTTTTTCCTTTCTTTCTTCCTTTCTTTCCTCTAGCCTTCCTTCCTTCCTCTCTTCCTTCTTTCTTTTCTTATTTCTTTCCTTTCTTCCTTTCTTTCTACCAATTTACCTTTCTTCTTTCTTCCATTTCGTTTCTGTGTTAATTTTCTCTCAGTTTATTCCTTCTTTTTCAGTTTTTCAAAAGTTTTTTTTTCTTTTTCTTACATTTTTTTATCTTCTTTCATTTCCCGTTATTTTACTTTCCTTTTTCAAGCCTTTCTTTTTCTTCATAGATAATCTTCTATAAGTCTTTCGTTTTATCCCTTTTTCTTCATTTTCCCATCCCTCAATATTTCTCTCCCCTGATTTTCCTGATAACACATGTAAATATGTAATGTGCAACAAATTACTATTCCTACATGCAAGTTCAGGAAAAATAGAAGAAACCTTAAAAACGCAACTCGTATGACTTGAGGGCGTGTCTGAAGTGGATAATATATTTAACAATATGCACTACCTCTCATAAATATAATTATTATCATTAGTAATCGTTTTTGTATTATTAGTATCAATTGCAGGCGTGTTCATAACAGATGATGAGTATAGTTTATTATTATTATTATTATTATTATTATTATTTACTCATAAGAGTTTTTCACATCAGCGTTAGCTGTTGGTCTTTCACTGGATTTTGAGTGACTACAAGTCTCCTCAAGTCTCCAGGACTCTTCTCAGTATTCTGGCCGTTCTCAATAATCCGCCAACTTCCAAATCCTCCAGTCCTTGTACAAATCGTTTGGTGACTGTAACAAGAGCACCCATTAGAATTGGTATTATCGTCATTTTCATGTTAGGCAGGTTTTTTAATTCCCTGGCAAGGTCCAGGTACTTATCCCTCTTTTCACATTCTTTCATTTTCATTCTGTGGTCTGCAAAGTCTACAAGTCCGGCAAGTTCTCTCGTTTTTTTTATTACTATAAGATCTGGTCGTCAGGCCAAGATTAGGTGATCCGTTTGTATCTCAAAATCGCAGAAGAGTTTGTACGTTTCATTCTCCAGCTGTTCGAAAGCTGTTCTGATTTTTTTAAAGAATTTTCTCGATTTCAGTTTAGTTTGGCTTGGTTTGGTTTGGTTTCTTTGTTTAATAGCATATCAACCTTCGTAGGTTATTTAATGCCAAATCCATCCTTCTAGAAAAACAATAGCGGAACTATTTCACCCATAAATGGGAGGATAAGGGTATTCATACCTTTCGCAAGGGTATCTGTCCGAAAGTCAATGTAATAGAGCGACTGGAGTTCGAACTCGCAGTCCAGTGTTTTAAATATTACAGCACGAGGACACCCCTCGATTTTGGTTTGGATATAAATGAAAAGCAGAGTATTATTAACCTAAGCAGCTATAGCAGTTACAGATATGCCTCTGTAGTTCTTAATGATTCCGAGGTCACCTTTCTTGGGGAAGGGAAGAAATCAACTTTTCGTCCATTTCTCGTTTTGTTTATAGACCGTGCTTCATAATCACCGAAGTATGTCGTCAAATTTTCTTGTCTTTCAAACTTTTGGAGGTATTTCTTTAAGTTCTGCAACTTTTCTCTTTTTAGATTTTTTCAGTAATGCGTCAAGTTCTCCCGCAGTAAACAGTCCTAGTTTGAATTTTAGTTTATCAATTATTTCAGAAGGGTTTCCGAGCGGGCTTGAAATGTTCTTTCCGCTTCAGAAGTCTTTCTTCTTGGCAGTCATCTTTAGATTTGCTCTTGAATTTCTCTTCCCTATGCCCAGTGCCATGCTATTCCTGATTTTCTATCTTCTGGATTTTTAATTCAATCGATTTAAACTTAAATGTATTATAATTGTTCTTTTTGGTATGTGTTTTTAAATTACTAGGTTTCCTTAAGTTTCTGCGCGTTTGTATTTATTGGGTTTCTTTTATTGAGTAAAGGTGGGTTTTTTTGTTGTTGTTTAATTTTTCCTAACTCCTAGTAACTCTCATGAAACTCTAGACTAACTCTTGGTTTGGTTGGTATGACATCTGCAGCTGCTGCTGCTGCTGCTGCTGCTGCTTTCACGTGGGCACTGACGAAGTTTTCATATTCATCATTCGGAGTATGTCTTTCAGATATCTCTCGAAGAGTTTGGAATTTGTTTCTTACAATTATCGTATATTTATTGCTTATATTTATCCATGCTACCAGCACGACATGATGATGATGATTGTTTATATCTCTATTGGCGTGTGAGCACCAATCGTAAAGAGGATTTTGACTTTCTTATTACTGTGTAGATTAAGGCGTATTTTTGCCGTGACGAATCTTCAATTGTGAAATAAGCCACTAAGTTCGTAGCGCAATCTATCTGTAATATAATGGCCGAGGGATTTCGTTTTATGCCTTTGGGTTTAGTTAGGCTGAGAACCTTTCGGCTCAGTACATGGGTTACTTAGGTGCAACATTAACACAGGTGTTCACGCGGTCGCGCGGAGCGGACGTGTCACTCAGAGATGTCACAATAGCCCGAGATGGGAAACGGGGTTACAGAGTGCGAATGACGTCACGCACCGGAAGCGCGCGGAGGATTTTGGGAGATTTTGAAAAAGTCAGTTAGTAGAGTTGAGACCTGTCTCGGGAGAAGACGGTTGGCTTCCGCTTGCTCGCGGAGGCCTTGGGCAGGTGTCGCACGAAATGGGGGGCGGTCAGATGAAAAAGCCAGAATAGAAAAAGATTGTGCCTCTCTCTCCTTATGTCGAAAAACCTTTAAACTCAAAGGTAATAAAAAGTTTCGTACCTGAACTGAGAAGTCGTAAATGTTTTTCGTGTTTCGAGATTCCTATGTTCTATGTTATATATATATATGAACATTATATGTCCTTTTCGCGTATCCATATCGGGGTATGAAACATATCCTCTTCTTGTTTATGATTATAATTTCTAGGTAAACTTCAGTGTTATTTGGGATGGTATAGGTTCCTAATTTCCCTCCATTTTTTGGAATTCAATATTTCGGCATAGAATATCAACAGAAAAATCTGTTGATATTCACAATTTCTTTTCCGTAGGTTTTATAGACCAATTTTTTTTTTATTTTTATCTTTGCCTGTTCGGGCATTTCTGTCTCCACCGATTAGTACGTTGCGTTTGAAAATCTGTCAAGCAAGGGAAGATAACCCGTCATAGAAAGTGGTGTTATCCGTTTGATCACTTGCATTGATGGGACTCTCGCAAAAAACAAACCCTGTGCAGGAGTTTCAATTAAATGTATCAGACATAATTTTAATGTTTTTTTTTTTTGTTTTTTTTTTCAATGATATTTTGTGATTTTAAGTCATAAAGAGTGAGTAGTAATCCTATGGTGACATTGACGGAGTTTTCACACTGAAATGCCGAAACGAATGTTAAGCTATTCGTGGTTTCTTAATATTCTAAGTCAAGTTTACTCTGGTATATCTATGTTCTTGAACGCATATAGTGTTTATATCATGCACAGCTAGTTGACCAAAATTAATTTAAAAAGAAGAATAAGTACAGAAGTAATTATACATACATATACAAAAAACAACAATAAATTAACTGATTATATATATATAATCGAACAAATTAATAAATCTATTAATGAAAATTAGTTGTCTAATTTTCTGAGATGAAGCTGGTTGATTTTTATCATTAAGGTTTTTCGGACTATTGTCTTCATCTTTATTTTCACAACGTTTCGGCCGATATATCCTCCGGCCTTCTTCAGGTGTTTGTCGAACTCGGGAACCTTCACGGAATTTCGAACTACATCCTGTTCTGATTCCGTTTGCCATAACCTGGTACAAGTGTTAAGTATTCCTGTATATTACTCGCCTGTAGTGATGATTGAACCTGAAGATGATTGTCTTCTTAGAAACTCAGGGAACCAACGCCTATAACCATTACGCCAAGTGCCCTGCTGGACAATTTAGAGTGAATTTTTGAGTATTATAAACTTAATGTTCTTACTTTAGCTAGAATTACTCCTATTATGTATGATTTTTTTTTTTACCTGTGCTCATATTCAGATTTCAGATTTTTTTTTTTTATCTAGCCTTCTTGATTATCGGTTCCCATATTGTATTCAACTCTATACTTGATCTACTCAACAGGTCATTGTAGCCCAACATATGTGCTGATTCCTTAAGGCGTCTAATCCTCCAATGTTCAGCCCTATCAATTATTTCAACTTTGTCCTATAAGGGGAGATGATTTCAATTTTCCTTCCATATATGGTCCGCCATACCCGACTTTGCAATCTCCCCTCGTACTATTGCTTTCCGATCTTCTTCTAGCCTTACATTTAGAGGTCGACCTGTCTCACCTTTGTATATTTTACCACAACTACAAGGGATGGAGTAAACACAGTTCTTGGTCATGTTGAATTCCGTTGGTGGTTTGACCCAGAAGAGATACTTCTGGAGAGTTGAACCACTTGTGAATACTGTCCTAATGTCATATGGACTACACATCTTTTTTATCCTTTCGGCTAGTCCTTTGACATAGGGCAGACATACCGTGGTGAGTTTTCGGGTATTATCCTCCATCCTCCTATCTAGGTTTCTTGGAGCCGATGTTATGCTCTCTGGGTAGTTGTTACGATGGAGGTTGTGTCTCAGACTAATCAATTCTTCTTGATATGCATCAGTATCGCTACTAATGGTTTTTGCTCGATCTTGTAAGCAACGGACTATTCCTTTCTTTACCGTATATGGATGATGGGAGTTGAAATTGAGGTACTGTCCGGTGAAGGTGGGCTTACGGTACACAGCTGACCTGAATCCTTGCTCTGTGCGTGTTACTAATACATCGAGAAAGGGTAATTTGTTGTCTTGCTCTTTCTCCATGGAAGAACGCACTTGCATCCCAATAGATAATTTAATGGAAATGTTGACCTTCCGTGTGGAGACAACCTACTTCAGGATGGTATCTGATATATACCGACAGGAAGAAGGACTGGCTATGGGTTCGCCATTGTCACCAGTGTTGGCGAAGTTATACATGGAATACTTTGAAGAAATGGCATTAAGATCTACATCACTAAAGCCATCTATGTTGCTGAGATACGTAGATGACACATTCATTCTCTGGCCTCATCAGGAAGATGTTCTGATATTACTTGATCACGTGAACTCAATCCGACCATCTATACAGTTCAACATTGGAGGATTAGACGCCTTAAGGAATCAGCACATATGTTGGGCTCCAGTGACCTGCTGAGTAGACCAAGTTGAATACAATATGGGAACCGATAATTAAGAAGGCTAGATAAAAATTTTAAAAAAATGGAAAAAAATCTGAAATCTGAATATGAACACAGGTAAAAAAAAAATCATACATAAGAGGAGTAATTCTAGCTAAAGTAAGAACATTAAGTTTATAATACCCAAAGATTCACTCGACTAACGTTGCCAAATATATATATATATATATATATATATATATATATATATATATATGTGTGTGTGTGTGTGTGTGTGTGTGTGTTTGTAAATTTTAAGTTATTTTAAAATAATCTACCATTCTTCATTTTTAAAATCTTTTCAAAAAATTAATCAAAACTTATTTACTGTTTTTTTCATTTATTCGTCTATTAATTTACTATTTTTAATTTATTAAGACATTTTTTCAATATTTTTTAACTATAAACAGCAATATTTTTAAATTTTACTAACAGCTTTCCCTTATAACAACACAAGTAAAAACACCAATTATTGAATAAAACTATTACTAAAAAAACTCGTAGAGTAGATGATAATTAAAAATAATTATGCTATGAAATCGGTTTAAATGATATATTAGAATTAAAAACTATATTAAACTGATACATTAAGTACGTATTTAAAAAATTTACACCAAAATTACTTTGAATGTTAATAAATTTATATGAAATAATCGTTTATTTGTCTTAACGCGTAATAATATTTCATATTTAAAATGCTGTTAGATTATGAACAATGAAAGGAAAATGAATAACGAATTACGTTTATGGAGTTATTTACTTAAATAACACTATTTTTAATAATAACGTAAGATTATTTTGAATTCATAATGAGCAGAAATAAACATTAGCAACTTAACCAGATTTCTCGCAATGAATTTGAATTAATGATCAAATAACAACAGAAATAAAAACAGATAAATGAATAAAACTATAATTAATAAATCTATAATGCTAATAATAATTTAAAAGGCTTATGAATTAAATTTGAATATAATAATAGAATTAAAAACTACATTACATTTATACATCTGATATTGAAAATTATATCTATGCATTAAATACTAAAAAGTATACATCATGAATGTAAAAATATATTAAATTACAAAAAAGAATTTATCAATAATGATATTTACAATTGATATTTAAATCAATTTTTTTTTAAATTACCATGAATATTAGAATTATAATCCGTTAAGTTTCAACAGATCTTCGAAAAACACGTTACACTCTCTTCGAATTCACTTGCACTTCCTTTGAGTAGTTTTAGTTTATTTTTTATTTTTTTATTTTTTTTGTTTGCCATTCAGTTTTCTTATGTTGCCATTATATTATTATTAGTTTTTTGCGAATTTTTCACACCAGCGTTCGCTGATGGGTTTCAACTGGAGTCCGAGTGTCAGCAAGTCTCCTAACGTCTCCAGGATTTTTCTCAGTATTCTGGCCGATCTTATAAATGCTGTAGTTTGGATCTTCTCGGTTCGCCCCCCGATATCCATCACTTTCCACACCTTTTGGGACTGTCTAAAGCGCATCAATTACAATTGTTATCACCGTCACTCACACGTTCCACAGCTCTCTTTGTTCTCAGGAAAGGTCCATGTACTTGTGTCTTTTTGCTTTTTCTTTGAATTTTAGTCTGCCGTCCGCTAGGACGGCAAAGTCCACCATACGTTAGGTTATATTGTTTGTGTTAATTATCAGAAAGCCTGGTTTTCTGGCCAAGATTAGAATCCGTGTGTATCTAAAAATCATAAAGAATTCTATGCGTCTCATTCTCAAGGATGCTTCTGGTTTGTGCATGTACTATTTGGTAGTGTGGTCAAATTTCAATTTCTTGCACAATTCCCAGTGGATCACCTGCCTCACCCAGTCATGTCTAGTCTTATTCTCCCTTTAGGCTAGTTTGTTACAATCCCTTATTATGTATTTAATGGTTTCGTCTCTATCGCCACATAACATACACTCGCTATTCTTTTCTGTATAATTGATTTTCGCTATTATTTCACTCCTTTGAGAGCTTTTTATACGAGCGTTAGTTGATGGTTTTTACTGCAGTTTGAGGGACGGCAAAGTCTCCTCTAGTCTGGCCGATCTTTAAAATGCTCTAGTCTGGATGGTATCTACTTTTCCTTTTATTTCCAAATCTTCCAGCCCCTTAACCAATCCTTTGGGGATTATTCGGAGTGCTTTAACAGTCAACTTCATGTTTCATAGTTATTTGTAGTTCTATAGCAAGGTTTTGGTACTTATCTCTCTTTTCGTTTTCTTTTTATTTTACTCTGTGGTCCACCAGGACGGCAAAATTCACTATTCGGCAGGCTCTCCTTTTTTTTCTTTGTTCTTGTTGTTGTTAACAATCACAAGGTCTGATCACATTATTATTATTATTATTATTATTAATAATATTTAATATTATTATTATTATTATTCCTTGAGAGTTTTTCACATCAGCGTTAGATGATTGTCTTTCACCGGATTTTTAATTACAGTAAGTCTCCACAAATCTCCAGGACTCTTCTCAGTATTCTGGAAGATCTCAATAATGCAGTATTTTGGATGGTATCCACTTGTCCTGTTATTTCCAAGTCCTTCAGTCCCTTTACTAATCCTTTGGTGACTGTACTAAGAGCACCAATTATAATTGGTATATACGTCACTTTCATGTTCATCAGTTTCTTCAATTTCCTGGTCGACTGGCTGAGAGTGGGTGATCCGTTTGTATGTCAATATTATTATTATTATTATTATTTTACTCCTTGAGAGTTTTTCACATCAGCATTAGCTGATGGTTTTTCACTGGAGTTTGAGAGACGGCATGTCTCTTCAAATCTCCTGGACTCTTCTCAGTATTCTGGCCGATCTCAACAATGCTGTTGTTTGGAAAGTCTCCACCATCTCGTTATTTCCATGTCCTCCAGTCCCAGTTCCAATCTTTTGGGGACTGTACCAAGAGCACCAATTATATTTGGTATAACTGTCACATTCATGTTCCTATTGCTGGGACATCAAAGTCTACAATACTGCAAGTTTTCTCTTTTTTGTTGATGTGGTCGTCTGGCTGAGATTGGGTGATCCGTTTGTATCTTAAAATGCCAGAGGAGATTTTGTGTCTCATTCTACAGGACAGATTCTGTGTTGTGCACATACCATCTTTTATTATGGTCAAACTTCAATATCTTGCACAATTCCCCGTAGATCACCTTTCCCACCCAGTTGTGCCTTGTATTATACTCTTTCCGTGCGATTTTATCTGCATTCGGCAATTATGTGATTGATGGTTTCGTCTATATCCCCACATAACCTATATCTGCTATTCTCGCTTTGATATGGTTGGTCCTTATGGCGTTGCTTTGTGCTGCAATTAGAAGAGATTCACTTTCTCTCTATAATTTTACTTTTCTTTACTACGTCCATTATTATTATTATTATTATTATTATTATTATTCCGCTTTCGTTTTGGGGATGTTAGGGTTCTTATATTTCTATGTTAATATTTCATTCAATGGACATATGAAGGTTTTTATTAGGAATCTAACGAGTCTTATCTTCATGCAAGAATTGACAGCTCTATTTTGTATTCTTTTAAATGAAATGAAAGGCTGACGTATAAGAGAATGGGCTGAAAAGTTCAGTTGCTGAAAAGTTCAGAAGCTGATATTATACATGTTAAGACTATTTTTTACCAAAGGGATGCAAGAACGGAAGAAGTGTGTGGACTGCAAGAGGGTCTATGCTGAAAAACACACCTTATTTGATCACATTCCATGAGATTATCAAGTTCTGTCTTTGAACTTTTCATCCGACCCACGTCAAATATGGTTCTATTATGTTCATTACGATAACACTATAAGAGAAAATAAGGAGGAATTTTATACTTCTTAACAAATTCCCTGCCACATTAAATATTTTGGAAGCAATCTTGTTCTATGGTCTTTTGAAATGAAAATCTGAATCTGTTTTATTTTCCCTTTCCTATTCAGTTGACTTGTCCTGTTGTCCTTCACAGTATATCTATCAATTGATCAATCTATTTATCTCTCTATTCCCTTCTCTCTCTCTCTCTATATATATATATATATATATATATATATATTAGAAAAGGCACTTAGCGTAATATTTATCCCCCTAGGAAAATGAAGCCTGTTGTCTAGTCACTTCACGATAATGCCTTTCTTAAAAGTTTAAATCCCTTTGTCATCCTTCTAGCTATGGGTAAATAGTACGATAGACAGTAGTTTTTAACCTTGGTTGGTAACCAGTCTAGGAGAGAAAACTCTGAATTCAAACCAGTTGTACTCCGCTTAAAAATTAATCTTATGTCACATCCTACCAGCAAGGAGGATTTGGGTAAATATGCACATAGATACATAGATAGATAGATTGGGTGTGTGTGTGTGTGTGCAACAGAGAGTCAGAAAGTGCGAAAGAGATAGAAATTGAGATTTTATAAGTGCAATGCTAATATTTAAATCGGCATTCGAATTTAAATTTTTTATCCAGATTCCTATGCCAAATCAGCTGGGTCGACAAAATACACCGAGTGCATCTCTGCAGAGGGGTAAGACCTCCCCAACGAGTGTCTTGGAGGTTACATTAAACAATCTGACGGCGAGGCTCCAGTAATAGTGGAGTTTGGAGAATGCAGAGTACCCCTTTATTGTTGTCGCTCCCAGGCCCACTCACACTCAGAGTGGTAGTACCTGGTAGGGTTCTATTTATGGGTCAAATAGAACTGTATTTAAACAAAAACTATACTTATACTAAACTAAATTGTTTGAATTAGAAGTTTGACTAAACTGAATGGCTTGAAAACGAAATATTTTTGACGATTAAACTAAGTACTAATGCTAAATTGAATAGTTTGAAAAAGAACTGTTTGATCATTTAACTGAGTGTAAAAAAATGATTGCTGTTTAATTGAATTTTTAGTGATACATAGCAATACTTAAAACATTTTAACTTTCTGTCTTATGGTAAATTGAATCGTTTGAAATAGAACCGTTTTATGTGTATCTACAAAATGTGTCTTCCAATCATATATCTAATATATATGTAAAAATAGGATTTGGCATACAATAAGTAACAAACCAAATTTGAACACCAACCTCCAGTAAAGGAAAAAGACAATATTTTTATTACGTTTGGTGTTACACAAATGGAATTTTTTAATTGAAATTCAAGGAAGACTGTTCTAAGGAATACAACCACTACGCTATGTTCCATAATCTTTCTGATATTTATTCAGTTTTTATTTATTTATCTATTTATTCATTTATTTACTTTCTCTATCAGTGATCTGGGAAGTACACTAGTTAAAATGTATTTTCTTTCCTTTTCCTAGCAAATACTAGGTCAGGTCCTCAGGTCGAAAGTGATTCGTTTGTATCACAAAATTTCTGAGATTCAATGCTGTTGAAGACTAAATGACTGCCATAGCGCATTTCTATTTCAAAATCATTATTAATTCATTTGCAGGGAGAGGACCGGAACCGCAGTGGCTAACATGCTTGACTGAGACATCTTGGGAAGTGAGTTCGAACTCCTCTTGCGCTATTACGCACACTTATAGAGAAATAACCCCGGAAAATGCACGAATTTCCTTTCTGGCTATGAGTTAAATAGTACTACTTCTATTCTTCTACAAAGATGACTTTGGCAGTAAGTAAATCATGATGTTAGACAGGCCATTAAACAAAGACACCAAACCTTTTTTATTTGTGTCATCATTATCATTAGTGCTGACGGCACGGAGTCCCTTGACTCTCTCTCTCTCTCTTTCTCTCTCTCTCTCTCTCAATCTCTCCATCTGTATCTATCATTTATTGCTTTTGACAAGTCCTCAAGACTGCATCAGGTATCCACACAGAGCTGATGTAAGTCTTTGCTATTCGACTAGCATTGGCGTATCCATGTGTATGAATCCTTCAGAGAATGCTGATGTTTTGCAAGGTATGGCTTTCAGGATTTGTTAAAAATAGTTAGTAGCATTCTTGTATCGTTCCAAGTTACCTTTTTCCTTTAGAGTTTCGTTTTAGTTCAGGAGGTGCAACCATACAACAGTTCCCGGCGTATAATGCTTATCGTCGTAGGAAAGAACTGAGGCGAACTGAGTTCAAATCCTCGGCGAAACGGTTTGCACTTCATATAGCACTAATACCCTTGGGAAAGGTATGAATACAGTTGTTCTCCCTCCAGCTATGTGTAAATAATAGGGTCGACTGTTTTTTTTAGCCTTGGTTAGTGATGTGGGCCCAGTTTGGGACCACGAAAAGATAACTCGGAACACGATGTAAGTTTAAGAATATATTGAAGTAACAAGATACAGAGAAAAGTGGTGGGGTAAGCTAGGCTTACTTGTCAGACGAATGTCCAGTCTCTATCCAATCTCATGACGAACGACCGATCAACCAGAGTACTTGGCTCTCGATTAATATAGGATTTGGAAGAGTCCATCAATGGGTAGATAACGGTCCCATAACAGTTAGACAATTAGTCTAAGAGAAGGAAAACTTTGAATTAAAACCTGTTAAACTCCGTTTAAAAATTGACCTTGTGCCATATCCTGTCCGTCCGGAGGGATTGGTAGATACATACGGTCTACTGCTTTGAAAAAATATCGTTTTATCTTATCGAAGAGACATTATACTTGCATTAATAATTCATCTGACGTTTATACCACTCAAGACTCTCTTTTATATATATATACATATATAGTCATCCACAGACAGACTATTTCGTTGTATCACAGTTCTTCACTGCGGCTAGACACGCAAAGATTCTCAAAGCTGGGATCAAAACCTGGCTGACTCATACGCCAGCCGTAAATTCTACCACACAGCCTCTAGGAAACTAGTGTAAGCGAAGGAATTTTAAACGCAAAAGTATCACTTTTGCTTTGCTTACATATATCCGCTTAACAACTACCGAGAGCTCAATTCATTCGAAGAGCCTCGCCTTACGCAAGTGGCAACAGTTAATTACCTCGATTGAGGATTGAGGATTGGGAAAGCTTATATCATCATCCCCAGATATACTGTTTCATTGAATCAGAGCTCTTCAGTGAGGCTAGACACGCGAGATCCACGAAGCTGGGATCGAAACCCAGAGCTGTGAGTAAACATTCATTTATTTTAGTTTGTTTGTTTGGGTTTTATGGCATATCTACATTTGTAGGTTTTTAATGCCAAATCCATTTTTATGCTAATAAACAGTTCTTTTTCAAACAATTCAGTTTAGCATAAGTAAACAGTTTAGTTGTCAAAAACATTTCTTTTTAAAGCTATTCAGTTTAGTCAAACTTCTAATTCAAACAATTTAGTTTATTATAAGTATAGTTTTTGTTTACACACAGTTAAATTTCAAAAGTTCAAATATTGAACAATTCAGTTTAACGAGAGTAGAGTTTCAATGTCAAAAACAATTCTATATCAAATTATTCAGTTTAGTATAAGGACGCAGTTTAGTTCTTTTTGACCCATAGGGAGGGCCCTATATAGTGCTACTACTCTGGGCCAGATTGGATCAGGGAGCGATGACATTCTCCAAAGCTCCAGCATCATTGAAACCTCATCATCAGATTGTTTAGAGGGAGGAGGTTTTATCTCTCTGAAGAGGTGTAGTCGATGTATTCTACAGCCCAAGCCGACTGAACAAATTCATCTTAAGTTATAACTATATATATATATATATATATATATCTATATATATATATATATATATATACACGCTACCCTCGCGAGGGTTGAGCACTCTGGAAAAGGAATTAACAGCTGCCACTCGCATAATGCAAAGCTCTTCAAATGAATTGAGCACTCTAATATCCAGTAAGGCAAAATGTAAACAAACGAAAACTAATACGTAATGCGTTATAATTCCCGAGCTGACATATGTCCCCTGTGGCTAAGCGGTAAGAAGCTAAGTCTAAAGTAAAGTTAGGTGGGTTTTGATTCAAGCTTGAAGCGTCCTGCGTTTTTAGCCACACTGAAGAGTTGTGATACAACGAAACAGTCATTCTGAGGATGAGAATATATTTATGGTTATCATCATCATCATGTCGCGCTGGTAGCACAGATATCCTTGGCCCTCTCTCGCCACTCCTCCCTATCGTTCATCGCCCTGGGTAGGTCTTCAGGACAACATCCCGTATCCTCACATAGCTGCTGAATGTATGTTCGTGCTGGTCGTCCTGCTTTTCCACGGCCATGTGTGGGGGTCCATAAGAGTACATCTCTTATGAGTTCGTTCCTGCTTCTCCAGCAGTGTAGTTACAATTTAAAATGAATGAATGTTTACTCATGGGTCTGTAGAATTCTCAATAGTATTTTATGTACAAATAAAATCATCTGATGAGACTTGTTCTTTTTTTTCATTCAAAAGGGAGGTCATCATGCTTTAACGAAAAGAGACTGATCAAGCAAATGAATGATAATCATTTGAAGTTTTTGATTGAGGAATAAACAACTAATTTGAACTTTTTTTAAATCTATCATATTGTTGTATAGTGGCTCGTACCTTCTGAAATATGCCTCAAATATCACTTCTTCTTCTGGTTTGTAAATAAATTTTCCAACTGAAATTATTGCCGACTCTTGCGAGAATATATTTAAATTTCCCGAGTCGTTTTGTTTTGAAAAACATTCGAGCAGTTTCGCGAATCTTTCTTCATGTCGTTTAATGTTCTCATGGAGTCTTTTTAAATCCTCTTGTCGTTGTGTTTCCTGTTGTTTTAAATATTCTTGTCGTTGTTTTTCTTATTGTTTTAGGAATTCCAACATACAACTGTATATCCTTGAACGTCACTGTGTGTAGTTCGCTGTAAATTCAAATCTTCGATTCCTTCGTCAACAATTGTTGCTGTTTTTTTTTTCCTTTTGTTATGAATACTAAATCTTCGAATCCTTCGTTGCCTGCTGTTGTATCGTGAAAAGGACAAGATACGCAGTGAAATAGAGTTAATTATTTATTAACTCAAGTGGTACAGTTTGACTAGTATAATAAGTCTCGCGCTGTTGTTGTTACGTCCGAAGTTGGTCTTACGACTGACCGACGTCCTTTCAAGGCTGTCTCACTGCTTCTCGTTCTGCTTCTGCTTCTTCTTCTCCGTGCTTAAGAAACCCTGCGACTTTTTATACTTCCGCAATACCGGAAGTCACGTGGGACATGCCACTATACAACATACATCATAATAGTGTTCAATACCATCGAGTAGAACTGGTTAAAATCTAAAATGAATGAGGGGAAAACCCCATGATGAACTGGCTAAAGTACTAGACTGCCACATTATAGTCGATAGGTTCTATCTCCAGTAGTCCTGTTGAGTTGTCTTTCGTTCTTGTATCCTTGGTAACGGTGTGAACACCCTTATCCCTACCGACTATATATATATATA
>OY757935.1:52873644-52881144 GCA_963585895.1 Sepioteuthis lessoniana | reverse complement strand
ACAACTGTATATCGAGAAACAAAGGTGATGAGAAATGAATGAAGACGGTGAAAGAAAGAAAGAAAGAATAGAAAGAAAAATCCTGACCAATGGCAAAAACCTTTCATTATTATTTTAAGTGCAAATTTGATATTAAAGCTTTATGTTTGTATCAATAGTTTTCTTCCTAATTTTTAATGTTTCTATTGTAAAATCCGAATGAATTCATTCACAAATGAACCTTTTCTCTCAGCTCTATTAATTTCTGACTACTAACATTTTCTCTTTAAGTTATTCTGTAGTTATGTTGAATTGCTGAGACTTTCATGCATCTTATTAAATTTATTTAGTGGAGGAACTGCTATCATTAACATAAAATACTTAACAGACAAATCATAATAACAGAAAACTCAACAACTCTTCTACTTAAAAGATTCAATCGAACAAACAAAAAGAAAAAAAGAAACGATTAAATGGGTTTTTCACGCGAGTAACTATGGAAATTGTACATGTGATTGCCTGGAAGTGGCCTAGAAGAACTTTGAAGAGAAAAACTAAATTTTCTTTAATAGCAGTACAAAATATTAGCTTAAGAACTAATTATGTCTTGACAAAAATTGATAATACGCAAAAAATAACAAGTTATGGTTATGTGATGACAGAAATGGAACATTAAATCAGATAATAAGCGAATACAACAAAGTGGCACAAAAGGAAAATATGAGTCGAAATGAATGGGAGAGAAAGGTGATCCACTGTGAATTGTGCCAGACTCTAAAATTTACCCATGCTGACAAATGTTAAATGCACAAACTAGAATCTGTACAGAAAATAAAACTGGGATTTTGAGATACAAGCGGATCACTTAATCCTGTTCGAAAGATCAAATTTACCGTGAATTGTGCCGTTACAAGTTCAATTTTTAAATCTGAACAATCTATATACAACCAGGAATCGCCTGGTACTGCAGGACTAAAATCCAAATCTTTACCTCAAAGTGGTCAACCAGTGGAAAAATTTGGATTTTACCTCTGCTATGTAAGTCGACCAATAGTTTTGCAGATATTTTCAGGTTTAAAACGTCAACTTGCATCCTACAATTTTGAGTAGTTTAATGAACAAAAAGAAAAAAACATGTAATTGAGTTGATTTTGCTATTTCAGCACAACTTGTATTGAAATAGAAGGTAAAAAAACTACACATACACTTAGACCTTGCCAGAGAGTTAAAAAATTATGGAATGTGAAGGTGACGATGATAGCAATCGTCGTTGAAGACCTTGGAGTAGTCTCCCAAGAACTTGGAAATGAGACTGAGATCGGAAGAATCGAGACCTTCTAGATCACAGTCCAGAGAAAGTTAAACACTAATACTTAGAATCCTGGTGATTTGAGATGACGTGCTGCCACTGGTACTTCAGTGAAAAACAACCAGTCAAAACTAATACAAAATCTTGCCTAGAGTATAAAAAATAGAAAATGAAACTCATAAAATTATCTGATGCTTTGAGATATAAACAGATTACCAAAAACCAGTCAGAACAAGTCCTAGAGCTAAATTAACAAGAAAAGAATTAGTTTACTTATGAATGTTGTCATTCCAGTGGACCACTGAATGAAAGTCAAGGAAAGAGAACAGGTAGACACACACCAGGACTTTGCTAGTTAGCAGAAAAAGTTGTGTAATATGAGGGTGACGGCAATACCAACAGTAGTTGGAGCCCTTCGAAGTGTCCCCATGAACTTGAAAAAATTGAGGGAGAACTGGAGATCAGACGAAGAATCGAACTTATTCAGACCACAGCATTACTGAAATTAGCTAAGAAGAGTCTGAGAAGTCTGAAGAGACTTGCTGTCACACATACTTGTAGAAAAAAACCACCTGTTGGAGCTAGTGTTTAAGAAGCAAAATAAAAATAAATTTAAAAGGTAGAGGAAATATCTTTTTAATACTAAACGATACCTACTTCCATATTGGAAAAAATGATCTTCAAGTTGAACACATGAATGAAAAGGCAAATAATAAAAACAAAACAAGTACTAGAGATGAGTAGAAAAGGAATGAATATCGGTGGGTAAAAGGAAAAGAGAGAAAGATGCTTTGCGTCGTCGCGGAGACGATGATTACTAGTATAGACAAATGGCATGAAGACACGTCAGTACGCAAAGTGCCGACCACGGGGTTGGGCGGTACATAAGGAGCCGTAAAGATTGAGACAGTCGACGACGATGACGAAGACAACGGTGACGAAAATGAGCGCTTGGGACACTATAGAAGAAGTAGCTAATGGAGGCAAAGACGTGGGGGAAAAAGACGAGAGAGAAGACGTGGACGCGTTTGCCGGAAAAAAAAGTAAGGAGTCTGCGGCGTGACTAGAAAGCACAGGAAGAAACCGATTGTAAGGAAGAGGGGAAAAGATGGAAAAGGTCTGCTGTTTAGAGTAAGACGATGTAAAGGAGGTGTGAAAAGCTGAAACGAGGAGCCAAGTGCGAAAGCGCGGGTGAAAAAAAAAAGTAAAATTTACTTTCATTTTCACTTTCGCAGTCAGTGAACACAATTACACGGATAACTTTAAGCAGGCGATTTTTAACACGTTTTGACCAGCATCCTTTTAAAGAACGCAAATGTGATTACAGGAAAAGGAAGGAAGAGTCGTTTATTTAGTATTCAGCAATTCCTTTTATCTTCTTCTTCTTCTTCTTCTTCTTCTTCTTCTTCTTCTTCTTCTTCTTCTATTATTATTATCATTATTAGAATACGGTATGAACGCATGTGATCGAATCTTACGCCTTGTCGTCACCTTAGATAAATAATGGACCATTCCGTTTTAATTGTGAGGTAAGGAAGAGAAGAAGAACACATTACATATAAGAGATAAAAGAAAAGCAAAACTGATAAGAAATGAATAAATCAGCGAAGAAAGAAAGAAAGAAAGTGGTAGAGAGCGTGGAAACTGGGATGCTGTATATCAGACGCCTATCGTTTGCCTAAATAGAATAGAAGGAAAGAGAGAAGGAAGTAATGTAGGAAGAATAGGTAGAAAGGGACAGGAACCGAAAAGAGAGTTTCGAAAACTAATTTGCAATTAAGTTTTGAAATAACAGTAATCTGATATTTATTAAGTGAGAATATATTATTCCGAAAGTCAAGAAAGTATTCAATTTGATCAAATATTCGATATTTATTCATCAACAGATGAAGATAAACTGATCAGTAAAACAAAATTGGAGTTAACTATCCTTATTTATTATTTGTAAGGAAGCAGGTAATGACTCAAACTAATAAGAATAGAGGCCTACACCGTCTTAAGTTTTTCTTTTCCTAAACGTTTCTTAGTAAATTTATGTCTCAAAATGAGAAAAAAAAGAAATCAAAAAGCACAAATGTCTTGTGTAATAATAATAAAAATTATAATGATAATAAGAGACTGGATGACGTGGAAATAAGAGAAGGAATGGTGACCATCCAAACTATTGCATTGTTGAGATCGGCCAGAATTCTAAGAAGAGTCCTGAAGACTTGAGGAGACTTGCTGTCACTCACTCCTGTAGAAAACTATTAGCAAACGCTGGTGTGAAAAACTCCCAAATGAGTAAAATGATTATAATAAACAAGTTGAAAGAAAGAAAGAAAGAAAGAAAGAAAGAAAGAAAGAAAGACAGAAGCGATAATGCTATATATCAGTGGCTTATCGTCTGCTTCAACCGAATGAAGAAAGAAAGAAAAGCATGTTCGACAAAGGAAGGAAAAACAGCCAAAGAAAAAAAATGAACTAATAAGATAGATAGATAGATAGATAGATAGATAGATAGATAGATAGATAGATAGATAGATAGATAGAAAAGAAGATTGCTAATTTTGAAAAATCATGTCGAAGTATATTTTTAAAGAATTTCAATACTCAGAACGTCAAAAAATTAATTCCAAATTGGGCTAATTACACTTATTTGCTAGGAAACGAATAATGAGTAATAAATGAATAATGATTATCTATAAATTAATTAACGCAAAACAATTAAACAAAGTTTCCTTAATAAATCTATTTGTAGATTTATATAATAAGATAGGGAAAAAAGAACTTTAACAAAAATGAAATTTCCCCGTTTACCACTACTACTGATAATAATCATTAATAATGATTATACAATAATATCCTTAACACTTAAAGCCCTGAGGTCAATCAACATATTTGTATCGCCCACCCTAATCTTGGATCCCGACTGATAAATAACATATTGCAACAATTTAAATGGAATAGCGATACAGAAACAGAAATCAAGCTGCCCTGGTAGATGTACTTCTAGGTAGCAGCATAAATATTGACCGCTCAGCAACTAAGATTTAAATATGTAGATATATTTCTCAGACAACTTCTTCCCCTCTTTATAGTCCTGGTTCCAAATAGAAAAATTACAGATTACCACGTTTTATAAGTGATCAATGATGTTAAAACATGGATTCAAATCATCTTGGTATGCGTACTTTTAGGTAGCAGAACAAATACGAGCCGTTCAGGTTCTAAGGGTAATTATACCGATATATTGCTATGACAACTGTGTCACTTACTAGCAGTGATCAGAAAAGTCATCCTGCAGACAAGAAAAAGTAATCCCCCGCATTCAACCAAAGAGCTACCTGTACAAGATGGCTGGCCAAGTGAAAAAAAAAATTGATTATTGTAAAAAAAGATATCCACTAGGTGTGCCGGGTATTTTACTACATAACATAAGCAAATTATAAGTGAAAGAGAAACTAAAATGTTACATGGCATAAGCCAAATATAGACTTTCTTATTTCTTTTTCAGACATATCAGGAGTATGAACATTGCAATCAGGACTTGGAAAACGCAAAATTACACCACACTCATGACACTGGGAGCCAACTATCATTCCACAAAGAAAATTCCCTTTGTAAATTTTTTTCATATTTATAAAACAAAATGAAAAAACAAATTTTCATGGATACTAATGGTCATTACTATTATAATCGTCCTGGCAAGTTTTTCCCACCAGCCCACCAGCTATAGGTTGGATGGTCTCGGCTCGTCCTCTGATTTCTAACTCTTCCAGCCCCCTCACCAATCTTTTGAGGATCGTTCCAAGTGCACCACTAACAATTGGTATCACCGTTAATTTCATGCTCCATAGCTTTTATAGTTTTCTGACAAGGTCTATGTACTTGTCTCTATTTTCGTTTTCTTTTATTTTCCCTCTGAGATCAGCCGGGACGGCAAAGTCCACATTTCGGTCGGTTCACTTTTCTTTGTTAATTATAACTAGGTACTTCTTATGAGTTTTTCACATCAGCTCTAACTGATGGTTTTTCCCTGGTGTCTTAGTTTTAGAAGCAGCAGCAGCAGCAGCTGTAGTAGTTGTAGTACAACGGTTATCAACACGGAAAAGGAATAAGTTATCCGAGTTCGAAACTCGGCTTATGTCCACTATTGGGCAGATTTTATCTTCTTTTGTTGTTAATTATCTGGTCTAGTCTTCTCGTCAGGATTATATGATATGTTTGCATCTTTAAATCCCAGAAAATTTTGTTCGTCTCATTCTTTTGGACGGATTCTTGTTTGTGCATATATCATTTGACAAATAGGATATAGTTAAATTTCAATTTCTTGCACAATTCCCAGTGGATCACCTTCCTCACCCAATTGTATCTTGTCTTGTACTCTTTCTCTGCTAGTTTGTTGTATTTGTTTATTATTATCATTTCATTTTTATCACCATATAACCTACACTTTCTATTCTGATACGTCTTATCTTTTTCGCTTTACCATAATTGGTACTTATAGCATTGTTCGTTCTGCTATTAGAAGAAAATCAGTTTCTCTTTTAAAGTTTCCCATTATTAGCCATGTTCAGGTCTTCTTGTGAAAGATTTCGTCAGTTTGTCACTTGAAATATCCATACAGTTGTTATTCTTCCCATTTCTGTTTCATAGTTATTGTTGTTCTGAGGATTTTTATGTTGTCGGTGCAGTTTCTGTTCGCTCATGACCGATAAAATAAAACGCAGTTTTTCCAAACAGCGGTTGTGTCGATACTGCTATATGGATGAACCACATGAACAGATGGAGAAAAAGCTTGACGGCAATTACACAAGAGTGCTGCGAGCTGTATTGAACATGTCCTGGAGGCATATCCCCACAAAACAGCAGCTGTAAGGCCACCTACGACCCATCACCGAAATTATCCGAGTTGGACGAATCAGGTATGCGGGACACTCATAAGGGATGTACTCCTGTAGACTCCTTCCCACAGACGAGCAACCGTTGGATGACCAGCTAGAACCTATATAAAACAGCTCTGTGCCGATACATGATGTAGCCTGAAAGAGCTCCCAGAAACAATGGACAATAGGAACAGGTGGCAAGAGGGCGTCTGGGAGATCCGTGCTAGCAGCGTGACATGATGATTGTTATAGTCTTTCTAAGATCTTTTTTATGTAGTCTTTGAGTCATTGTATTAAACAACCACGTTATCTTTAATGTTAGTTAGTCCTCTTCCTCTTTTTTGACACTCAAAGCCTAATATATATATATATATATGTATATATATATATATATATGTATAACATACCACCCACACATATATGTCTTGGCAGCGTTTTCTCTTTGAAACATGTATGATTAAATAGGACAGAGACTTTGTGCCCACCTATTCAAGTTTCCGTATGCGTCGTTTAACTTTTGGATGGAATGAATTCAGGAAGGCGCCGTATTTTCGTAACTACTTTCGGCCCCAACTGAAACCATCATCGAGGAAACGAATAATGAAATTACAAATATAATTAACGAGACTAAATAATTGATTTTTGATAAATTTTAAAATTGTGCTTAGATGATTGCCTGTATTTGTTTTCCAATTTGAAAATTAATCTTAAAGGGTAATATCTGAAAAGATATGGAGGACGGTAAATAAACACGACTACGTATCTCGACACTATATAGAAAGTGAAGTTTTAGAGATGTTCCAGCCAATGGAAAAGTCGGTGGAATAAATATGCTTAATGCCAAGGAGACTTTCTGGAAGAAAATTAACGTTTCCTTCACTGTTTATTTCTAAATATAACTTCAATCTTGATACTTTCTGACTTCTTATTTTTTGCAAATGTTTATATATGAAGGTGGGGATCATTAGTTTTACGGCCTAGAAGAACAAAAATTTTGAATTCAAAACAACTGTATTTCGCTTGTGTTACTTTTCGCCTCTCAGGACCTCGTGAGATTGTTCGTTGAGATCGGAGTTCATTTTAGTCTTGGTCATGTGTACATACATTGGTCCTCTCATTATATTGAGCATGTGTCCTATACTCTTGATGGGAGGATGTTGATTAATACTGTGTAGCATCCTGTCCATGCAAGAGGAAGTTAAATGCAAATGATGATTATTAAATAGGAATGATTACTTGAAACCATATAATGATTACTGCTAGATGAGAATGCTTAAAACCATACTAGTGAGCGCAAATTATTTGATAACATATAACTTTTAAGAAATACCTACAGAAAAATAT
>OY757935.1:52821144-52868644 GCA_963585895.1 Sepioteuthis lessoniana | reverse complement strand
ATAGTTTTAAGTCTCATAGATGATTAAATAGTTCTATTTGACACATAGATGGAACCCTCAAAGGTTCTACCACCCCGGGTCAGAGTGGACCTGAAAGTAATGGCAAAAAATGTTTCCAAAAGCTCCTGTCCCATAGCCTCACCATCAGATGGTGTCCTATCCAGAAGACTCCCCGGTGGGAGGATACTTACCCCTCTGCAGAAATGCAGTCGGTGTAGTAACTTTCGACGTATTGCAAAACTTCTGACTCACACTAGTACATTTTAAACTTTTTAGATAATGATTAGCCTCAGTCTTTAGTTATGACTCGACCTGGGATTGAACCAAGGTCTTCCGGGCCATTGTCGAAAGAGAGCTAAAAAAAGCTTTAGAACATGGGATTGACCGTGATACAGTTTCTAGTTGGTGCACTTGAAAGCGTCCTTGGAAAAAATTAGGAAGAAATGGAAATCAGAGGAATAATCGAGAACATCAAGATCAGAATAGCCCGGGAGACTTGAGGAAACTTGCTGTCATTCAAACTCCTGTGAAAAACCATCAGCTAATCCTGACGCGAAAAACTCACAAGGAATAACAATAATAACAACAACAACTAAATGCAGGAAGCAGGCCCAGAAAGAATAAAATAACAAACACAACTGAGTGGGGAAGGGGATTCACTGGGAACTGTGCCAGTGGTCTGTATTCAACCATTCTAACAAATGGTATATTTCCAGACCGAAATCCATCCAAGAAAAAAAATGCATTCGCCAGTGGTCCGGGGTTCAGTCCCAGGTCGAGTCACACCTAAAGACTCAAAAAATTGTACTTGATGCCCCCTTGCTTAACACTAAGCATTATAAGGTAAGCATCAAGGGTAAATTGGAGCAATCCAGGGAATGGGTAGTGCCCTCCTCTACACCTCGGTGTAATAGCTATTGAAAAAAGGAGCCTTCGGGTTACACTTGATTAAGGTCGCCAATTTAACTTCTTTTTTTTTTTTACTTAATCTAGACCAGAAAATTAGACGTGGGCAGATGAAAGATTTGCCGTTATTCTGGTTTCAGTGACATCTACCAGTTTAAACAAATGCGAAATACTCAAATAGAATAAAAATGAAATAGTTAACATAATACAATGTTTCTGACACTTTTTTCACTGGGTTTTGTGTTATTTTAAGTCGAGTTGATAAAAATGAAGAGCAAAGAAGAAAGAAAAAGAAAGGGACCGGATGTCATACGTACATATGTAGTGTACGGGGAGTCTCCGTTGTGTTGTGGCTAACTTACTGGCTGCCACATTGTAAGAAGCGAGTTCGAACTCCAGTCTTGCAATTTTCCACTTTCAAAATAATACCTTTTAACTGCATAGTATCCGAACCAGCAATTGGTTAAATAGTACCAATACTGTTCTACAATGTGGCTTTGGTATCAAATAACCCACAAAGGTTGATATACCATTAAAAAATAAACCTAATCAAATCGACTAAGGTTTACGTGCTCTTAAAAAAAGATACAAAAAAAAACAAAGAATCTTGGAAAAAGCAAAAGAAGGAAAAAAAAAGAAATTAAGAGAGATGTATCCGAAAATGATGAAAGAAATAAAGAAGAAAAGAACGAAAAGAAAAAGCAATAAATAAGACATTATATTAATAGAATACATATATTTATATATATAGGGACAGACATACAGACAGACGGAAAGAATTCTTTAACTACAAAAAAGAAAAAGGAAAGAAAATAAATGAAAGATTTAAGAAAAATACGGGAGAAAAAGAAGAAATAAATCCATTGGGAAAAGGAAATTAGGAAGAAAGAAAAAGAAAGAAGAAAAATGCATTTTTAAAAAGTAAGAATAATATAGAAAAAGAAAACGAAAAAAAAGATTTGTAAGAAAAATATTGGGGAAAGAAAATGAAGAAAAGAAAAAAGAAATAACCAATAAGAAAGAAAGAAAGAAAGAAAGAAAGAATAAAAAAAAACAAAAAACAAAAAGAAGGTCATAAAAAATAAAACTAACGATAATAAAACTGTTAAAATATTTTGAGAGAGAAAAAGTAAAAACAATATCAAACAAGATCAAGTAACTTTGGTGTGTTTCCGCCCTTTAACCCACCTCGTCTCACCCTTCCCCAAACAATCGCTTTATCCTATTTTGCGGAGCTTCCAGGCACGACTCAAGGTGTATCGATGGTGCACACAGATTCAAAGATAAGATTGTTTTTTGTCTGTGATTTGTCAAAGCAGTTTACGTTAATTAGGTGACGTCACTCGATCAATTAACAATGCCAGTAAATTGGGTTGAATAAGAAATTAACTCACAATTAACAAGTGATGTTGACAACATCGGCAAAAGATGAAAACAGAAGGGAACAGGATTGGTGAACTTTGGATAATAAAAACAAGCATAGCCTGCCCATACACGAGTTAAAATGACGGCTGCTTTTGACATTAATTAGGTGTCTGCAAAAGTTACCGCGTATTTTTTTGTTGGTTGTTTGGTTGGGTTTATGGCATATCAACCTTTGGAGGTTATTAAATGTCAAATCCATTTTTATACAAATAATAAGTTCTATTATAAAAAAAAATTCAGTTTAGCTTGAGTACACCGTTTGTCAAAAACATTTCTATTTCAAGCTATTCAGTTTATTCAAACAGTTCTAATTCCGGTAATTCAGTTTAGTATAAGTATAGATTTTGTTTATAGACATTTAAATGTCAAAATAGTTATATATTAAGCAATTCAGTTAAGAATGAGCACAGTTTCGATGTCAAAAACAGTTCCATTTCAGTCAATTCAGTTTAGCATAAATACGCAGTTTAAATGTAAGTATACAGTTTAATGGTCAAAAACATTTCTATTGCAAGCTATTCAGTTTAGTCAAACAGTTCTAATTCAAACAATTCAGTTTAGCACAAGTAAGCAGTTTAATTCTATTCAACCCATAAATAAGCCCCTGTCAGGTGCTACCACTCCGGGCCAGAATAGCAATGAAGGGTTATTCTTCATTCCCCAAAGCTCCAGCATTACTGGAACCTCACCATCAGATTGTTTATGGTCATATACAGAACACTTGTTGAGGGGTCTTACCCTGCAGAGAAGCAGTCGGTGTATTCTACAGCCCCAGCCGACTGGACAAATTCTTTTTAGCAACCTAAAAATTAACGCAGTAGTTACTGTAAATTGCGATCTTTTAGAATCTCTGCAAAACAAGGGGTTGACTTATAGGGTAGGGCTAAAATTCAATCCTTTACCAGAGTGGTTAACCAATGCTAAAGGCCTGACTTTTAACCCTGCAACGTATTCTCTCTCCAACAATGGGCAAATATTCTTCTCTTTAAACCTTCGTATGGTAACCAGTCTAGGAGATAGCAAATATTCTTCTCTTTAAACCTTCGTATGGTAACCAGTCTAGGAGATAGCAAATATTCTTCTCTTTAAACCTTCGTATGGTAACCAGTCTAGGAGATAGCAAATATTCTTCTCTTTAAACCTTCGTTTGGTAACCAGTCTTGGAGACAGAAAACTCAGTAATCAAACCTGTCGCTGATTGAGATCTTGCAGCTCACCACTTTAACCACTAAGTGATGGAGACTTCCCCTCGTAATTTTGAATGTAGGACAATGATGAGGAGTCTCCGTGGTGTAATGACAAAAATGCTGAACTGTGGCTTCGAAGTAGGTGAGTTCGAACTTCAGTCACGCTATTAAATTCACTCTAAGAAAGGTATGGACTTCCATATACTCACAGCTATTGATTTAGTGATGCCATTACTGTCCGTTTACACGAATGACTTGAGCATTAGTTAAGCCACGAAGGTTGATATGCCATTGAACAAAGATTTCCTCTGATCCACTTCTGTACTTCTATAAGGATGGCTGATATGCCATTGAACAAAAGAACGAAAGGAAACCAATTCTCAATCAGTTCTATTTTATCCATAGATGGGATTCAAATAGGTACGACCATTCTAGTTTAGAGTCGATCTGGAAGTAATGTCAATGAAGAAGTCCTTCACACTTCCTAGAACTCCATAACTGGATCCTCACCATCAGATGTAGTTGATTGTCATGCCTAAAATGCTTTTTTAGGGAGGGGGGGATTTTACTGTGTTATACAGTTGGCATATTTTAAGCCCTACTAAGAAGGTGGGTCTATTGAAGAAGACAAACCCGTGTAAATTTAGAAAGAAACTTCCATTTATATATTAGAGAAACGGTTACGTAAAAATGTAATTAACACCAATAATTATGCTGATTAAAAATAGAGGTAAAAATGATTCAGACAAAAAGAAAACTGACATTTCGTAAGATTAGGATTAAATTTTACGTGAAAACGAAAAGTAAATATTTTTCTAAATTAGAGAGAGAAAAGAAAACGAAAAAAAAAAAAATGAATAAATGAGATTTTCAAAACAAATTGTTGTTTAAATTCCAAACATTCTGCAAATTTCCTTACAATTATTTTTTTCGCTTTTTTAATCTTTTTTTTTTTTTTTTTTCGGGTAAAGAAAAAAACGAATAAAATGTGAATAAATAGGAAAAAAGGAAAGGCAAGAAAAACAGAAAGAAAGAAAATGAGTGAAAGCAAAAGGAGGAGATGAGCAATGAATGCATAAAATGAAAAGAAAGAAAGAAAGAAAGAAAGGAAGAAAGAAAGAAAGAAAGAAAGAAAGAAAGAAAGAAAAAGACGAACATTCATTTCCAAAAGAAAAAAGAAAAGAAAAAAAAGGATAAACATCAAGAAGAACGCCTGAACAAATATTGAAAGAAAAAAAGAAAGAAAGAAAAAACAAAGAAAATAAGAAAGAAAAAATAAGGAAAGAAAGAAAGAAAGAAAGAATAATGAACAAAAGAAAGAAAGAAATAAAAAAAGAAAGATAGAAAGAAAGAAAGAATGAATAATGAACACCAAAAAGAAAGACAGAAAGAAAGAATAATGAACACTAAAAAGAAAGAAAGAAAGAAAGAAAGAAAGAATAATGAACACTAAAAAGAAAGAAAGAAAGAAAGAAAGAAAGAAAGAAAGAATAATGAACACTAGAAAGAAAGAAAGAAAGAAAGAAAGAAAGAAAGAAAGAAAGAAAGAAAGAAAGAAAGAAACTTTAAACCAAATAAAGCATTTTGAAATTCAGAAAAAAAGATAATTTCAAAAGAACAATTATGAAAAACAAAAATTAATTAAAACGAAAGAAAAACAAAAAAAAAAAAAAAATAATAACCTTCTATCTATCTATTCATTCGATGAGATAATAAAGTAATTGTTTACTGCAATTCTTATTTTTGAAATAAATATTCCGAAGAAGCGGTCATATCTTTTTTCTGCACTGAAATTGCAGGTTATTATTGTTTACAAATATACAAGCGATTAAATGGATTTTGCTGCCGGTAATAACTTACGGATGCACATTATGACAAAAATCAACTTTACCAACTCTTATAGCAGTACTCGCCACCTCAACAGGTTTTACTGTTATTCTATGGAGTGGTTTGCAATGCCGTACTATCGAGCTGTGGTTTTATTGAAGAAGATTGGATCTAAGTGGACAATTTATACATGCTGCCTAGATTCAGACAAATCAAACCTTACTTTGCCTATCATGAATAGGTCTTTCCTTTAGGTTGGTGGTCAAAGAATAACGTCATACGGCATATCAACCCTTGTGAGTTATTTAATGCCAAATTATATATATATATATAGATATATAGATATATATATATATATATATATATATATATATGTGTGTGTGTGTGTGTGTGTGTGTGTGATTTGTAAGTAAATAGATTGTATGGAACTTTATCTTTTAAATAATTGTTTTTCCTCATTTGTTTGCACACAGTTAAATGGTTTTAAATATAGCTATCTGACATTAATAAATCAATTCAATATTCATCTTTTGTTTGCTCAGTTTTAGCTCTGTTAAGGGTTTACGGCATATCAACCATTCTTGGTTATTTAATGCCAAATCTGGTTTATTCGTAACAAAGGCATGGACAGCTAACGATAAGCTTTCGATCATATGGAAATCAGACCTGACCGATAAAATGAAACGCAGTTTCTTCCAGGCAGCGGTCGTGTCGATACTGCTATATGGATGCACTACTTGGACGCTATCTAAATGGCTGGAGAAGAAGCTGGACGGCAATTACACAAGAATGTTGCGAGCAATATTAAACAAGTCCTCGCGGCAACACCCCACAAGACACCAACTATACGGCCACCTGCCTCCCATCACGAAAACTATCGAACCAAATATGCAGGACACATGCTGGAGAAGCAAGGACGAGCTCATAAGTGATGTACTCCTATGGACCCCAGCATATGGCCAAGCAAAAGCAGAACGACCAGTTCGAACATACATTCAGCAGCTATGTGAGGATACGGGATGTAACCCTGAAGACCTGCCAGAGGCGATGAATGATAAGAAGAAGTGGCGAGAGAGGGTCAGGGATACCCGTGCTAGCAGCATGACATGAGGATGATGATGATGATGTTGATGATTTGTAAACATAAATCAAAGTTAAATAATTCCAAGTATAACTAAGTAGCACTAAAGATTCAATTAAACATCAGTCATTTGTTGGCACAGAGTTAAATGATCAAGCATTTATATTTCTAACAATACAATTTTGCGTAAGTCATTTCTTTACACTCAGTTTAAATGTCAAACAGTTCTATTTGACCCTTTCAGGTGCTACCACTCCGGACCTGGGAGCAATGTCAATGAAGAGGTACTCCGTATTCCCCAAAGAGCAAGTATTACTGGGGCCTCACTATCAGATTGTTTAATGTCATATCCAGGACAGTCGTTCTACAGTTCTAACCGACTGGGCTCAGCTAAATATTTTCAAGTATCGCTATTTAACATTAGTACTTCTATTTATTAAGTATTCCTACCCGATCAATTATACACCACAGTATGGTTTCAATTAATAATCCTTTGAAAATGATTGAACATTTCTATTCGATCCAGAGATGGGACCCTAACAGGTACTACCACTCCGAATTAGAAAGAACCTGAGAGTAATGGTAATGAAGGTGCCCATGGTGTAATTATGGAGGTGCCCGTGATGTAATGAATGAAGGTGCCCGTGGTGTAATGGTAATCGTCGAAGGAAATGGACACGGCGACACGAGTTCAAATCCTGGACGAGGCTGATTGCATTTCACATTGCGCTAATAAAGGAAAAAGGAAAGGTATGAATCCAATTATTCTCCCTCCAGCTATGGGTAGATAGTAGGGCAGACTAGGTTCTTCAGCCTTGGTAAGGCAACTAGTCTAGGAGAGGGAAAACTCTGAATTCAAACCTGTTAAACTCCGCTTAAAAATTGACCTTGTGTCACATCCTACCCGAGTGGAGGGGTTGGTAAATATGGTAATCGTAATGAAGGGGTACTCCACATTCCCCAAAGATCCAGTACTGAATCCTCACCATCAGATGCAGTTTAGTGTCATACAAGTACACTCATTTGGGCCAGGTCTCATATATCTGTAGAGGTGCAGCCGACGTATTCTACATCCCAGCCGAGTTTTTTCTTTAGGTACCGACAAATCATACTGAACTCTCTCAAGCATGCCAGGTAAGCAAACAGATCTACCAGGAAACTGGCAGGGTAATCTACTGGTTTGACTCAATTAAAGGTCGGTTATTTTTTCAGTCAATTCAGAGATCGTTCCTTGCTACTAGTACAATATAACCCAGTACAATTTATGGCATATTTTTCGGGAAGAGTTAGGCAACGCCAGATTACAGTCTTTGGGAAGCACAAAAAAAAAGAAATTGTTCGATATGCCGATCTGAAAACAAAAAGTAATCGAACTAAATCAATGTTTGCTATGATACGCCCTCGATTAATAACAGAATTTCTCAGATAACTGAGTTTCTAGGTTGCACCCATCTCTTTTTCAATTAATATGTGACGGGTTGTAATGAGTTATATGGTACCAGCCTTAAAACCGATCTTTAACTTGACCTGTTATCGTACACTGAAAATATATTGTGCTTTTACGATAACTGGTTGATAAATTTAAGGACATTTCAGCATGTCACAGGCTATTTAATGATTTAAGGAATCGCCTTCATTTTATGTTTACATTTACGAAGTTTTTTCTTAAAAGATTTGTGCACATAGCTATATGATATCAAGTATTCTTAACTAATACAAATAATTTGGACACAGTAGTATGATTTTAAGTATTTTTATCTAACATAAATAATTCATTCACAATCAAATGATTTCAAGTAATTATTCCTATTTAATATTAGTCATTTGTTTTCACATATCTTATAAGGTTTTAACTAATTAACAAACTAATAATAATAATAACTAATAATAATAATAATGATAATCCTTTGTGCACTTTGCCTACTAGGCCGGGACTGTAGAATACACCAACTGATTCTCTACAGAGGGGTAAGCCCCCCCCACGCTAAAGAGTGTCCTGTATATGACACTAAACAATCTCATGGTGAGGTTCCAGTAATGCTGGAGCTTTGGGGAATGAAGAGTACCCATTCATTGCCATCGCTTCCAGGTTCACTCAAGCCCGGAGTGGTAGCACTTGACCGGGTCCAATCAATGGTCAAATAGAACTAAACTGTGTGCTTATGCTAAATTGAATTGCTTGAAATGGACCTGTTGTTGTATGATAAACTTAATTGCTTGAAATAGAACTGTTTTGATATTTAACTGAGTGTAAACAAAAAACTATACTTATACTAAACTGGATTGGTTGAAATAGAACTGTGAATGTGAATTAAAATGGATTTGGCATTAAATAACCTAAAATGGTTGATATGCCATAAAACCAAACCAAACCTTTGTACACTATTATAACTTCAATTGATTATTCTTTATATAGATAATTTTCACGTGAATAATGGTATCAAGTATTCCTTTCTGATACTAACAGATCTATAAGACACATTAACTGGAACCATAGCAAGTACTAACACTCTGAGACCGAGTGGAACTGGGAGTAATAGCAAGAAAGGGTTCCCCACTATAACGAGAACTCTAGAACTGAAGTCTCACAATCATATGTATTTTAATGTAATAGGAGTGGCAATACTGCCTTGAGCTACCGAAACTGTGTTATCACCCTGGTTGGCAGCTGATGAGGACAGGGTATCGCGCGTGCTTTCACACGTTGTATGATGAAAAAAAATTGGTTGGCCCGCTCCATTCTCAGTACCGTTAACAATGACTGACTACATCCTCACATGGTAAATTCTTTTGCACGTCATTCTTATAAAAGTGAGAATGCTTTTTACTGAGTGTTTGACTTATGTAGATTTGTTCCAGGCTGAACTAAGCTTAGCTGACATTTTAGGCGCCTACCATGGTTACCTATAACGTTTATATGACCAATTCATTAGTATAATATATTCGAATCCGACTGAAACGTTTTATACCTTACCAAGTTAGTACCATATTAAGTTATTTTATAACCATAATAAATATTATTACCATATTTAGTATTATACTAACTTAGTCTAATATTATACAATTATCTTACCCAACTTAATATTATACTTATATATTACCATACTTGGTATTATCAACATACTATTATATTACGATAGTCAGTGTTAGTGCCATACTAATCTAGTAACTTACTAAGTTATTATAACTTAGTACGATACTAAATATCATTCTGAACCAATATAACGTAATACCATACTTAGTACTATATTGAAGAAATATTACAACTTAGTACCGTACTAAGCTATGCTTTTTAAATATCCCTGACTACTGTAGTAAAGAATCCACTTTGTAAATGCCCCTGACTACTGTTGTGAAGAATCCACTTTGTAAATACCCCTGACTATTGTTGTGAAGAATCCACTTTGTAAATGCCCCTGACTATTGTTGTGAAGAATCCACTTTGTAAATGCCCCTGACTATTGTTGTGAAGAATCCACTTTGTAAATGCCCCTGACTATTGTTGTGAAGAATCCACTTTGTAAATGCCCCTGACTATTGTTGTGAAGAATCCACTTTGTAAATGCCCCTGACTATTGTTGTGAAGAATCCACTTTGTAAATGCCCCTGACTATTGTTGTGAAGAATCCACTTTGTAAATGCCCCTGACTATTGTTGTGAAGAATCCACTTTGTAAATGCCCCTGACTATTGTTGTGAAGAATCCACTTTGTGAATGCCCCTGACTATTGTTGTGAAGAATCCACTTTGTAAATGCCCCTGACTATTGTTGTGAAGAATCCACTTTGTAAATGCCCCTGACTATTGTTGTGAAGAATCCACTTTGTAAATGCCCCTGACTATTGTTGTGAAGAATCCACTTTGTAAATGCCCCTGACTATTGTTGTGAAGAATCCACTTTGTAAATGCCCCTGACTATTGTTGTGAAGAATCCACTTTGTAAATGCCCCTGACTATTGTTGTGAAGAATCCACTTTGTAAATGCCCCTGACAATTGTTGTGAAGAATCCACTTTGTAAATGCCCCTGACTATTGTTGTGAAGAATCCACTTTGTAAATGCCCCTAACTATTGTTGTGAAGAATCCACTTTGTAAATGCCCCTGACTATTGTTGTGAAGAATCCACTTTGTAAATGCCCCTGACTATTGTTGTGAAGAATCCACTTTGTAAATGCCCCTGACTACTGTTGTGAAGAATCCACTTTGTAAATATCCCAAATTACTGAGTGAAGAATCCACTCTAAATGCTTGTGTAATGGCTAACGTGCCGGACATGGAGCCGAGTACTTTTTCTCAGTAAGGAACATGGTAGGTCTGGAGAAAAATGAAATCATGAAATTACCTCCAACACCACCCCCAGAGAAAAGAAAAGAGTTGATTTTTTTTTAGTCGCCTCCAAATTTTTTAAGCTTACGGAATATGCGAAAAGAAAAGAAAGGAATCATAGATCAATTACGCGGACTTAATGATTATGAGAATATCGGCCGATAAAGAGAAGCAGATACTCCATTGTAATTCCAACGGAAAAAAAACGACGAGAGGAACTTTGATCGACAGTCGAAGTGTCGAGTTGGAACATACACAGACTTTACAGATATTGCACTCTTAAACCAGTCGAAGATACGAAATGATCCACAAAGAAACGGAATCAAATGTTCCCTGTACACACGCACATACACATAGACACGCGCTTACTCATGCTCACGCACGCATACATACATACATACATACATACATACATACATACATACAAGTGGAGTAAATTTGAGAAAAAAAAGTCCACAGTGAAGAATTTTAAGAGAAAGAAAGTCGACACTTTCACGTTTCGGCTTTAATAAACCATCATCAGGACTTAGAAAAAGATGATATCGAGTGATTTTTGATCACAGATGGATGTTTAATGAAATGGAGAATAAGAGAGGAAACAGAGAAAGGGGGAATCCCATTTAATCAATAAATCTGCGTTCATATTTAAAACATCTTACGTGAATGTCTAAGGCAACAATGTAAAAGAAATGGAACCATCAAGAGACATAATGGGTTAGAAAGAGAAAGAAGAGGAGAAAAGAAATATAGGGAAAGAAATATATAAAATAATCCAAAGTGAAGAATATTTCTCGATATTGTCGGATTATTTTCTATTATTTACTTCCATACATCCATGCATATGTGATTATGAATTAGTTCTTCAATTCATTTATCTTTTTATTTTTTCTTTCTTTTCATCTTCTTTTCTTACTTTTTTCTTCCGTTTTTTTCTTATATCTTCACTCATTTTACCTTCCATTCTCACTTTCTCTCTTTCATTCTCTCTTTCTTTCCCCATTCTTTATTTTACGTTTCTTTCTTTTACACTTTCTTTCTTTCTTTCTTTCTTTCATTTCGTGCTTTCACTTTTTTAATTAAATCTATTTTCTTTGTTTCTTTTAAATTCCCTTCTTTCTTTTTCTTTTTTCTTTCATTATGATATCCAGTGTTGGTAGGTTAACGATAGATGCTTTCTCGTACTTTCACTCTTTTTTCCTCGTTTTCTTCCACTTTTCTTCATTTCTTTCCTTATTTCCTTCTTTGATACTTTCTTTCTTTTACGTTTTCTTTCAATTTTCTTTTCACTTGTCTCTTTTCTTTCACTCTTTCTGTCTTTCTTTTACAATTTTATTCTTCATTTTTACTTTCTTTTGTTCTTTCTTTCTCTCACTATTTCGTTCTTTCTCAATTTCTTTCTTCTTTCTTTCTAACTTTCATGATTCCTTTATATTCCCATTGAATTATTCTAATTTTTTTCGTATTTCCTTTTCTTTCGTAGATTTCTCTCATTTTTCTTACCATTTCTTTTTTATTACTCCTATTTTATCTTTCTTATTACTTTTCTTTTGTTTTTTATTTGTTTCTTTCTTTCATTCATCTTTTGAAACTTTTTGCTTACTTTTATTGCGATATTTTATTTTATTTTTTTATTCATTCACTTCTTCTTCTTCTTCTTCTTCTTCTTCTTCTTCTTCTTCTTCTTCTTCTTCTTCTTCTTCTTCTTCTTCCTTTTTTTTGTTACTTCCTGTCGCGTGTTCGCCGCTCCTCAACGGCTTTTCCAATCTTCTCCCGTCCCGTTATCAGTTCAAATCTCGTATCACCTTCAGATCTCCATTAGAGAGAAAGAACGAGAGGCGTGCAGTAAAACTTTGGCCACATCAACATTAGATCAGAATGGCGAAGAAAAGTTCATATCGCATTTTCTCCTTACATATCTTTGCCAGTTTGAATATTATTAGGTAAAATAACAAAAACGAATCGAACGGCAAACAACGGAAATTAATATTAAAGCCGAAACACTTCTCGAAGACGATATTGGGACAGAGCGCAGGGTATGGTGGTAGTGGAAGGAGAAAAGTGTTCATCAAAATAAAAAGAAGTGAAGATCGTTTATGATGTCAACAACGTTGACAATTTTCGAAAAATAAATTATGAGGGTTACTTTAATAGCAAAAATAATAATAATAATAATAAATCAGCTATTGTTTCCCCAACTGCAGCTAATATTTGTTCATATAAACATTCAAGAAAAAAAAAAGACAAGAAAAAAATATGTATCAGTCATAAAAAAGAAAGAGATTTTGATAATGAAACTATTTTGATGATTATTAGAAAAAAAGAATTCAAATTGTAAAAAAGACAAAAGAAGAAAAATCAAAAGAGAAAAAAAATAAAAAAAGAGATCGAAAGAAGAAGAAGAAGAAGAAGAAGAAGAAGAAGAAGAAGAAGAAGAAGAAGAAGAAGAAGAAGAAGAAGAGCAACAATAACAGCTACAACGACAACAACAACATCCGAGTGAAGAAGTAAAGAAATTAATGAAGAAAAAATGTATAGCTACAAGAAACTATTCTTAATACAAATAATTTATACATCATTATATGGTTTCAAGTATTCTTATCTAATACTAACAAATACCTCACAATTATACAGTTGCAAATATCCAAGACATTTTTATGATTTCATTAATTATTTGTATCTAAAATTAATCTTTTGTTTACTCATGATTATATCGTTTCATCAGTTCTTTAGTTGGTTGGTGATTGATGGCCTAATAACTTCTCGTGAGTTATTTAATACTTATATATATATATATATATATATATATATATATATATATATATATATATGACCTCAAAGAGAATAGTTCGTAGCTAACTATATTTTTAATCAAGTAAGAGCTCATTTGTTTCAACATAGTTAAATGGTCTCAAGTATTGCTATTCAACACTAATAATCTTATTTAACAATAACACATTTAAACTGTTTCTCGTTTGTTGGTTCGCTGAATCTATTTTATGGCATATTAACCGTTTTTATTATTTAATGCAGAGTCCTCTTTATACATTAGTCGAATTGGGTATCTCTAACCGCCCATCAAGCCCACTAAGGGCCAAAATGGAGAGTTGCAAGTAACATGACCATTTTGGATGCAGGGTCATGAACTGCCCAGCAACCAGGATCCCTTCTTCAAGCAATACATGGTCGCACCCCACTGTTGTGAGGGTCTACTTCTTTACAGAGGTTCTGTCGGCGTATTCGACAAGGCATTTATGTTTTTAAGTATTCATATCTAATGATGAGAATTTTCAAATAGATCTAATTTACCCACAGATGTAATCCGAATAGTTACAACCTCTCCGGAGCAGAGTTAACCTGGAAGGAATGATAATGATCTCTGTAGAGAGTCTAAATTGAAGGTAATACACAGTTTATTCTCCCACCCAGTCAACTGACTGTATACTTTACAGAGGAGTAGGAATTCCCACCAAAGAAAATGGGGCATTCTATGTATGACACTAAACTACATCTAGAGTATGTGAAGTACACTTTCATTGCCATTACTCCCAAGTCCACTCTCTGAGAAAAAGATGGAGGTGAAGAAAATCAAAGAAAAAAAAGAGAGGGGAGAGTCGAATGCAGGAGAGAAGAGAAGAGGTGTAAGAAGAGGGAAAGAAAAGAGAGGAAGAAAAGACGTAGAAGAGGTGTATGAAGAGGAAAAGAAATGAGAGGAAGAAAAGAAATAGAATTACGATGTAAAAAATATCGAAAGAAGGAAAATGGAGAGATAGGAGGAACTGAGTAATTCGATGACGAGTAGTTTACTTGATGGAAGTCAGAGTTATGACCAGTTGAAAAGAATAAAAATTAGAGAAGGTCTTAATCAGCGTCAGATTTCAACTTAATTTTTTTTTAAATCTATGACATCGATCATCGTTCCTCAATTAATCAATTTTTTCAAAATCCATTTCCTCATCAATGCATCTTAATTAATATCTGTTTTATCGATTTGACGATATTTGCTTCTATTCGTATCATCTATCGTCTCCGTTTACACAATCTCTGCATTAATTTGAGTATATAATCGTGTATATAGGATTGAAGGGGGTCCCGTCTAGTGACAAAGCTATGCTTAATGCAACCCTTATGGGAGATGCTAACTCCTAAATAAAAACTAGAGAAGGAAGCCCTTACATCAAACTTTTGCTGACTGGTAAGTATCATTTGATGGGAAAAGCACAAGAGAAATTACTCTGAAATAAAACCTACAGTTGGCATTGTCACCAGTTACCTTGCTATGCTTCTCAATGGGCTGTAACTCTGTAGACCCAGAGAGAGGCATAAGTCTCGTACAAGCGTTCCTGTATGCGAACGACGTATAAATGTCTTAATTCCTTATCTCCTTATGTATCTTGTATTTTATTGAAACGTTGTATTAGATATTAATCAGAATGTTTGAGTTTTAATTTTAGTGGTAAATACGGCTATTATCTGTGAAGATATGGCAGTTTTATAATGAGTAAATATCTTTTAAGATCAAGATTTTCGAACAAGACCTGGAACAACTTTCATTAACATGTGTCAAAAGTATATTCGTTTTTGTTACTCTAAAACGTATTTCATAAATACATATATAAGAAAGTTAAGTAAAGTTGGCAACAATAGACGAAGGTAACCAGAAATTTCCTTATCATAAGCAACGACCCGGAGTTGTAGGTAAGGTCGCTACTGCTTTCCATATATATATATATATATATATATATATATATGTATATATCAAGAGACCTCCTAAGTATTATTATATTTCTCCATGCAATATGGTCTAAGCTGGTCCTCTGATTTTCAACTCTACCACCCCTTAACCAAACCTCGGGGATTGTTCCGAGTGCACCAATTACAAATGGTATCACCGTTACCTTCATATTCCATTGCTTTTTTAGTTCGCTGACACCGTCTAAGTACTTATCCCTCTTTTCGTTGTCGTAGATTTTCATTTTGAGGTTCATTATTAAGCATTTCCCTTTTTTTCGTTAACTATCATTAGTTCTGGTCTTCAGTTCGAGATTAGGTGATCTGTTTGTATCTCAACATCGCAGTGGATCACTTTCCCAGCCTTGTCGATTCCAGTCGGGTTTTTGTTTTTGTGCAAATTTGCTGCATTCACTTATTTTGTGATTAATCGTTTCGTCTTCATCAGTACAAAATCTAAACTTCTGTTAAGCCTTATCCATTTTCGCTTTAACATAGTTGGTCCTTATGACATTGCTTTATGCTACTATTAAAAGAGATTCCAGTCTCTCTCGTAAAGTTTCCCCCTTTTTGTTTGACAATTCTATATCTTTTTGTATGTGATTTCGTCAGTTTGTTGCTTGAAATATTCATAAAGTTATTTTTCTAATCGTTTTTGTTTTCTAGTTATTCTTGTTCTGTTGATTATTATGCTGTCTGTGCTTTTTTTGGTCACTGTAGTTAGTTTTTCTTTGCTCTTTCTTATATTGTCTTTGTGTCATCGTATTGATGCAGATACGATATCTTCCATACGGGTGAGTCCTCTTCTCCCTTCTTTTCTTGATACATTTAGTTTGGTTATGTCATCTATTGGATGTAAGGTCTCATGCGTCCTCGTTAGTTTTCAGGTCCTATGGTCCATTTGTTGAAGCAATTCTCTTGTCCATTTCAAGAACAGTCCCGAATATCTTACAAGGAGACAGCCCTTTGATGAGATTTCTGCTGCAAAAGCTTGGTTCCGAGAAGTTTTCTCGTATGAGATACTGTTTTTAATTTTTCTTTCATCTCCACTTATATTCCCAAGTACTTGTAAGTTTCCTTTTCTCCAAACGTTCTGATTCTTTCTGAATTTGATTGTTCTATTCCTTCTGTCATTTGTCTTTTTCCGCTCCACATTATTATTATTATTTTTCTATGCCAAATTTCATCCCTGTATTTTGACTGTATATTCATATTGTTTCTATTAGAGTTTCCAGTTCTTTTTTTTTTTGTAAACAGTTTGATGTCCTCCATATACAGTAGGTTGTTTATTTTTTCTTTTGGTTTGGTAAATTTGTTGCCCGCTTTCTATTTTCTTAGTATGTGACTGAGTTGCATTATCGCTTTTACAAATTGTAATGATAAAAGTGTATCTCTCTGGATTTTCAATTCAGCTTATCTTTTTCCTCCTTCGTTCAATCCCATTTTACAGTTTTTCATGGTCTCCGTGATGAACTTTATGACTTTGTTGGTTACCTCGTCCATTTTTAGACAGCTTTTCAGGACCATATCGTTGGCCTTTTGTCATCAAACCACGCCATGGCAACATTTTTACGCTTCGCATTGCTCTCCTTATGGATGCGCTGATCAATTTTTTCCTGTTGTTAACTCGTATCGTCCTTTCTGTTCTCCTAGAAACAGTCTGTGGCTCACAAGTAAAATATAAATATCCACTCTTAACTGTACCGTCAAGATTTTCACGTCATAGGAAGACACGTCACCGGTCTATTGTTGCTGGGGGCGATTCCTTTTTCGAGGTCTTTCTCAATCAGGGTAGTCCTTCCTTTAATCAACCATACAGGTATATTTATTGCTATTAAGCATCTACTCAGTTCAATAGCCAGTCTGTGGTGGATGGAGTTATTATTATTATGTGAGGAAGGCCCCGAAACAGTACACATTCTCTTTTGAACCTAATACGATTTTTCGGAAAAGAAAAGGATGAAGGCTAAAACTTACATTCAACGAGTTACTCTGTAAAATGTCAATTGCAAAAGAAGCATCTGTCTCATATTCAGATTTCCTTTTCTTTTTTTTTCTTTTTTTTTTTTGCAGTTGTGGTAAAATATACAAAGGTGAGACAGGTCGGCCACTAAAAGTAAGGCTAGAAGAACATCGGAAAGCAATAGTACGAGGGGAGATTGAAAAGTCGGGTATGGCGGACCCAATATGGAAGGAAAATGGAAATCATCTCCCCTTATGGGACAAAGTTGAAATAATTGATAGGGCTGAACATTGGAGGATTAGACGCCTTAAGGAATCAGCACATATGTTGGGCTACAATGACCTGCTGAGTAGACCAAGTATAGAGTTGAATACAATATGGGAACCGATAATGAAGAAGGCTAGATAAAAAAAAAAGCATCTGTCTGTCCGTTCACTTTTTGGTGAGTATCAATTATTTATCAAGTTATTTCATTCCCCTGAAAGTTTTTCACGCCAGCTTTAGCTGATGCTTTTCCACTGGAGTTTGAATGACAGCAAGTCTCCTGCAGACTCCAGGACTCTTTTTAGTATTCTTGCTGATCTCAACAATGCTCTAGTTTCGATGGTTTCCATTCGTCCCCTTATTTCCAAGTTTTCCAATCCTTGTACTTTTGGTGACTCTACCAAGCGCGTCAATTACAATTGGAATCATCGTCACTTTCATGTCCTACAGTTTGTTTCAGTTCTCTTCCAAGATACTTATCTCTCCTTTTGCTTTCCTTCAGTTTTACTCTGTCGTCAGCCGGAACAGCAAAGTTCACTATCCGGTAGGTTTTTTTTTTTTAAACTATTACTAGTTCTGGTCGACTGGTCAAAATTAGATGATCCGTTCGAATTCTGAGCATCTCATTTTCTAGGACTGATTCTGGGTTATGCATATATCATTTGTCACACCAATTTTAATATATGGTTTTTCATTGAAGTCTGGGTAACACAGCTCCTCTCAGGTCCAGAACTTTTCCCATATTCTAAATGATTTTATAATTCCTGTGGTTTAGATGGTATTTATTCATACTTAGCTCCCTAGTTCACTCAGTCTGTTTCCATGACTTTTATGACCATTTCAAGGGCTCCAACTACGACTGGACTCACCGTCACGAGCATATTCTCCAATTTTTTTTATCTCTCTTTATTAGTATTATCATAATTTCACTCCAACCAGATCTAACTGATGTTTTTTCTCTGAAGTTTGAACAAGATTCCTCAAGCTTCCAGGAGTCTTCAAAGTATTCTAGCTAATCTTAGTATTGTTGTGGTCTAAATGGTTTCAATTCTTCTTCAAATCTTCAGTTCTTCGAAACTCTTTTACAGATTCTTGGTGACTGTTCCGAGTGTTCCATTTACGACTGGAATCACAGTTACCATCATGTTCCAGAACTTTTTCGATGATTGACATACAATTAAAAACAAAAATTTTTAAAAAAAGAAAAAACTGTTTCAGTTATCTTGGTAAGTCAAAGTCTCTTTTTAGTTATATACTGGTATAATGGATATCGTCATAGGAAATGGTCATTACAACCCGATTGTAAATCCTGGACGAGACAACTTGCATTTCACATAGCGTTAATACCCTTGGAAACGGTATGAATCCAATTAGTCTCCTTCTAGATATGGTTAAATAGTAGCACAGATAGGGCTTTTCAACCTTAGTATGGTAACCGGTCTAGAGGAATGAAAACCCTGAATTCAAATTTGTTAAATATCGCTTAAAAACTGACCTTGTGTCCCACTTTGTTCATGCGGAGGATTTAGTTAAAGGCATATATCTTTGCTGTTGATTCTCATAGTTTGTTTCACGGTTTCTTGATGTTATACCGTCATCTACAGCATCACAACGATACAATAATAAAGACAGACGCTGGAAGGAAGACGCAGAAAGACTTCTTTCACAATATTTTACCTCTCACTTTATTGCAAGGGTTGTTCAAGCGTTGTTCAAGGGTTGCATGTGAGAGGGAGCTGGAGATCGAATATAAACTGTAATATCTTGACCCCACTGTTATGACCGTCACGTTGTGTCTTTCTCGTTCTTTAGTGCTGCTCAACCGGAGGCCTAGGGCCCACTCATCAGGACCCAAAGGCCCCTTCGGCCTGATATGGCTTTCCCTACCACATTTCGTCTATAACTCCGTCCGATCTTCTACTCAACTGCGACTGGCTCGTCGAACTCAACTGAATTATATAATCGTTCGACGCCCACTAGATCTTTGAAATCGAATGCTTAATCGTCATCAAGCGGAAATAACTGTCATGCAGTTCAGAGGTCACTCTCTTCCGGTGCATCACTCTGTAGTGTACCATGGGAATTACCTAGTCCCATTTCATCAGCCAATTTCCGCCCACGCGATTTCCTCTCCTAACTGCCATTGGAATGTCTCGCTTCCTTCCGGTGCATCACCTTGGAATAGCATTTTTTTTGGGGGGGGCGGGTCGAAGGTCAAAACATAACATTGATTTTCTTTTAATTTTTGGCAAATATCTTGATATCAATTATGTTTTAAAGCATTATTTCAAACTTGGCCTGAAAACTTCTGAAATGGAATTTCAGAATATCAAACCATATCGATGAAAGTTAGTTGAAACATTTTCCCGCAAATAATTGTCTTGAAATAAAACCCAATTGTCGAAAATCATCAATTTGTTCTAAAACGCAGAGAACCCAAAAGTAATTACACGTAAAAGCATAAGATGTCCCAAAATAAACGCAACCCATAAATAAGATAAACGCTATGGCGGTTATTTGGAACATGTCTTATAAAGAATGCATCTTTTGAGTCAGCAAATCAATGTTTTTTTTTAATTGTCATTATATCTGCTTATAGGACATGCAATGTTTTTTGAGTTTCTTCATATTAATGGGTTGCATCTATTTTGAGACAGTTTTGAATTATTTGTTCTTCAAATAAGTTGTCACACAAAATATTTTTTATCTTGTTCAAGGCATTGTGATTGAGGATTTATTGTTGTTATAGTATACTATTTTCAAATCTAAAACACAAAAGAACGCAGAATTGTTAGTAGTTGAGTTATTAGCAGTCACATGGGTCCCATCTATAGTGAGACACCCTATATTACCATGTATACTGAAACGCCCTGTATAAACTATTTTTAGACCAATTTTTCGTCTAAAAGAAGAAATCTCATTCATTGCATGTGATATGATTTCCAAACTTAGAAGTTTAACTTGCGTCAGCTTTGATCCAAAGTGTCAACACAGCCTATACCGAAACAAAGGGTATTAGTTTCGATAATAAAGATTTAGTTAACATGGTTTACTATTTATGATATCTATGCAAATAATATGTACAAATATTATTAACAAAGTTACGTAAAAACTTAATTATCTTTACAAAAACTTTTACTTGGCTCCATCAAGTTCTATACTTCTGTTTATTTACGTTATGGTACAGATTTTAATAATATTTCAGTAGTTTTAAAAATATAAGTGTTTCAATACTTTCTCTTTATGCAGTTGGATGTAGAAGAAATAAATTTGTAAGATAACCTACGTTCATTGCGTTCTATTTCAAAATATGTGACGTAATTAAATATTTTATACACTACAAACATAGATATAATAATTACTTTTTTAAAAACTTTCTTCATTCTGATGAGGGGTCTAAATTTTAAAAAAAATATTCATTACAGCATATATGCTGTTATGAATCTTTCTTTTTATGCACACACTCTTTTCTCCTGTTATTTTAACAAATATCCATCGCTATTTTAACAACATTTTTCATGAATTTAAACTCCTGTGAACGTCGACTTTCATAATAAATTTATCAAATTTTGAATTATTTGTTTTGTCAACTTTTCTTTATATATATATGTTCCTTTGGTATGCATTTGTTATATTTTCTAATAAAGTGGGGAGATTTTTTTCCCACAACTTCAGCTTTCTTATTTTCGTTTTTCCACTCCGAAGTTATTTTTTGGGGTTGTCTGAGGAAAATTTAGTAATCATGTCTTTTGTAATCCATTCTATTCACGTATCTTACTGGATGAAACTAACATTAAGGAGACTGAGATGAATAAATGAGCAAACATTTATTTATTATAGTTTTCATCCTGCCTTACCGGCCAGTATTTGAGCACTTTTCTGATTTAAGAAAAGACATTTTCATTACTATTTATGAAATTCTCTTGATATAAGATCGCAGTTGAGGGCTAGACGCCGCTATGACAGAAAGTATTGGCTTTCTAATTTGCCACCAGATTAAGTCACGTTACGTATATATTCTATGTTGTTGCCACGTGATTCCAAAAGAATATAAACGTGTACAGCATTGAATATGTTAGACGTGTGAATCACCAGCTCTCCTGACACGAAGACAGGAAACTCAGAGTCGTAAACTTTTTTCTTCTCCTTATTCTACCTCTGTAAATATATTGTGATGTTTCTCTGCATTTTCGTATCAAGTCCTGTAAAATCTCTGCAACTTGAAGTGGTGTTGAATTCTAACCATAATATATATATATATATATATATATATATATATATATATATATATATATATATACATTACACATGCTTATGCATATTTATATATATATATATATATTACACATGCAAGCAACCCCTGATGATGGCCTATGAAGAGTCCGAAAGCGCTCGGGACAATTTTGGTAAATTCATCCACCAATTCCAACCTGAAAGCAAGAAACTTATCAGGAAACTCGAAAGGATCTTAAGTTATACAGATAAAATTTGTCATTACTATTTAATGAAACATGATTAAATGAACCACTTCTGCCTAACTACACACACACACACACACACACACATATATATATATGGAAGAAAGAAAACATGGAGAAAAAAGAATGGCGGACACCTGTTTCCGATTTTTTGGGTTGTTTTTTTTTCTGTTTTCTTCCTCCCACCCAACTACATGCTTTTTCGACAGTCACTAACCAAGGTTAAATTGCTCATATTTATATATGCATGAGGTGGTTATCTGATTTCAATTGGAAATACCTACATGGCTTTATCTCTAGAGTATTTTAATGCACTTTCCCATCCTTCTCTGCCACACTTTTATGCACCGCTGGAAGGATTCTCCTAGGATGCTCCTTCGCTCCGACGTTATGATTTCCTTCAAAACTGGTCCTCTTTTTGATCCCTTTGAGCATGGAAAAAAACGAAAAAAGACACACGGAGCAAGATCAGGTAAATATGGAGATAATTCTAATTCTGTGGTGTTCTTCCAACACTTTAATTGCTCAGGCTTTTGTGATTATTTGCATTGTCGTGGTGAAGCTGTCAAAAATTGTCCCGTCAAAATTCTTGGTCTTCTCGTGCACTGAACGAAGCATACGCCGCTGGATCTCCTTGTAGACTTGTTGACCCTATGGCAAGAAGTCTTTGTGGACGACGCACAAAAATGATCAACAGGATTTTGACTTTGACTCTCTTGCTTTCTTTGACCTCCGCAACGTTGAATACTTCCAGTGACTGCTCTGGTGCTTGATATCCGGATCCCACACAAAAATCCAAGTCTAATCAGAAGTGATCACTCTACAAAGCAAGTCTGGTTCATTTTGAAGACGCTTCCTGCATGCCAGAACTTTCGCTGATAATCTTCCAAACACTGTTATTTTTCATATCCAGCGGATTTGCGATTATTCGAAAAGTCAAACTAATGATCACCAAATACCACCTGCCTTATTCGCTTGACTTTGATCTCAGTCTTGCTTGTTGAAGACCTCCCGCTCCTGAAGTTATCTTTCACTTCTTCGTGCCCTTCTGGGAATCTTTTGTGCCACTCAAAAATACGTACGCATGACAATGTGCACTCTCCATACACTTGACGAAGCCTTCCAAGTGTCTGTGACGGAGCTTGCCCTAATCAGATATAAAATGTCCATCGTTCGTTCCTCAATGCTCATAGCCGAACGCCCTGAAAAAGATGAGGAGTAAAGAAAAAGCATGAGGAAAACAATCCAACAGTTGCAAAAAGCTAAAGGTATCATGTTAGATAACACAATACGCTTATCGTTCTTTCGCCCATAGATCACACAGCGCACCCAGGCCCGTTACCTTTAAGACAGACATTATATATATATATATATATAAATATATATATATATATATATATATATATATATATATATATATATATATATATTTGCGTACGTGTGTGTGTGTTTGTGTGGGTGTGGATATGAGAAAGGGCTGAAAAGTTCATAGGCTTAAAATTTCATAAGATGACGTCATATCTGCGTTGGATTACCTTCTGACTAATGGGATCCAAGCACAGCAACACTGATGGAAGAAATATGTGAATTGCAAGGGGTACTATGTTGAAAAATAAACCTCATATTCACATTCCATGAGACCGTCTTGGTCAGCCTATCAACTTTTCAGCCTGCCCCCGTATATATATATATATATATATATAGGCTTGTATGGATTTCCTGCAGCATGTGTGTGCGCAGTGTCTTTGATAATTAGGTGTCAAATTAAAATGTCGAAAATTCAGTTCGAGTTAATGATAATGTGAGGAAGCAATGCAGTAATTAGGACTGATCTATAATCAAGACGACGTTAATTTTGTTAATTATTATTCTGATTTATGCTAATGGAGATTCAACTACCAATAATGTCCAATAATGACTAGCGACAAAAAAGAAAAAAGAAAACGACGTCAACGTTCTAATTAGTAAAAACGAATTTTTACACCGCGAAAAGTGTCGAGAACTGATTTATTTCGTCTCGGGGTGATCGTGATATATTATCCGATGAATATTTCTAACCAGTATATTCACCTTGTTCGTTCATATCCCACCGGTAAAATCAGCAGCCTTCACCGAATATATATATTTGTATCTGGTTATGTTCCTTTTATCTAGGTAGGTGTCCTCGTGGTGTAATGGTTAAAGCGATGGACTGCAGAATCTTAGTAAGCGAGTTCGTACTCCAGTCGCGCTATTACGTTCACTTTCGGGCAAATACCCTTGGGAAAGGTATGAACCCCCTTATCTTTCCAGCTATAGGTTAAATAGTACTACTATTGTTCTTCTAGGAGAATGGCTTTGGTATTAAATAACCTACAAAGGTTGATATGCCATTAAACAAAAAAAACCAAAGCAAACCTTTTATCTATCTCTCGATAAAAAAAAGAACAACTTGTTAGTCTGCATACATATTCACTCACATGTAAACACATACAGTCATGCAAACACACACACACACACACATGCAAACACACACATACGCATTCACACGGATATACAATTTTACTTTTCGCTCTCTTATTTCTGCTTGGTCAAAAGAAAACCTTCATTAATATACATACGCACGCACGCACACAGACCCACACACATAAAGGCACACGCACGCACGCGCAAACTCATGCTCTCACACATATTCACATACATATATACACACACATACGCACACGGGCACGCTCACACACTGGCACGCACATAACAACGCAAGCGCAAATACACATATACACACACACAAATACACACACACATACACACACACGTCCGCGCTGACAGGCACGCACGCACGCACGCAAACAGGCACGCACAAACACACATATGTACGCACAGACATACGCACACACACACACACTTACACACACACAACAACACACACAAACAACAAACACACACATGCACGCATAAATGTTTAAAAAAAGCTTATAATAGTCATGTCTGTAAAAAATAATACATTTTGGAATACATCTAAAATTATTGATAGATGAACAGAAAGAAGTGAATTTATTCCAATTATAGACATGTTAACAAATTTTTTTATTCCTTGTTGATTTTAAGATATATTTTACTTAAATCTAGACTTTTCAGCTTTCTAAAACGAAAAAATTATATATATATATATATATATATATATATATCAAGGAGACACATTAGCCCCATACCGCTTTCTCATCTGTCTAGACTACGTGCTTAGAACGTCTATTGATAAAATCAAGAACACGGTTTCAAGTTAACAAAGGAAAGAAGCTGAAGGTACCCCGCACAAACAATTACGGACGCTGACTACGCCGATGACAAAGCGCTTCTGGCAAATACACCCGTCCTAGCCGAAACCCTGCTACATAATCTGGAACGAGCCGCTGCAGGCATAGGCCTCCATGTCAATGCACACAAGACGGAATATATGTGTTTTAATCAAACAGGCGACATCTCCACACTAAGCGGTAGTTCTCTGAAACTAGTTGACAAATTCACCTACCTAGGAAGCAGTGTCTCATCAACCGAGACAGACATCAACACGCGAATAACAAAGGCATTGACAGCTATCGATCGGCTATCGGTCATATGGAAGTCAGACCTGACCGATAAAATGAAACACTGTTTTTTCCCAGCAGCGGTCGTGTTGATACTGCTGTATAGATGCCCTACATGGACGCTATCTAAACGTATGGATAAAAAGCTTGACGGCAACGACACAAGAATACTGCGAGCAATATTGAGTATGTCCCGGAGACAGCACCCCACAAAGCAGCAGCTGTACGGCCAATTACCACCCATCATAAAAACTATCCAAGTTAGACGAACCAGACCTGCAGGACACTGCTAGAGAAGTAGGAACGAAATCATAAGTGACGTTCTCCTGTGGACCTCCTCACATGGACGAGCAAAGGCAGAACGACGAGCAAGAACCTATATAAATTAGCTCTGTGCCGATATAGGATGAAGCCTTGAAGCGAAGGACATTAGAGAAGGGTGGTCGGAGAAGGTCAGAGATATCCGTGCTGATGGCGTGACATGATGATGATGATAATGTATTTCTATTTTAGGTTAACCCCTAAATTCCAGTTTTATCCTGATGATCCGGAAAGGTGAAAACAAGGTAGATTTCTTCTGACCCATTTGTTATATATATATATATATATAGTAGCGGTACGAACACAGCTTGGGAGAAATCGGGTTTTATTTAATCAGAGAGATAAGATTTCCATATGGTCGAATTTTTCAATAGCTGTGCAGGCCTTCACTATGCGTATGTTGACATCACTTTCAGTAGATGTGATATAGCTGCCGAGGTATGTACACTAGTCTACTATTTCCAGACGACTCCATCTTGTTTGAAACATATGAACTCTGTTTTATCTGCATTCAGGTATAAGCCAATGTCTTTTGCGGGTTGCTCAGAACTATAAAACAATGATTCGGATTAGCCAGATTTATTTCTGCATCAACTGGACTCTAACGAAACCTATGAAGCAAAAAAAAAAGAAAAAAAAACAAGATGCAAACTACACAATAATGCCACATGCTATTTTGAACAAATCATGGAAGAAGTTACCCTAAAAACAGCATCTGTACGGTCACTTACATCCCATCTCACAAACCATGAAAGTAAGACGAACAAGACATGGTGGAAAAGTAAGGACAGACTCATACGTCGTTCTCTTATGGACTTCCACAGGTGGACTCACTAGTGTTGACCGACCAGCTGTGTATGAACAGCTCATACAACCTAGAAGACCTGCCAGGTGTGATGGATAATAGATATGACGAGAGAGTCAAAAGACTATGTACTATCAGCATGACTTGACGATTATGATATATATATATATATATATAATTTAGTGTATTCGAACTATTGTTTTCTTCTTTATTGTTATATTCAAAACGATTTGACTGAGGCCTCCCTACGCCTTCTTCAGGTGTTACATGTCGAATTCGAGAACCTGCACTGAACTTCAGACCGAACCCTTTATTTAATCCACGGGAGTGTCCAAATACCGTTAACCCTAACCGGGTACAAGTGCTAAGCAATCGTATAGATTGAATCTACGAAGATCATTAAATAAGTTTCCAGATTTTTTTCGTTTGGGCACTTTTATTGATAGTACATACATGAATTACTAGTCCCCTAACGACAACCTCTGAGCTTAGGGAATAACCAAAAGTCACAGGGAGCAAGTTCTGGGCTATAGAGAGGTTGAGGAACTGTGTTGATGCCCATCTTGGTCAAATAGTGTGTGACAAGGATGGAGTTGTGGACTGATGCATCGTCCTGGTGGAAATGCCACTGACCCGATTTGAAGAGTGCTGGCCTCTTCCCTAGGAATCTCTTCCTGAACTCCCTTAAAACCTAAAAATAGTAACCCTAACCCTTTGACCAATCAACTCTGGTGTATTAACTTCCATACTCCTCCCACACCTCTCATCATCCCTCACAGACTCCCTGTCTTCCTTGAATCTCTCATGCCACTCAAAAACTGATGCTCGATTCATGCAAGATGCTTCAAAAGCAGTTTGAAGCATTCCATACGTTTCTGTGGCATTTTTTCCAAGTTTAAAACATAATTTTATTGCATATCGTTCTTCTAATGTGTCCTCACATCCAGGTTGCATTTTTGAAATTCATCAGCAGTGACAGTCAGGCTTTAGTAGGGTTTATTCCAATTACTGCTGTAGCTGTTCCTTTGAACTTGAAATCATAAAAATTGGTCAGTCATCTCATAAGATATATAGCAATAATATACTGAAATTTCAAGAGTCTACGCCAATTTTAGATGCCTATAGAAAAAAAGTATGGAAACTTATTGAAGGCACCACCAATATCTGAAGGTTGCAGATCCAATCTTGACTACAAGTAAATAACAAGGACTTTTTACGATAGCTTAACACTTATACCTGGTTATGGTTAATAGAATTAGATAAATGGTTCAAAGTTCCGTGTAGACAGAGAACAAGGGCCGAAACGTTGTCACTATAACAACAAGAATGAAGATACTAGTTCAAGGAAATCCTTGAATCATAGCAGTTTCTCAGTTCGTAGTTTCAGACCGAATCTAGGAAGATTGTCATGTGCCAGTCTGCTCTTTATTTCCCGTCAATGATGGCTAGATTCTGTGGGAAACAAGTTAGTGTCTGACATTATTCAAACGGGTTTTGTTTATTTGATGAGATAAGCTCGTTTGCCCGCCAATAAGAAGTTTATATATCCGGTGGTATTTCAAACAAAAATAATATCAATACGAGCACTGGCGTTAGGAAGGACCAGATGAATATATGGTGACTGATGATTCGGTCGTCAGTTCCGATGGGGATTAATGGAGGACTTCAGTCCAGCAGAGAAACACGGAGTGTCAGTAAGCTTGAGAGGAAAATGAATAAAAGAACCCGAGACAGGAAATGAAAGGTTCCCCTTTAAAAAAATCTACCTAAATGCAAAAGAATTACGACTCCCTGTTGTAGATGTCCTGGCTATGATACTAAACTGGTTGTATACTGGGAAGATGATGTGTAAAAATATAATCTGCTTCTTTCTTTTTCCTTTTATTAAGAAATGTACACAATAATGGAGTGAAGGAGAGGCTCGAAGATGGACGAGTTTGCTTAACCAGGGATGAGATACCGCTTCTTCATTCTCCTTTCGTGGGACAGGCATTGGCCCAATTCAAAACATTTGAACGATGTGTGAGTGACCGAGGGATTGGTTTGCTTTCCAATTTGGAAATATGAGTGGAATAAAATGTGGAGGGGGAAAAGAGAAACATCCTGGAAGCAGTTAAGAGAGGACTACTTCTATATGTTTTTCGACTTTAGGACCTTCGCAAGGCACCAATCTTCTTTCTTCTGGGATTATATCTGCTTTCGGCTTTAGTGGGTGTGTTTCTTCACACTTATCTGCTTCGTGCGTCTAGCATTATCTCATGACATTTAATCATCTTAGCGTCCTCATTTTAGCAAGTCTCGTGCAGCATATACCTTTCTCTACCTCTCAACTCTCGGCAGTCTGGAACACAGGTTGCACCCAGGGCAGTTTGATGTCTAGTGACTCTTCGGCTGGATCCTTCGTTCTCCCTGGGTCTTTAGTTGTTATATAAATTTCTGCATCCCAGTCCGATCCTCGTGATCAAACTTCGTTTCGGCATGCCACCCACGCAATTCCCGTAGCATTTCAACTGCATTTTGTTTACTTTAGGAAACATGTGAACATCCTGTTTTTCCACCAACGTAACCGATGCAGCCTGTCAAAGGAATCTCCCAGTTGCCATTCAACAGCTTTAGAGATCTGGGGAATGTGGAGTGCCCCTTTATTCCAATTACTTCTTGGTACACTCAAATCTGGAGTCAGCATTTTTTAGGATCCCATCAAGTAGATCTGTTTAAAAATGATTCATATTCAATTGGACCAGGTGCAAAAAAATCTATAAAGAATAGACTTCACAAAAATGTAATATGAACGTACAATGGACGCATTTCCATTACTTCAAGGCATTAAAATAAAACAAGACTGATTGGTATACCGTTAAAATCAACCAATCAATCTCAATTATAATGACTGAGATGAATACCGATAAAAAAGACCAAAGCTAAGAACATTGTGTTCCGCTAGTCTTCTGAAAGTACCAGGAAAAAGTCTTTGAAATTTTGATCCTTATCTTCCATCAAAGAGAACTAGTCTGGATGGGTAAAATTACTGCCTCTGCTACCAAACAAGGCAGTGGCATTCCTTAAGTAAGTCGGACTGATCTCAGTTTACTCTGAGAAACTATAATAGACGGGCGATGTGTGAGCTGACCGAAGGATTGGTTTGCTTTCCAATTTGGAAATATGAGTGGAATGAAATGTGGAGGGGGAAAAGAGATTCATCCTGGAAGCAGTTAAGAGAGGACTACTTCATATTCGCTGTAAAGAAGGGATTGATTTCTTGTCTCTTCAACTTAGCATTTTCTTTTGCCTATTCCCGCAGACCAACTCTTTCGAAGTTGCATAAATACGCAGAACGAAAGACAGACGCAAAAAGAATAGCTCCTCAAACAGACGTGTATTAATGGCCGTCAGACTTTCAACTGTATCCAAAAAGTCTCCACTGGTAGGTGGTTTTTTTTTAAACATTATTATTAAAGCATCTACCTGGAGAGTTTCATTTCCATGATTACCTATATCTTAAAATGTCATATCTATATATATAAGTCTCTTTCTTTCGTTTCACGCCTCTTTCTTTCTAAATTGCTTGATTTCTGAAATTGCTTGCTAGCTTTCTCTGTTTTAAGCCTGTTTATATATATCTATCTATCGATCTACTGAGATAGATAGATAGATAGATAGATAGATAGATTAATAGATAGATAGATGAATTTAACTGTCTTTCTTTCTTTCTTACGTCTGTTCATTATCTATCTATCTCAGTCTCTTGATATATATCCAAGTCTTTTACTTTCTTTTTTTTTGAGGAGACCCCTAATGGCTAAAGTGAGTTTGCTCTCATGTCACATTATCACGTTCACCCAAGGGATATGTATGACGCCCCTTATTCGCTAAGCTATGGATAAAGATAGTATTTCTGCTGTTCTTCTGAAGGGAGGGCTTTGGCATTAAATTACTCATGAAGGTTGTTTTACCATTAAACAAAGAAACCAGTATCAATTTTCTTTCTTTCTTTCTTTCTTTCTTTCTTTCTTTCTTTCTAGCTAAGTCTGTTCCTTATCTAACAACCTATCTATCTATCTTAATCTGTTTACACAAACACACACAGACACAGATGTACCATATTCACAATTAACGGTATGTGCGAAATGGACATATAATGTTCATAACGATAGAACATAGGAATCTCGGAATTCGAAAACACGTAACGACTTCTTGTTCAGGTACGAAACCTTTTTATTAACTTTGTGTTAAAGGTTTCGCCGTAAGGAGGAGAGACACAATTTTCTATACTGTCTTATTCATTTACCCCCCCCCATCTCGAGCGGCCCCCATAGGGTGCAAGTTCGCCTCGCGTCTGCGAGCTCCAAAAGTCGATCCTTCTCGTTTGGCGTCAAGTACCCGACTCTTATTTTCTTCAAATTCTCACACAAACCTCCGCGCGCTTCCAGTGCGTGACGTCACCTGCACGTTGTCACCCAGTATCGTCTCGGACTATTATGACATCTGAGTGACACCTCCATCCGCCCGCGCGTACCCGCGTTAACACCTGCTTCAATGTTATATCCAACCAACCATGTGCTGAGCCGAAAGGTTCTCAGCCTAACAAAACTCAAAGGCATGAACCGAAATCCATCGGCTATTTTATAACACACACACACACACACACACACATATATATATATATATATATATATATATATATATATATATATATACATTAGTCTCTTTAGACCGACTCATTTACCATTATTTATATATATTTATTTCTACTACTCAAACTGCATATCTAGCTAATCTCTTCATATATATTGATCGATCGATCTCTATTCATATTTATCTATCTTATCTATCTTTGCCCAGTCGGCTGGAGTGGTAAAATATACCGACTGCCTCTCTGCAGAGGGGTAAGACTTCCCCAACGAGAGTTCTGGATATAAAACTAAACAACCTGATAATGAGGTTCCATCAATGGTGGAGTTTTGGGGAACACGGAATAATCATTTATTGCCATCGCTCCCAGGTTCACTCTGTTCGGGAGTGGTAACACCTGATAGAGTATTTTTTATGGGTCTAATAGAACTAAACTCTGTACTTATGCTAAACTAAATCGTTTGAAAATTTGAAATAGAACTGTTTTGACATTGAAACTGTATACTTATGCAAAACTGAACTATTTGAAATAGAACTGTTCTTGTATGCTAAACTGAATTGTTTGAAATAGAAATGTTTTTTGCCATTGAAACTGTGTACTTATGCTAAACTGAACTGTTTGAAATGGAACTGTTTTTTACATTGAAACTGTGCACTTATGCTAAACGTAATTGTTTTAAATAGAACTGTTTATAGAACTGAATTTAGCATTAAATAATATACAATGTTTGATCTGCCATAAAACCAAACCAAACCAAACCATCCATCTATCTATCTCAATCTATTCGTATCTATCAGTCTCGATACATAATTGAACTACCTGCTTAACAATACATAGAACTTGGCCCACATTTTAATATCATTCTTATTTCTTCAATTTCTATCTATCTATCTATCTATCTATCCTTCTCTTTTTGACAAAACTTTCTCTTCCCAAACACCATCCTCTTTAAAAAAAAAAAAAGCAACAAAAAAAGCAAGCATTCTGTATCCCAGAATGCATTTCTTTCGCCTGTTGTTCTTTTCTGCCTCGTTTGTTTTAATTATTTCCTCGTATATTTTCTTGACTTTCTGCTGTCGTTTATTTTTATTCTTGTCGTCTTTTTCTTTTGCTTTTTTCTTTTACTCTTTATTTTTGGTTTTCTGTTTTGTGGGCCGCGCCAACTACACTTTGCCTTCTTTCATGGTTAATAGCAGACGACAGCAAGGGGAGGTAATTGGTTGCCTTGCTTTCTGTAATTGTATTTTCTATGTGGTTATTAATTAAGTGTACACGACTTGCTTACAAAACACGTTTGTATAAGGCACGGGTGGTGGGGAGAAAAAGGGGGTTGAGTCTGAAATGTGAAGGAAGGGACGATAGAAGATAATGGAGTGAATTGATGCATTATGTTTCTGTAGAGAGGAATGCACTAGTGAACGAGGAGATGAGAAGGAAAAAAGTGTTACAATCCGGACGAATGGAACCAGGAATATAAGTCGAAGAAAGAAGCAAGCTAAAAAAAAACAAGGGAAAAGAGAAAAAAAGGGAAAAGAGAAAAAAGAAATACACGGTGTTAAGTCGTGTATGAGTCGAAAAAATGTATTGGTCAAGAGTTGACTGAAGCCTAAATTTCTAATTTGCAAATTATTTACTCATGTATAGGTCGATGCATGTCTTGAAGTCGGGAAATCATAAGTAATTGATTTTGTAAACCAGATCAAATCGAAATAGTTACTTGAAGTCATATAATTATGTACAAATTACTAGTATTTGATAGAAATACTTGAAACCATGTATTTGAGGGCAAATTACTTGTACTAGATAAAGCGACTCCTCGTCGGGTTGGGGTGCTGGACTGCGGAATCGTAGTACGCGAGTTCGTTCTCCAGTCGTGGTATTATGTTCACTTTCGGACAAATACCATTGGGAAAGGTATGAAACCCCTTATCCTCCAATCTATGGGTGAAATAGTACCATTACCGTTCTTCTAGAAGGCTGGATTAGGCATTAAATAACCCAAGAAGGTTGATATGCCATAAAACAAACAAATGAACATCCCCATCGACTAATGGAATTAAAGATCATTGTAAACGGGTTCAAATTCCAGTCACGCTATTAAGTTCATTTTCGGACTAAAACTTTTGAGAAAGACATGAAACTCTTTTATCCCAATATTGGGTTAAATAGTACCACTACTGCCATTCTACAAGAGTTTTGAAATTAGATAACCCACGAAGGTTGATATGTCATGAAACAAAGAAATCACAGCCAAGAATATGTATTTGATAGAAATTGATACAAGAGTGTGCAAACAAATTGTTTTTATTATTGGCAGTTTTTTTTTTTTTACATCAGCTGAATAAGCTGGATTTTGCCTGGAGTCTGTATGATAGCAAGTCTTCTTCGTCTTACAGGACTCTTCTAAGTATTCTAGATGATTTTTGTAGTGATGTGGTCTCAGTAGATAGAAAATATTCTACCTCTGATCCTCAGTTCGTCGATACTTTTGTCCAGGTTCTTAGTGAATTTTACAAAAACTCCAACTACGATTATTATCCCTTTCACTTTCATGTTCCACTGTTTCTTCAGTTCTTTAGCGAGGTCAAGTTATTTTTTTATAGACTTTCGTTTTCTTTTACTTTCAATCTGTGATTTGCTGGCACAGCAAAAACCGCAGTGTGGAAGGTTCTCTTCTTCGAGTTAATAGAGTTAGGTCTTCTCTTCTGAACTGGATTGGAATATACGCTTGTATCTTGAAGTTCCACATAATTCTATGCATTTTATTTTCAAGAACAGATTCTACTTAGCGCATATACCATTTGTTTGTGTGATGAAACTTCAGTTTTTTGCGCAATTCCCTGTGGATTACTTTACCCAACCTGTTGTACCTGGTCTTGTATTCCTGTTGTGCTATTTCGTTGCATTTATTTTGTGATTAAATGTTTCATCTCTATCACCATATTTCCTATTCTCCTGTGCATTAGAAATTTTTGTTTCGACAGAATTAGTCTGTAGGGGATATTTGCTGCTCATATTAATAATTTTTTGCGTATCATTCTTCAAGACGGTTTCTGGTTTGTGCATACACTATTTGATAGTATGATCAAATTTCAATGTTCATATACCATTTGTTATTATGGTGAAATTTTAATTTTTTGCATAATTCCTAGTGGAGCACCTTCTCCGCCTAGTCGTGTCTTGTCTTATACTTTTTTGCGCTACATTGATGCATTCATTTAGGTGATTAATCGTTTCATCTCTCTCACCACATAAGCAATACTTTCGATTCAGTTTCATCTTGTCTATTTTCGTTTTAATTTAATAATTGATATTATGGTCGCTACTCCATTTCAAGTTTTTCACACCAGCGTTTGCTGAAGGTTTCTCACTGGAGTTTGAGTGACAGCAAGACTCCTCATGTCTCCAGGACTCTTCTCAGTATTCTGGCCGATCTAGATAATACTGTAGTTTGGATGGTATCCACTCGTCCTGTTATTTCCAAGTCCTCCAGTCCCTGTACCAATACTTTGGTGACTGTACTAAGAGTATCAGTTACAATTGGTATCACCGTCACTTTCATGTTCCACAGTCTTTTTTTTTTTTTTTCATTTCTCTAGCAAGGGCCCGATACTCATCTTTCTTTTCGCTTTCTTTCAATTTTACTCTGTGATCAGCCAGGACAGCAAAGTCCACAAATCAGCAAGTTCTCTTATGATTATTATAATCTTTATTACTATTGTTATTATTGTTGCATAGAAATAGTTATTTGAAACTATATAAGTAAAAAAAAGTAAAGTTGGCGACAGTAGTAGAGGGCGACCAGAAGGCTTCATTTTTCAATAGCTACAACATCGGGATGTAGGGGAGGGCGCTACTCCTTTCCTTGGATTGCTCTACTTTACCCTTGATACGTACCTTATATTGTTGAGTGTTAAGCAAGGAGGTATCAAGTACCATTTTTAAAGTCTTTGGTATGACGCGATCTAGGATCGAACCCAGGTCTTTCAGACCATTGGCGAACACACTAACCACTAGGCCAATGAGCCGGTGAATTGTTTATAAATTATCAGAATTAGATAGTAACACATCAAACTATATTATTGTGTGTAAATTATTGTTAGCTTTACTAATTATATTTGAATTTTAGCCTGATGAATTTATCATCCCCATCGAGGATAAGAAAATCATTAACTTATAGAAATAATGTTTGAAGTCGGATTTTGCTCCAAGTACTCACCATTCAAATTCCATATAAACTCCTGAACAAGACGACCTTGTGTATAAATTGACTCTTATTAAAGGTCAAGGAATAATTCATTTTTTGAAGCCAATGGTTTTTTTGCAATTTATGTCTTGGTTAATACAGCTTCAGTTCCGATACTTTCTGAATACAGCTTTACACACACACACACACATACACACACACACACACACACACACACATATATATATATGATTGATAGAGACTTCCATTTATCTCAACGAATGAGGGCCCAACAGTTCGATGAAAATATGACTTGAAGGACTGCTTTTAAAAAGTAATTTGTTTAAAGTGTTGACGGTTTGTGTAGATCCAGCTACATTTCATGGATAAAGTGTTAACAGAAAAATAGTGCAGCAACGTTGCCACAGATTCTCCTGAAGAACTCTCATCAGTTAATATATATATATATATATATATACACACATATATATATATATATATATATATATATATACTACAATACTTATGATTATCACTATCTCTCTCGATGGGTTAGTGGTCGACCAAATGTGGTATGATTTGGAGAGTGCTCAATATCTATGAAGCGTCCTGCGTGTCTAGCCACAATGAAGTTTTGTGGTATAATGAAACAGTCTGTCTGTGGATGATAATATATACGCTCCCCTCCCGGGGTTGAGCACTCTGGCGAAGGAATTAACAGCTGCCAACCCTGTAATGAAAAGCTCTTCTATCGAACTGAGCAATCTGGTATCCGATAGCGTAAAATGTAAACGAATGAAAGCTAATTCAAAATGCGTTAAATTCCCGAGCTGACGTTAGCTCGTCGAAATGACTGAGTGGCATATCATGTCTAACATAAAGTTAGATGGGTTTCGATCCCAGATAGAAGCGTCCAGCGTGTCTCTCCACGCTGAAGTGTTGTGATACAGTAAAAAAGTTTTTGGATGACAATATTTGTTTATGCTAATCTGTGATCACTCGTTTCATGTTGTCTTTTCATGGCAATCATCAGGAAGAAAAAGAAAGATTTTGGAGAAATCAAAACGATACAGTCAAAAGAATTTTTACGTTTTTTGTGTATGCATGAGTAGAATATATTTGTGTACTGATGTGTGTGGTTGTACACATGATTATTAGAGTCTGTGTGTGTGTGTGTGTGTGTGTGTGTGTGTGTGAGAGAGAGAGAGAGAGAGAGAGAGAGAGAGAGAGAGAGAGAAAGGAAACATGCACGTGTCAGATTTGAGGTTGTCCCATCAAAGTATGTGTAGCAATGTGTAGCAAAATTTGGCGGAAGTCGAGAGACTGTTGGAGATTTGGCCGAATTGTTTTTTTAATTGTATATAGTGATGATTTTAGCTAAGGAGCAAAGTTATCATGATCATTGCATTATAAAGAAAATTAATTTTTGATTTAAAATATAAGTATAATAGACGATTCTAACTCTAACAAGCACATATACGACCACACATAACAATACGCAAATATAATCGACACACACAAAAAAGACATGCGCAGTTCTAATGTAAAAATTCTTTTGACAATATCTTTTGGATTTTATTTTTTTCAAAAACTTTCTTTTTCTGCCTGATGACTGCCGTGTAAAGATCGCATAAAACTAGTGGTCGATGATAAGCATCCATGTGATTAAATATATATATATATAAACTAATATATATTCATTTATTATTATACTATATATATATATATATATATATATGTGTGTGTGTGTGTGTGTCTGAGTGTCTGTGTGTATATATAAATATATATATAAGAAAAGCGCTCGGGATGGAATGGTCATCGTTTTATGTTTTGAGAACGGCAAAACGAATTCAAATCCAAGACGAGGCTGTTGGCCTATTCAAATAGAGCTGATATCCATGAGAAATGAATTCATCTAATGACTTTCCCTCTAGCTACCGTTTAACAGTAGGCAACCATGTCTCTTTAATCTTGGTATGGCAATTAATCTAGGAGAAGGAAAACTCAGACTTCAAACCTGTTAAACTTTAAAAAATAACCTTTTATCCCATCCTGCTGAATCGCAGAGATTAGTATATATATATATATATATGTTCAAGTAAATTAGACAGGCAATTAGATTCAGCATATTTTATAGTTGTTCCGTTCAAGTCTTCAAGTTGTTTGATATCTGAATGGAATGAATAAAAAAGACGCCATATTTTTCCAAAGTACTTTCGACCCCAGCTGGAGTTATCTTGGATGAACTGAATATTGAAATGGCAAACATAATGATGGTTCGTACGTATTTATATAACGAGTTTAAGAAATGACGGAATAATAAATTAATCATAAGACAATAGAATGGGAATTTGTTTTTGTTAACATTCGGGTACGGGATACGATTAAAGTAAAGATTTTTTACAGACAGATACTGACAGACTGGTATAAATAGATATATTGATAAATACATTGATAAATACTGGCAGATAGAGATATTGATCAGTGTATTTACAAATATAGTAAATCGCACACACACACACACACACACACACACACACATATATATATATATAACAACATTTATGAGCCCTGATGAAGACTTCCAACTGAATAAAAAAGATCTATTATTATTTCTCATACGAAAAAATAGTTTTGATAAAATATGTTTGTATTCAGACAAACCCTCGAAGTCGAAATGCGTCGGCACAATAAACGAATCTCCAAACAGACATCTTTCTTCCGTTTTCACATTTTTCTACATACATTCTGTCTGATTCAGTTCACTTATTCTCATATATATATATATATATATATATACAAAGAGAGAGAGAGAGAGATGGTTGATCGATTGATTTTCAGTGATATATTTTTCTCATATTACCGTCTAATTATTTTGTGATCTACGTGAAACTGAAAGTAATAGATTTTGAGGGTATATATTTTAACCATTTTCGTCTTATATATATATATATATATGTGTGTGTGTGTGTGTGTGTGTGTGTGGTCCTATGCTAGTCACGGAGCTCAATGTGGTGTGACTACTAATCACAGTCTCTGACGTGGCTATTGGGTTCGTGACTATCACATTAGGTTCCGACCGTTTGCTTTGTCAACTCCTTCGGTGCCCACGCTGTGTTTGAAAGATCCACGAAGGAGGATTGACACAATTCAGAAGGTAATATGAGTGGCTCGATTGTCTAGCAGCTCAAAGAATAGAGAAAACCCGTTGTTTATAAAAAAAAAATCGTTTTTTATTAAACGACTTTTGCTTTCCTGTCAAAAAAAGAAGAAAGAATATCGAAAGAGGAAGAGTGACGATGAGGTGTGGTTAGAATGACGCTAATGTCTCTAAAGTCTGGGACTTAGAATTTTTGTAAAGTTTGAAGGTTGTTCGGAGTGCCACGGGTCTAAAATGGAAGGGATGTTTTTTGGCAGTCTTGAGTTTCTTCTGGGTTTCTTTTCTCATCCTCCTTGAAAATTCGTTTTTCCATCCCATTTTTATAGATCAATATTTGTACTAAAAACGGTTTCTGATTGGTTGTCCAATAAGAGACAATTAGGAGTCATATTCCCATTGGTTAGCCAATCCTAGCTCAGAATTATATTTTACAGGTATAGGATAAACCCTTTTTAGATGCTTTGACCAATGGAAACAGGTTTAGAGCAATAGGGTTGAACAAAAAATTATCGGCCTCACCTGACTGGATGAACCATGCTCAGCTCACCTTTATTTAGGGTGGAGCAAAATTAAATCTCCCTTTTGACATTGGCCTTTAAGATAAGAACTAGAAAATATGTTTTACGAAATGACCCGTTTAATCATTATGAACGATGAAGTGAGTTGACAAGTGAAAAATTAAATAAATTCGCTGACCTTTATAATAAAAAAAAATGTCTCGTTCTTAACAATCAACCAACAATCAACCAACTTAAGGAACAATCAACCAACTTTTAAGGTCAATTAAAGTCTTGAATAAAAAGATACTTATTTTAAGGATCTTTTTGTTTTTGATATATATACATATTAATTTTCATATACTTCATAAATTCTAATTTTTACGTATTAATTAAGCATTTAACCTCACGTTGTGTCACATATATATATACATATATATGAAGTTATATAGTATAGATAGATATTTAAGGTAACTTATAATTTGTTGATCTGAATATAATGCTTCACTATCTTCATTCTTATACCCATTGAGTTGTGCTGATAGGACATATCCCCCCCCTCTCTCTCTCTCTCTCTCTCTCTGTTTCGCTTCCTATACGTCGGGATCGTCCTTCGCTTTTGGTAAATCCTCAAGACAGAATGCAGTGCCTACACAGGTGCCTATAAGAAAATGTCAATCATGAGATGGGAGGTAAGTGGCCGTACACTAGCTCTTTTGTGGAGTGCTGCTTCCAGGATTTGTTTAAAGCAGTACGTTGTATTCTTGTATAGTTGCCATCTTGCTTTTTCTCCATGTGTTTCTTTTGCGTTCAGATGGATTACATTTATACGGTCGTGTGGACTCAGCCATGGCCCGGAAAATTCCTGTTATGTTTTATCAGAGAGGACAGTTTTCAGTATGATTGATAACTTTAAATACAAGTCGATGCTTTCCCTTGTCTCTACCTGAAAACAAATAAGATATAGTTCATGTGTTTTAAACAAGACGGAATAATTTGATGACTGAAAGACCATCAGCTTACACGGGTGTAAAAAAACTCTCAATGAGTAAATAATAAGCTAGAATACTGAGAAGAGTCCTGGAGAGCCGAGAAGACTTACTATCACTTAAACTCCAGTGTGAAAAACTCGCTAGGAGTAAATAATAAGCTAGAATATTGCGAAGAGTCCTGGTGACTTGAGGAAATATGTTGACAAGTAAATTGTGAAGAACATATTTAAAGAGATCTCCCGAAACGAATTGAAAAACAAAATTTCGAAAACCAAATCACCACTGATTCAAGATACACACAAGAAGACAGGACAAATGTAGAATTAATAAAAAAGAAATATATCATGAGTGAACAGAAGACTACATTACTATCCCTTAGGAATCAAGTCTGGAAAAAGTCAAGACCGAAAAAGTAAATAAAGTATTGCAACATATCCTAACGGATAACATAGCCGAACTAAATAAGTTAATCTATGCGGGAGCAAAACAAGTCAATAATAAAATAGGTATACCTCTCAGGAACTCGAAAGGAAATACAAAGCCTGGATTGGAAATTAGGAAAGAAGGAGAAAAAAAAACTGCCTCAATAAGCGAAACTACTGAGGAAGGCGAAACATGCATAAACCCAACAGAAAGAAAAGATTCAAAAACGACAAACGCAGTCAAGTCTGACAATACAAATGGAAAAAAATTAATCAAATAAATTGCTGAAAGAAAGAAGATACGGGGACAGGATTAAACTATACAAACAAAACAGGACATTTTAAAATACCGAAACAAGATTCAACTATTTGGTTGGTGGAGAGTGCATAGAGACAAATCAGCAACCGGAGACAAAAGAAACCAAACAACTTTGGAGTAAAATATGGAAACGGAAAGAGCATAAAAGAAATTCCGAATGGATGAATAACATGAAAAAAGAATGATAACTCAAAAATGGCCCTGCAGCGAATATACACCTGGATTTGCTAAGAGCAACACTCCAGAAAATATCAAATTGGAAAATGCCAGGCCATGATGGCATTCGTGGATTCTTGTTTAAAAAATTTACTCCATCCACGACACAGTGGTTCTGTAACTGAGAAAATAGCAACTAGAAGCAAGCATACCCAAATGGAAAACTACCTTGATCCAGCAAAAGTGACCTTCCTCAGCCACTATTGACTGATAATGCGTTTACCAGTGATGTAGAAAATCCCGACTACACCGATAAGAGAAGAAATCTGATACTCTATTATTATTGTGAAAAATGGTATAAACATCAAACAGAATAAATAACAGAAGCAAATGGGGCTGCTATTCTCTGGGACTTTCCTAGCCAGGCTAATAAAAAAATAAAGAGCGATACACCAGAAGTTTAAGGACAATAAAAGAAAAACGTATATTCTAATAGATATGTTACTGCCAACAGATAATAACATTTCGATCAAAGAATATTATAAAACAAGTAAAGACCTGAAAATAGAAATTGAATTAAATGTGACACCCCAAAACTTACACCGAGACAGTAATAATGGGAGCTCTAGATAGGAAAGGAATACCTAAATACATTAACAAGATACCTGCCAGTTCTAGCCTGTATGAAATACAACAAATTCCACTTTGCGGAACAGCTCATCTTCTTATGAGAGTACAATCAATGTCACAAAAAGACATTACCTAAAAAGAAATAGCAAAAAGCATATATATATATATATATATATATATATATATATTTCATTAAGAAAAAAACAACGAAACCAATCACAAAGGATTATAAATTTATTTCAATCCTGTTACGCATTTTTGAAATTTTCAAAAACACGAAAAAAAATTAACAGGACTTCATCAGATCAATTAGATAAAAAAACTCTTTTTGCTCCTGAATGGTTGAGCTCTCTTTTGGAAAATTCCAATTTAAAAATCATCCGAAACCCTACCAATTCAGAAATGGATAAATACACTTAGAGTTTTTTTATCTAATTGATCTGATGAAGTCCTGTTAATTTTTTTTCGTGTTTTTGAAAATTTCAAAAATGCGTAACAGGATTGAAATAAATTTATAATCCTTTGTGATTGGTTTCGTTGTTTTTTTCTTAATGAAATTATTGCTCTGTATAATTGATACATTGAGCTCTTTACCAGGAAGATTTAAATATTCACGAATATTTTCTTGTCCTGATGGAATTACTCCTAACTCCGGTTTAACTGGACTAAGTATTCTCTCTCTCTCTCTCTCTATATATATATATATATAATCACTTTCTTCACTCGAGGTCTTCCGTAAAGACACAGTGGAAGATTTAAAACAAAACCTAAAACAGTTTTGAAATTTAGATTATAATAATAAGAATTATTATTTACTCATTAGAGTTTTTCACATCAGCGTAAGCTGATAGTTTTCACTGGAGATTGAGTGACAGCAAGTCTCCTCAAGTCTCCAGGTCTTCTGGCCGAGATTAGAGGATCTGTCAAAGTCCCATTTGAGTTTATATGTGTTATTTTCTAGGACAAGTGCTGGGTTGTGCATATACTATTTGTTCGTATGGTCAAATTTCAATTGCTTGCACATCTCCCAGTGGATCACATTGCCGACCCAGTCGTGTCTAATCTTATATTCCTTCTGAGCTGATTTGCTGCGTTCGCTTATTATGTGATTGATGGTTACATCTCTGTCACCGCATAGCCTACATTTGCTATTATTATTATTATTATAACTCAAAGTTATATTTCTATCAGATACTATTTCTTTATCCACAATCATATGGTATCAAAATGCTGTTTCTATTAAATAATAATCATATGTTTTACACACCGTTATATGGTTTAAAGTAACTTATAATACACCTAAGTAAATTTCAGTTTTAAGTAACTATTATTAATAAAAAAATAGTTTGCGCCCAGTAATATGGTTTCAAGTATTCCTATCTAATTCTAATAATTTTGTAACATAATTTTGACCCATAAATAGAACCTAACTGGTACTACCATCTTGAGATAGTGGGCCAGGGAATAAAAGAAATGAATGGGATACTCTATACAACCCAGAGCTAGCAAACTGAAGCTTTAGCGCCTTTTCCAGGACACCTCTTTTTGATGTGGGAAAGAGTTATATTCTTCAACGGATAATGTAGTCAGTCTATCCTAAGCTCCATTTACAGGGTTTCTGTCAGAAAGGAATAAAGTGAGACGCAAGAATTTGAACACCGATCGCCAATAAACGAAATGGCCAAGCTCTTTATAGCATAGCGGTGCCGTGCTTTTTAGAGTGATAGATATCAGTAGTAGAGGTTGAGAGACTGACATCAGTCAGGAGAGATTTCAATACAAGCTTGGTTGGTACACTCTTGCTTTAAAACGATTCTATGATAGTTCTAGGTACGACTGTAGTGGTACGGATTGTATCAATGTTTTGTTTGTCGTATTATCTGTTAATCTATTAATTCCGATTGAACTGAAATAATTATGCTTTTGTTTGATTGTCTGTTTAATCATTTCTTCTTTTTTGTAAGCGTTACAATTTTTTTTTAATCGATGACTAATACTTTACGACTATTATATGATTTAAAGTAACTATATCTATTTAATGATAATTTGTTTGCACACATATGATTTCAGGTATTCTAATTTATCACCAATATTTTACAAGTAATTTTCTATTTATTTATTCATTACTGAGGATATGGTTACAAGACTCAACATTCCTATCCGAGGTCGCCGTTAATCACCTGACGAAGGCCAGAGGTGAAATTTGGCCAAAACGTAATGGAGAAGAAACAACACAAAAACTACCAAGACGAGGACAAAAAGTCCGCAATAAATTAAACAAAAAATTAAAAAATTAAAAAATTAAAAAAATTAATTATCAGATTAAGAAGCCTCATCTCAAAATGATTCCAAATAAAGACAATCAGCAATTATATTGTTTCAAGTATTCTCATTCATCACCAATATTTTACAAGTAATTACACAGTTTCAAGTATTCTAATTTAACATCGATAATTTACTAGTAATTGTGTTTTCATGTATTCTAATTCATCACCAATAATTTACAAGTAATTTTAGGGTCTCAAGTAATCTATTAAAATCTTTAGCTTTTTAGTTTTCATAAACTTAAAAATTATATCTCATAATAATCAAAATCTAAATCAAAATCTAAGAGGAGACATCTCCATCCCAACAAGTCGTTCTCTGAAACTAGTGGACACATTCACCTACCTCGGAAGCAGTATCTCATCTATGGAAAGTGACATCAATAGGCGACTAGCGAACGCATGGTCAGCGATTGATAGGTTATCGTTGATATGGGAGTCAGACCTATCCGCTAAAATAAAATGTAATTGTTTTCCAAGCAGAAATCATGTCCATACTACTATATAGATGCACCACATGGACGTTGACTCAGTAAAAAAAAAAAGCTTGACGGTAATTGCACAAGAATACTACGAACTATACTGAACAAATCCCGGAAGCAACATCTCACAAAACAGTAAATGTACGGTCACCTACCTCCGATCTCTAAAACCATTCAAATCAGACGAACAAGACATGCGGAATAAGTAAGGATGAATTTATAAGTGACGTTCTCCTGTGGACCCCTTCACACGGACAAGCAGGTTTTGGACGACCAGTTAGAAATTATCTACAAAAGCTATGTAGTCTAGGGGACCTACCGAGTGCGATGGAAGATAGAGACCAATGGAGATGGAGGGTCAGAGAAACCCGTGCTAACGGCACGACATGATGATGATGAATAATCATTGGCTTGAACACATTTCCTGTATTCCTATACTGAGAGAGTTTCCATGGAGTAGTGGCTAACGTTCTAGACTGTAACATCGTAGTGTGCTCGAAATACAGCCGTGCCGTTAAGTTCACTTTCGAACAGATAGATTTGAAGGCATGAACTCACTTATTCCCCCAGCTATGGATTAAAAAGTACTACTGCTGTTATTCTACAAGGATTGCTTTGGCGCTAAAGGAGCGACTATTTCTTGCGGCTTTGTTATCCAAGCTAATAAAAAAAACTAAAATTAACCAGATATAGTAAATATTAAAAAAATGCACTTGGCAGAAATGCTTATCTCTGTAGGCTTTGGCATTGAATAACCCACGAAGTTTTATATGCCATTAACAAAAAGAAAATATTCGCATCTGATTATAATTTTCAAAGAGATCTATTTGACCCACAGATTGACCCTACTGCTCCCATTCAAAGTGGATTTCGAAGTAAGGGCAATAAAGGGTTACTACACTGGTAGACAAGTTCACCTACCTAGGAAGCAGTGTCTCATCAACCGAAAAACACATCGACACACGGCTAACGAAGGCATGGACAGCTATCGATCATATGGAAATCAGACCTGATCGATAAATGAAACGCAGTTTCTTCCAGACAGCGGTCGTGCCGATACTGCTGTATGGATGCACTACTTGGACGCTAACAAGACGGCTCTTACACAAGAATGTTGCAAGCGATATTGAACAAGTCATGGCGGCAACACCCCACAAGGCACCAACTACACGGGCTCCTGCCTCCCATCACGAAAACTATCCAAGTTAGACGAACCAGACATGCAGGACACTGCTGGAGAAGAAGGGACGAGCTCATAAGTGATGTACTCCTATGGACACCCACATAGGGCCGAGCAAAAGCAGGACGACCAGCTCAAACATACATACAGCAGCTATGTGAGGATACGGGATGTAGCTCTTAAGACGTGCCAGAGGCGATGAACGATAAGGAGAAGCGGCGAGAGAGGATCAGGGATATCCGTGCTAGCGGCACGACATGATGATGATGATAATGACACGCCTCGTGGGAAGCGTGTTCGCCAATGTTCTGGGAGACCTGGGTTCAATCCCAGGTCGCGTCATACCAAAGACTTTAAAAATGGTACTTGATGCCTCCTTGCTTAACACTCAACAATATAAGGTACGTATCAAGGGTAAAGTGGAGTAATCCAGGGAAAGGAGTAGTGCCTTCCCTTACACCTCGGAGTAGTAGCTATCGAAAAGGGAGCCTTCTGGTCGCCCTGGACGAAGGTCGCTAACATTACTTACTTTACACACCCCTCGGAACAGAAGCCTTACCATCAAATGCAGGTTTAGTCATAGCCAGGAACATCTTCTCTAGAAAAGATGCAGTTGACAAATTCTATGCTCCATCGAAAAAATTCTGTATAAAATATACATTAAAGTGTGCGAAAGAAGGAAAGACAAATAAAATATGAAAAGAAAACTAGGATTTAAATATCACAAAGATGCTTGGCATAAAGGTTTCGATATTAATAAAATAAAAAGCAAAGGAGAGGAATGCTGTAAAGAGATGGAAACTCGTGGGTGGGCGGTAATGGGCGGATTGCTCAGAGGCGGGAGAATGTAGATTGAAAGAAGGACAAACAATTGACAAGGATCTGAAGGTGTTACCTAAATGGACAAGACATTAAGGAAAAGGAAGGAAAAATGTGTAATGGAGCGAATAATCAAGTGCTGTGCAGGCAAAAAGACATGTAGGCAAGAGATGAGAGTGAATAGAAATCTCACTGGAGAAGGGCAAAAACTGTGAATATCGTAGGGGTCATAGGAGTAGGAGAAGGGAGGAGGTAGTTATGTGCAGTAAAAAAAAAAAAAAGAGACAAATGAATAAAAAGAGGAAATAACAAAACAAATGAAAAATGGAATGAAAGATGTCGGAAAAGAAAAAAAAAGAAAGTGAAAGTACTGTCGAAAAAAAAGAAGTAGAGGAGAGTAGAAAAATGAAATGAGAAAGAAAGAAAGAAAGAAAGAAAAAAAGAAAGAAAGAAGAGAAAAGTAAAAATGGAGAAAAAAGAAAAAGAAAGATAAAAGGAAAAATAAAGAAAGTATGAAATTAGAGAAATAAGAGAAAAAACTAAAATGAGAAAGAAAGAAAGAAAGAAAGAAAGAAAGAAAGAAAGAAAGAAAGAAAGAAAGAAAGAAAACTGAAAGTAAGGGAAAACAGAAAACATAAAAGTCTGAAAAATGAGAAAGAGAAAACAACTAAAATAAAAAGTATTAGAAAGAAAGAAAGAAAGAAAGAAAGAAAGAAAGAAAGAAAGAAAGAAGAGAAAAGTAAAAATGGAGAAAAAAGAAAAAGAAAGATAAAAGGAAAAATAAAGAAAGTATGAAATTAGAGAAATAAGAGAAAAAACTAAAATGA
>OY757935.1:52768644-52816144 GCA_963585895.1 Sepioteuthis lessoniana | reverse complement strand
CCCTCTCTCGCCACTTTTCCCTATCGTTCATCGCCTCAGGCAGGTCTTCTGGACAACATCCCGTATCCTCACATAGTTGCTGAATGTATGTTCGTGCTAGTCGTCCTGCTTTTGCACGGTGTGTGTGCAGACAGGTTTGTTTGAATAAAGGGGAATGCTTGTTATTTTGAAGTTTTTTTCTTTTTTCTTTCAAGAGTTTTAATGATTTTTTTTTTATGTTACAATCTTGAAATTCATTAATGATTTCTCCAAAGGATCCATTTATGGAAAATCGAATACTTTTGGTTCTTATCAGAACCATTATCAAGGTAATTTGTATGTTTCTTTCTTAATTAAAACTGTTTAATATTTAAACTAAATTATGATATTGTCTTTATTTTTATCATCAAACTGAGACTTGTTTATATCCCCAAAGGTGAGGCTGAGCGTTGGTGGCAGTTTCAGTTTATTTTAGATATTTCTATTACGTGAAGTAGAATCTAATTTGTTCATTCTATCCTTTTTAAGAATTTTCGAATATAGATTGTTCTATCTAAAACATTTCAATATATTATCGCTAGTTTCAAAGTTTATTCTCTTAATTGTGGGTTGTTTAAATTTGATATACAAAGCCTCTTGTATTTTTAATTTTCTTTATATTATTGTCCAAATATACATCAAACATTATGTAGAGAAAAAAATTGAAAGCTTATAATTCATCATACAATGGCGAAGTCATTGGATAAACACACACACACACACACACACACACACACACACATATATATATATATATATATATATATATATATATATTAACACGTGATAGAAGTGCAAAAAAATAACAAGCTTTAGTTTTTAGGCTCTATTGAATTTTGATACAAGCTGTGGTTATTACAGTTAATATTTATAGACACATATATATATATATATATATATATATATATATATACTAACCTTTCGCACGAACGACACTAGGTCAATATTTTAGCGGTATTAAACAGATATGAATTCAGAGTTATCCTTCGCCTAGTCTGGTTGACATACAAAATTACTGACTACGAAGTCTGACCTTCTATTTGACCATAGCTGGTGGGAGAATGGTTGAATGCATACCTTTCTTAATGGTATATGTGAAATGGAAACGGCTTTGTTCAGGATTTAAACTCAGATTCCCGGGTTCATCTCCCACAACTTTGACTGCTACTCTTCGAACGCCCTGTATATTTATATAGATAGATAAAAAGAATGGTGTTGGTCCAAGAAGAGAAAAGTAAATATGTCGAAAAGTTCCGCAAATAATTTCAAAGTTGGTATTTAGTTTTGTTGGTGTTTTTTTGTTTTTGATCCCTACATGGATATACTTGTACGACATATATATTGGACATTTCAGTCCTCTTTCATTTCTAGTATTTTGAAAATCTCTATAGTTGAGTGAGGTTCATAGATTGCTTTGGTCGATTCTGGTTGACTCCAGGTTTAATGTCTATGGCTCTCCCTTTGGATTTAATTGAAATGTCTGAAACACGTGTCGGACACATATCTACATCTACAGATTAATAAAATAAAAAAGAATTAAATACCAAATTTGAAATCATTTGCGGACCTTTTCATTTCTTTATATATTCTACACTTTTCTAAAGTTTGATAAAAGCCACAAGGTTCGGTCTCCGTTATCTAAACTATGTATTATTCATACGAAAAAACAGTAGTTATTAAGTTACGTTGAAAGTAACCTCTGTGTGTGCCTCAGTGTCGAAGGTTAAAATTTGTCCATTGTTGCGGTTTATGAGTAAGATTTTAAATAAAACAATACACTCGACAGATGAGCCACATACATCTTTCTTTACAGGAATGTTCTGCAATTACACACACACACACACACATATATATATATATATATATAGAGAGAGAGAGAGAGAGAGAGGCATTTGTGGTGTAACGTTTATCATCGTAGGAAATAGACACGAAAAAACCTGGACGAGGCTCTTTGTATTTTCCATAGCACATTGGGAAAAGTATAATTCCAACCCGTTTCCCTCCGTCTATGGTAGAACAGCCTGATTTTTTAAACTTTGGTATGACAACCAATCTAGGAGAAAAAAAAAATCTGTATTCAAGCCTGTTTAATTCAGCCAGGAAATTGACTTTCTATCACATACTGAACTTTGAATAATTTAGAAATATAAATTCTACTAAATATCAGGTAGATTAAACAGTACAACTAATCACGATCACGAAAGAAAATTTATTATCAGCAAATAGGTACATCATCATCATCATCATCATCATATCGTGCTGCAAGCACGGATATCCCTGACCCTCTCTCGCCACTTCTCCCTATCGTTCATCGCCTCTGGCAGGTCTTCAGGACTACATCCCGTATCCTCACATAGATGCAACCTATTAATATTATAATGATTTATTAATGAGACAAGCACAATGGCGGTCATTTTGAACACGACAAATTTTTATTATATTCGCTTCCAGGACATGCAAAGTTTTTTGGGTTTCTTGTCTCAGTAGTAAATCATTATTATTTAAATAGGTTGCATCTATTTTGAGATAGTTTTGAATGATTTTGTCTCCAAATAAGTAGTGACGCAAAATATTTTCCTCACTTATCGAAGGCATTGTGATCAAAGATTTATAGTTGACATAGTTGACTATTTTCAAAGCTGAAATAAAAAAGAACACAGCATTATTATTAGCAGTCACATGGTCCCATATATAGTGAGACACCCAATATAATAAATTGAAACATTGAGAAGATAAGTTCGCAACAAACATATGAACCCGAAGTCAACACTTACAGAAGCTTAATGGTGTAGGTCATAGATCAATTTCTTTGTGTTCAACTCTGTGAACCATGAAGTGATAAAGTTTTATGGAAAATAGAGGCTTGAGTGTATGGTTGCGGGGAGATGTCATATGATGCTACATAATGGATAAAGACAAAAAATTGTCATTAAGGGTTTTCGGACTATTATCTTCATCTTTATTGGTATTTTCACAACGTTTTTGCCGATATGTCCACCGGCCTACTTCAGATGTTTGTCGAACTCGAGAACCTTTACGGAACTTCGAACTACGTCCTTTATTGAATCCACGGGGTTCGCCGGTTCTGATTCCGTCAGCCATGACGAGTTATATAATAGTTCAACATCCCCTTCTTCTTGTGGGCGTCACAATTGCACTCATTCAACCCACCCACGGTCAAGGTTATAATTCTGATATTCCTCGACCGGATGCACCTGCTATTTACAAAGGTGCATTTCCTATTTTGACAGCCCGGGCGGGTTGGAGGTCAATATACAACAAAGTGAAGTGAAACGCAAACAAACGTTTCCAAGACTTGAACTCAGGTTGCTGATTCCATTCTCTAAAACGATAACCGTTATACTAAGCCCACCTGCAAAATGGTTTCGAATATTTCAAGGGTATGGTTTCAGTTAATTAAGAAAAGGAAAATTGTGATAAAATGTCAAAGAAAAATAAGGAAAAAATAACAATTGTTACGCTAAGTAATCTTTCAATCTAGCTAGCTAGTATTGCCCGGTTACCAAGCATATCGCATCAGTCTCTTTTTTAGGCGGGGAGGTATGCATTTAAATGATTTAATACAAGTTTCCATACAGTTGTTTTTGCGTTTTATTACAAGTTGAGGTACTCGTCTACATTAGAGGTCAGAGTTTAAAACTTGGATTGCAGCCGGTTATAAAAAGAGTAAAACGATTCTTTAAGACCTATGTTAACGAGGTAAGTGCTGTTTCCGTCAGAGTCAATTTATACTGAATCCTTCTTTGTAGATACTCCAATGGCGCCTTTAAACAATTCAATTTCGATTAATTTTTCAGCATTGTTTAAAAACGTCGCACAAGGATGACGCACATGAACAATTTATAAGATTTATGATTATACTTATGAACTCCTACCCAGCATTAACAAGTTACTATATACAAGTGTGTGTGTGTGTGTGTGTGTGGCTGCAAGACATCTATTTCAGTCTTTTCATATCTGTTCATGTGGTGTGCATAATTTTCAGCAAATCACTTTCTCCCATTTCTAGATGATAAATGCATATTCCACATGAAACTGCAAGTAATGGACTGCTAGTGTTTATAATAACATTATAACATTTTTGCTTATATATACAGTGTATCACAAAAATGAGTACACCCCTCATATTCCTGCAGATATTTAAGTATATCTCTTCATGGGACCACGCTGACAAAATGACACTTTGACACAATGAAAAGTAGTCTGTATGCAGCTTATATAACAGAGTTAATTTATTTTCCCCTCAAAATAACTCAAAATATAACCATTAAAAGCTAAACTCCTGCCAACAAAAGTGAGTACATCCCTAAGAAACTACACACCTAAATGTCCAAATTGAGTACTGCTTGTCATTTTCCCTCCAAAATGTCATGTGACTCATTAGTGTTACTAGGACCACTATATATATATATATATATATATATATATATATATATATATATATATATAATTTTTTGTTGTTGTTGTAGGTCTAAAGAGTGAAAAAAATTAAAATGAGTAGGTCCACGAAGAGATTTGTATTTTTAGGATTTATTTATTTATTCATTTCGTTCTTACATATGTATATGTTTCCAGGTGGTTGCTTTCGTCAGAGAACATATATGGCACAATGCCTTGTTAATGAGGTACTCGATCGTGTTTGCAGTTTGAATGGTTTTCAGTTGTTATGGATTTATAAAGAGGTCACTCCTCTCTTTTTCTTAGAGTGTGTTTACTTTAGCCTGTTTTATCCCTAATTGTCTTTGATATTTGATATTTTTTCTCATTGTGAATTTGTGCGTGTGTTGGAATGGTTTCTGATTTCCCTTACAGATCTTTGTGCATGTGTGTGTGTGTGTGTGTGTGAGAGAGAGAGAGAGAGAGAGAGAGAGAAAGAGTGTGTGTGTGTGTGTGTGTTGTTGTGTGTCTTTATATTTGTGTGTGTGTGTGGTTGTGTGATTTGAAATTAACAGGTAATTTTTTTTTTACAAATTATTTTTTTGTATATATATATATATATATATATATGCATGTTTGTTTCCATGTGCGTGTGTGTAGGATTTATTTTCTATTTAACTTTGGTTTAAATTTATATATAATGTTTTTCTTTTATTTGAAGTGGTGTGTAGTCGTTAGTTTTATATATGAACATTATTTTGAATTCACATTGAATTTTCTTGAATTCGTACAGGTGTTTCGATACATTTAATTTTGTATTTTCTGTCATTTTAGTATTACTCCTGTGAAGTGTTATTCTGGTATTAAGGGCCTGCATTGACCCTAAGTATATTTCTTTGCACTTGCTATATTCGATTATATAAATTAGGTTTTTTGAGTTGCAGCTTAAGTCTTTATTTATTTTGAACTTTGTTTCCGGGTTTTTAAAAGGTATATATATATATATATATATTGAATGGTTGCACAACTTGGATTTAACGAAACGAAAACTAGGGGACAACGACACAAAGATGCTGCATGTTTTTAAACTAATCTGGGAAGCAGCAACCTAGAAAACGGCAACTGTCCGGCCACTTAGCTCTTATCTCGCAAATAAAGTTAGACGAACAAGATATGAAAGGTCTCGCTGGAAATGTAAGGACAAACTCATAGACGATGTTTTTCAATGGACTCCTTTATATGGACAAACCAGTATTAGCCGATTACCAAAAGATGTCGTTAAGAGAACAGGCTAAGGGTGATTGCTGAAAGAGTCGGATAGCAAGAGAGAGAGAGAGGGAGTCAACGGAATCCGGATGCTCAGCACTACGATGATGATGATTGGCTAATGGGTAGAGTGTTCGCCAGGTCGAGTCATACCAAAGACTAAAAAAATGGTACTTGATACCCATTTGTTTAACGCTCAGCATTATAAGATATGGATCAAGAGTAAAATGGAGCAATCCAGGGAAAGGAGTAACACCCTCCCCAAAACCTCGGTATAATAGCTATTGAAAAGGGAGCCTTCGAGTCGCCCTCGACTACGGTCGCTAACTTTACTTACTTTATATATATATATATATATATATACGTGGTGCATTCAATAAGTTTCCAGATGTTTTTTGTATAGGCATTTAAAATTGTCGTAGACTCTTGAAAATTCAGTATGTTACTGCTATACATCTTATGAGATGACTAACCAATTTTTATGATATCAGATTCAAATTAACAGCTACAGCAGGAATTGGAATGCACCCAACTAAATCCTGATTGGCACAGCTGGTGAATTTCAAAAATGCAATCTGGACGTGAGGACACTTTAGATGAACGATATGTAATAAAATACTGTTATAAACTTGAAAAGAATGCCACAGAAACGTATGAAATGCTTCAGACTGCTTTTTGACCATCTTGCATGAATCGAGCATGAGTTTTTGAGTGGCATAAGAGATTCAAGGAAGTCAGGGAGTCTGTGAGGGATGGTCAGAGGTGTGGGAGGAGTAAGAAAGTCAGAACACCAGAGTTGATTGGCCAAAGGGTTAGGGTTATGGTTAGGGTTATTATGTTGAGGTTTTAAGGGAGTTCAGGAGAGATTTGGTCGGAAGAGGCCAACACTCTTCAAATCGGGTCAGTGGCATTTCCACCAGAACAATATACCAGTCCACAACTCCATCTTTGTCACAGATTATTTGACCAAGATGGACATCAAGACAGTTCCTCAGCCTCCCATCGTCCAGACCTTGCTCCCTGTGACTTTTGGTTATTCCCTAAGCTCAGAGGCTGTCGTTATGAGACAATTGAGGAGGTGAAAGAGGCTGTGACGAAGGTCATTGACACGCTCACACAAGAGGACTTCCATGGGGCCTTCCAGAAGTTGTTGGAACGGTACAACAAGTGCATTTCAGTTGGAGGAGATTACTTCGAAGGGGACTATATAGAGTTTCATGAGTGTACTATCAATAAAAGTGGCCATGCGAAAAAAGTCTGGACACTTATTTAATGATCCTCGTATATATATACATATGTGTGTGTGTATGTGTGTGTAATTTTTTTTTTTTATTATATTGGCTCTGAGATATTTTTGTACTTAGCTCTGTTTTATTTAATTCAGTTAACCCAACCGTCTTAATTCTTAAACTCCCTATTTTTTTTATTTAGAAAGGAATGTTATCGATACTCTAAAATTAATATAAATTATATATATATATATATATATATATAAGTGTACTGTCCTATATATACAAAAATCTACTTGTATATGTAAACCTATATGTCATATATCCAGTTGTACGTCAACAATCCTGGCTACACTTGCCTCCACATATCATTCCGATACCCAACCACCTCTTCTTCTTTATCATCATCATCTCTTAATGAAGCATTATTTATCCATTTCAAGCATTTATTTGCATGCGGAAACCAGATTAATCTGCGCAGTAAAGTGATAAATTTCAACTCACCGCGCACACATCTCCCGCTTTTCTTCTTCTTCCTGTGTCTATATTTTTTCTGTTTTTTTCCTCGCCATTTGGAGCGGCCATCTTTTTCCAACTAATTAGTCTCATAGTACAGGCACTGAATTACATGATTAGTGTCTATTATTCACAGAGGCCAACAGTGAATTAAAATAAATCTGTCATTTTTTGTGCGTGTGTGGCGTTGTGTAGAGAGCGGGGTTAGGTGGGGGGTATGTCTGTATCTATTTGTGTGGGTACTGAAAGAATTATTGTGTAGGTATGATTGTGTCAGTTGCTGTGGACCTATGAACGGTCATACATCTGAATTCTTCTTTTCTTCTTAATTCTCTTCAATTCCTAAACTACAGCGGAATCATCTTGCTCTCAATCACTGAGAAGACGCTTATCCTAACCTTAACACTACCATTGCTGAGAATAATCGCCCTGAAAGCCGGTGTGGGTTTTGAGCAAGACGCGATACTGTTGTTATATAGTCACATATATAGATTCACATCTACATGCATGCACATATATATGTAGAATGATTTACAGCGACACAACGATAAAGACGCAAGAGGGAAAACGCAGGAAGACTTCTTTACAATTATATTTACCTCTCACTTTATTGCAAGGGTTCGAAAGGGTTGTTCAAGGTTTGCATGTGAGAGGGTGCTGAGACCGAACATAAACTTGATATTTTGACCCCACTGTTATGACCGTCACGTTGTGTCTTTCTTGGTCTCCTGATGTTGGGGTCCACTCCATCGGGCTTTCCGAGGGCCCCCTCGGTCGGGTGTGGCTTTCCCTACCACATCTGGTCTCTAACTCTCTGGGAGTCTGCTGGCAACCGCCTTGGCACCCAACTCAACTCAATTATATAATAATTCAACGCTCACACGATCGCACGATCGCCCACTGGATCTTTGAAATCGAATGTTTAATCGTCATCAAGCGGAAATAACTGTCATGTAGTTCAGAGGTTACTCTCTTCCGGTGCAATACTGTAGTGGCACAATGGGACCTTCACCTTGTCCCATATCATAAGCCTTAATCCGCCCACGCGATCTCTTTCGATTACTGGCCATTGGAATGTGTCACTTCCTTCCGGTGTATCATCTTGGAATAGCATTTTTGGGCTGGGTCGAAGGTCAAAATATAACACTGTTAACACTGCTTTCTCCTTGCGCTATATTCAAGAAAAATACCACATTCCTCGACCTGACTAAAGCATTTGACACAGTAAGCAGGGTTGATCCTTGGAGGATCCTGAAAATGCTGGATTGTCCACTGTGGTTTCTCATAACACACCTTCATGTGGGACTGCTTAATCCATGGAAAATAGTCTGCGACCCTGGGTTTCATGGAGATTTTGCAAAGCAACAATCATCAGGCAGTTAAGAAGATTCCATCTTCCATGAAACCCAGGGTCGCAGACTATTTTCCATGGATTAAATATATATATAATATGTATTTATTTATTATTATTATATGATGGATCTGTCCTAGATATTGCGCACTCTCCATATATGGCACTAGGTTTGACACGTACCCACTAAGTGATTTAGTTACAACCAACACTCTTATAATCTATATATATATAATTGTGTGTGTGTGTGTGTGTGTGGTTTTACAATTGCTGAAACAAAATTGTAGCCTCTCAGATCTTCTAAGTTGACTTTATTCTTTTTTTCTTTTCAAATTATTGCTAGGAAATGGTTACCAGTTTGATACATTTGACCAAATATTGCAAAATCATCCCATGGACATTAAAGTAGATCTAACTCTTACAAGATTGTTCTTGCAAGATGAAGAAGGAAGTTTAGTTTCAACGCATTTCTCAACACGTGTCAGAATTTCAAGTTGATGAAGAATTTTGAAGCTCATGGCACTTGTAAAGATCGTAAGGAAACGGGTTCCTCACCATTTCTGCCTCTGATGACAAACCGAACATTAAAGAATGTAACCAGAGTTCAAGAGTCAGAGAAACTGTGTCCGTTCAGATCTTTGCGACGAAGGACCCAAGAACTTGGAATCTCTGTATCTTCTGTTAGTGGCAATCTGATTAATGATCTATAGCCGTATTCTATTCGGATCCAGATCAAACACCAACTGACCCAAGTCGATATATGAAAGAGAGTAACCACGTGCCCAGTGGTTTTCACTGAAAGATCGACAATGACGAGAAATTATTGAATGAGGTGTCTTCTTCGGATAAAGCCCACTTCTTTTTAAACGAACATTTTAACTCCAAGAACTGGATGTTTTTGATTTTAAAGGTCAGCAAATTTATTTAATTTTTTGGTTGTCAACTAACTTCATTGATCATAATGATGAAATGGGTCATTTCGTAAAACATATTTTTCTAGTCCTTATTTTAAAGGTCAATATCAAAAGTGAGATTTAATTTTGCCCCAGCCTAAATAAAGGCAAGCTGGCATCACTCATCCAGACAGGTGAGGCTGAGAATTTTTAGTTCAACCCCATTGCTCTAAACCTGTTCCCATTGGTCAAAGCATCTAAAAAGGGTTTTCCTTATACCCGTAAGATATCCTGAACTAGGATTGGCTGACCAATGGGAATATGACTCCTAATTGTCTCTTATTGGACAACCAATCAGAAACCTTGATCTATAAAATAGGATGGTAAAACGAATCATCAGAGAGGATGAGAAAAAGAACCAAGGAGAAACTCAAGACTGCCAAAGGAGCATCCCTTCCATTTTAAACCCGAGGCACTTCATACAACGCTCACAGAGGTTTTGGACACACTCTGCACGTGAATCTCCCAGGTTTCTTTCTCTGGGGGTTCCTCAATAATATCTACCAGGACAACCCTAGCAACATTGCCGTATTAAAAGCAGCTATCACTTAGAAGATTCAAGCGATCACAGAGTAGAAATGTGCACACTACATTCAATGTTGTTGATTGCGATAATAAATAGTACCTTTACTTTTTCATTGTATTATTTTTCACGATAAATAAAATTCTGTCTTCTTTGATTTAAAAGAAAATTAACTTTTTACAAAAAAGTTATAAGGTTATTGCTTATAGATGGTTGGTATTCAAGATGGTCTAATAGAGTTTGCTCTGGGTGGGTAAGAATGAAATACAGCTTAGTTCCAGGGGACTCTCCCTTCACCCACCTCAGGGCAACACAGGCCCACCCTAGCTTAAACAACGTCAAGGCTGGGCTTATTATTCGATGCCTGAGACTCTCATTAAAGGAAAGTCGACAGAAGCTAAGCAATTGTTGTCCCCGTGGGTGTTTCGATTCTTGCAGGGTACCCCCATACATAACCAACTTTGTCTTGTGGGAAGCTTGTTAATACCCTGCTTTTTAGGGTCATATATTTTCGCGCTAATTCCCTCAGAAACGGCGTGATTCCTTCTATTCTTCCCTAGCTAAGGATAAATAGTAGGTCAGACTGGTTTCTGCAGCCTTATTTAGAGATAGAAAACTCTGAATTGAAACCAATTGTAATCCACTTAAAAATCAATCTGTAGCATCCTATCCCGGAAGGAGGGGTTGGGTAAATACATTCTGTATGTGTTCAAATATATTCATATTTCTATTACATCTTTCGTTTACCGGACCATTGGCATAATAGTTTGAGTGTTTGCCAATGGTCTGAGAGACAGGGGTTTAATCGCAGGTTGAGTCATACTGTTATGTTTTGACCCTTCGACCCAGCCCCAAAAAATGCTATTCCAAGGTGATGCACGGGAAGGAAGTGACACATTCCAATGGCCAGTAATCGAAAGAGATCGCGTGGGCGGATTAAGGCTTATAATATGGGACAAGGTGAAGGTCCCACGGTGCCACTACAGTGATGCACCGGAAGAGAGTGACCTGTGAACTGCATGACAGTTATTTCCGCTTGATGACGATTAAACATTCGATTTCAAAGATCCAGTGGGCGATCGTGTAGGCGTTGAATTATTATTTAACTCAGTTGAGTTCGAGTCCAAGAAGCAGTTGCCAGTAGAATTCCAGACAGCTAGAGACCAGATGTGGTAGGGAAAGCCACACCCGACCGAGGGGGCCCTCGGAAAGCCCCGATGGAGTGGACCCCAACATCAGGAGAACAAGAAAGACACAACGTGACGGTCATGTTATGAACGTCACGTTGTGGGGTCTAAATATCAAGTTTATGTTCGGTCTCAGCACCCTCTCACATGCAAACCTTGAACAACCCTTTCGAACCCTTGCAATAAAGTGAGAGGTAAAAATATTGTTAAAGAAGTCTTCTTGCGTCTTTCTGTGTGTGTCTGTCTTTATTATTGTTGTGTCGTTGTGATGCTGTAGATGACTATATAACAATACCAAAGACTCAAAAATGGTACTTGATGCCTCCTTGCTTAACACTTAGCATTATAAGGTAGGGATCAAGGGTAAAGTGGAGCAATCCAGGAAAAAGAGTAGCACCCTCTCTTACACCTCAGTGTAGTAGCTATTGAAAAGGGAGCCCTTGGATTGCCCTTGAGTACGTTGGAAAAATATACTTACTTTTTTTCTTCTTCGTAGATCCAGAAATTAAATTAGTTAAGCCACCAAGTTAATTGCCAAATTTTCGAATAAACTTTTTCAAAAATCAAACAGGACTTCTCTTTTGATGTCTGAAATATATCCTTCCGTCTTGGCCTTGTGCCTATCCTTAGATTTTATTCCTTGCAGGAACAAATACATAAGAACAAATGAAAAATACGATAAAATTTCATCTCTTTGAATCCCAACAAAGTCACCAACAACAAGAATATAATCACCCAAGTATGAGAATAAAACAAGGGAAGAATTATAAATCAAACCAAAAAAAATCACTTCTCACTAAAGCGATTGGTTGTTGCTCATGTATGAAGAAAACTTTCTGGTTCTTATACAGTTCTTTCTTTTCATATCTTCCTTGGCATCGCTAAATTTGTAATCACAGAGGCGCATCTTGTCAGAATGTTTCGTTCGATTCTTGCATTTCCCATAGCAGACTGGAAACGTCCTTCACTGCTCAATGCAACCTAATCGGCCGTTTCAATCATTGGACAATAACAAAAAGGCTTTTTTGCTATGATTTTGTTTTGTTTTTGTTTTTATGTGTATGTATATGTGTGTGTATGTGTATGTATTTGTGTGTGTGTGTTGGGGTGGTATTCTGCTTTGTAATACTGTTAGATATCTGAGGTATCTATTGAGGATCGAGTGACAACAAGTTTCTTTAAGTCTCCAAACCTTCTTCCCTATTTTCACGCATTATCAGGGTCTAAACGGTCTTAATTCTAACTCGAATATTTAAATCGTGCATGACCGACTCGGTTCTTCTGGGCACCGTTGAAAGTGCATGAGCTCTTAGGGCATAACTTTGAAATTCATATTCTATATTTTATTCATATATATGTTATATAATGGCCGAGGGGTTTCGTTTTATATATCTTGCCTTTGGGTTTAGTTAGGCTGAGAACCTTTCAGCTCAGTGCATGGGTTAGTTAGGTACAAACTCGAGTGCAGGTGTTGACACGCGCGCGCGGGGAGGATGTGTCGTTCACAGATGTCAAAACAGAAATCTCAGATAGAAAGGTTGACCAGTGGATGTGAATGACGTCATGCACCGGAAGCACGCGTGGAAGATTTTGGGAGAGTGAAGAAAGTCAGAGTTGAGAACTAGACACCGAACGAGAAGAGTCGACTTTCGGGGCTCGCAGAGGCTAGACGAATTTTTGCGCTACGGGCAGCGCACGAGATGGGGGGCAGATGGAAAAGTCATCATAGAAAGATTGTGCATCTCTCTTCCTTATGTCGAAACCTTTAACTCAAAGGTAATAAGAGGTTTCGTACCTGAACAAAGAAGTCGTAAGTGTTTTTCGTGTTTCGAGATTCCCATGTTCTATGTATATATGTTATGAACATTCTATGTACGCTTCCCATATTCATGTATGGGTATGTTACATATATATATATATATATATATATATATATAGTTGAATTTGAATGACGCAAGATCTCTAGTCAAACATGTTCGTTTGCTTTTGCTAATTGACTTTTTTTCCATCGGATTTCCTTTCAAACTTTTCAACATTGACAAAAACAGAATCTTGGGATTTTCTTCCTCGGGCAACATTTGCTCCATTATTTAAAAGGGCTTAGTTTGCTGCTCTGTACCTCGGGCTTCCCTCAATGGGAATGACGAGGGGACCAAACATTTTCGGTGAGAGCCACACATGAGTCTCCATTGGCGCATGCAGCTTATCATAATAAAATGACTTCATGTCAATTCCAACTTGGTGGGAAAGTGAAAAAATAAACAACAAAAAACACATTGATTTTCTTGTAATCAAGGTGGTGTCATCTCACTAAATGCCCAGTACCTAAAGTCTTTTGACCAGTTCATACCATTCGGTAGTAATATCTCATCTGCTGAAAACAATGTCAACATACAAAAAGGAAAGGCATCGACTTCTACTGACTGATTAACAACGATATGGAAATCCGATGTCTCTGGTCAGCAGGGATGGAAGTAGAATATGCCGACTCCATCTCTGCAGACGGTAAAAGTAAAGTTAGCGTCCTTAGTCGTGGGTAAGCTGAAGGTTCCCTTTTCAATTGCTACCACACTGAAGTGTTGGGCAGGGTGCTACTTCTTTCCCTGGATTGCTCCACTACCCTTGATCCTTACCTTATAGTGCTGAGTGTTAAGCAAAGCGGCATCAAGTATCATTTTTTTAGTCTTTGGTATGACTCGACTTGAGATTAAACCCTGGTTTCCCGGACAATTGGCGAACGCTCTTTCCAATAGGCCAATATTCCAATAGGCCAATCTTCTTAAATATGACAACAACATCTGATGGTGAAAATTCAGTCCTATAGCTTTGGTGAATGTAGAGTGCTCCATCATTATTCCTAGGTCCACTCTGACTTGGGGTTGTAGTACCTGTTAGAATTCCATCAATGGGTTAAATAGAATTGCTTAATCATTTACTTGACTTGAAAACATTTGTTAAATAGAATTATATATAGCAATACTTGAAACCATTTAACTGTGTGCAAACAATAATAATAGAATTATAAATAGCAATACTTGAAACCATTTAACTGTGTGCAAACAAATTAGCTCTAGCTCGTTTAAAAATTGTTACTTACAAACTATTGGTTGACAAACCATTTATATTTAATATGTGAAAACAAAGTTTGGTATCAAATAATCTACAAGGGTTGTGTGCCAGAAAATGCAATCAACCAACCAACCAACCAAATTTTCTCTTTGATGAAATAAAATGGGTATCACTCCAAGCTGAGCCAGTTGTGCATTAAATAGCACCATAACTGTTTTTCTACATGATAGCATTAAATATCCCACGAAAGTCAAGAAGCCATTAAACAAAGAAACCAAACCAAACCAAACCATCCAACCTGTAACCGCGTCAGTTCTACTATATGGCAACACCCCATGGATTTTAACGAAACACCTGGAGAAAAAGCCAGATGATCACTGCTCAAAAATAGTTCGTGTTTTTTTAACAATTCCTGGAAGTAGCACTCCACAAAATATCAGCTGTACGACCACTTACCTCCCATCCCACAATCTATCCAAGAAAGAAGTAGACATACTGGATACTGATAAAGAAGCAATGAGTAACTCACAAAGTGACGTTCTCTAATAAACTTCTCCATTAGTCAAAGCTGACGAGCAAAAACTTGCATTCATCTGCTCTCTATGGACTGTTGGTGCCATCTAAAGGTTTTTCCAAGAGTTGGCTTGGTTTTGTTGATTTTATGGCATATCAACCATGGTACGTTAATTAATCAAAAACAGCTCTACGTCAAACCATTCAGTTTAGCATAAGTATGCAGTTTAAATGTCAAAGTTCTATTTCAAAAAATTCAAGTTAGTATAAGTCCACAGTTAATGTGCAAAACAGTTCTATTCCAAACAATTCAGTTTAGCATAAGTACACAGTTTAGTTTTATTTGACCTTATTAGATGCTACCACTCTGAGCCAGAGTGGATCTGGGAGCGATGCCAATGAAGGAGCACTCCGCATTCCCCAAATCTCTAGCATTACTGAAGCTTCACCATCAGATTGTTGAGTATCATATCCAGAACACTCGTAGGAAGGGGGTCTTACCGCTCTTCAGAGATGTAGTCGGTGTATTCTACAGCTCAAGCCGACTGGGCAAGGTTTCAAGTGTGACGACCGATAGGAGCAGACGCCTTCATGAGGTTAGTGATGACTCTCTTTCTTTGTTTTTTTTCTTTCTTTCCTTTTCCTTTTATTTTTTTTTCTCTTTCTTTCCTTTTCCTTTTATTTTTTTTTCTTTCTTTCCTTTTCCTTTTATTTTTTTTCTCTTTCCTCATACATTATTTTTATCTTCTTAATCATGTATGTTTCTTCGTTTTTTCTTCGTTTTCCTTTTTCCTGGCTTTCATTCTTTCTTCTTCTCACTCATTCATTCATTTTTATTCATTCCTTTTCTTCTTTCAGTTTTGTACATTTCATTATTTCTTTCTTCATAATTGTTTCTTTTACTTCGTTGTTTCTCATCTGTCTTTCTCTATTTCATTCTTTCTTTTTTCTTCTTTCAGTTTCTGTCTTTCAGTTATATCTTCCTCGTTAATTCTTTCTTTTTCTATCATTTACTCTCGTATCTCTTTCTCTCTTTCATTGATTTTTTCTCTCTTTTGTTTTTTCTTACTTTCGGTATTTCATTCTTACTTTCCTCCTCTCTTTCTTAATTTTTCTTTCTTTTTTTCTTCTTTTTGCCTTCTTCCTTTTTTTCTCTTTCTCACATCCCTTACTTCTCGTTTCTTTCGTTGAACATCGCAAAGAAAGATACCTCATTCTCACAAGTGTTTTTTCCGCTTTACTACATACAGATCATTGACCCTTGGTTCGTCCAATCGCCGTTTTTATAATGGCACACAGAGGAAAACTTTTGCTACGTGAGGAGGATCGGTCAGAATTAGAAAAAAAAGTAAAGAAAACAACAGACTTGGTCACTGAAGAGAAAAATAGTTTATCATAATTTTATTCAACATCGATCACATCTTTACACTTTTCATAAACTTAACTTTTTCCCTTAAAGAATAAAATAAAGATGGATTCTATATATATATATATATATATATATATAGGTATTCTTCAATCCAGTAAATCCAGAGTAGGGAACAATTCCATCAGGACAATTAAATTATTCAAAATTCGAATATTAAAATATTCTTGCTAAAGAGCTCAATGTAAATGATATCACAGAGCAAATATTCTTTCAAGAATAAAACAAAATAGGGTCACATTAGGATTATAAATTTATTTCTATCCTGCTAAGAGCATTAACATGAATAAAAAAACTCCTAGAAAATTTAACATCCCCATTCTGGTCATTCATTTATCTCTATTTTGCATCTGAAGAAGTCCTGTTAAATTTTTTTTGGAGTTATTGATTCATATCAATGCTCTTAGCAAGATGGAAATAAATTTATAATCCTAATGTGACCGTATTTTGTTTTTTCTTGAAAGTATATATATATATATATATATATATATATATATAACCTGATGTGTGTGCATGTATGTGGATGTACACACACATACAATCACATAGAGTAGATACTTGTTAATACATACAACAAATTTTTGATAAAAAAAAATTGAATCAAAAAGAATCACACCCCGATCAAAAAAATCATCACTGTAAAATAACCTTAACTGTCATCATCATCTATCATGTCGCGCCATCTGCACAGATATCCCTGACCCTTTCTCGCCACCCTTCTCTATCGTCCATTGCTTCCGACAGGTTTTCAGGATTACATCTCGTTTCGGTACAGAGCTGCTGTATGTAGGTTCTAGCTGGTCGTCCTGCCTTTGCTCGTCTATGTTGAGGGGTCCACCGGAGTACATCACTTATGAGTTCGTCCTTACTTCTCCAGCAGTGTCCCGCATGCCTGGTTCGTCTAACTTGAATAGTTTTCGTGATGTGTGGTAAGTGGCCCTTCAGCTGCTTCTTTGTGGGATGCTGCCTCCATGACTTGTTCAATATTGCTCGCAGCATGCTTGTGTAGTTGCCGTCAAGCTTTTTCTCCCCGCGTTTAGTTAGCGTCCATGTAGTGCATCCATACAGCAGTATCAACACGACTACTGCTTAGAAGAAACTAGTCTCCTGAAGAGGAACACGAAATCCGAAACAGGTTTGGTACTCGATTATAGGAAATAAAAATGTTAAGTACCAAATTCAAATTCAAATTCATTTGTTGACCTATTCATTTGATATATATATATATATATATAGTCATCCACAGACAGATCTGTTTCGTTCTATCAGAACTCATCAGTGTGGCTAGACATACTAGCTTGTCGTAGCTGGAAGCGAAACCCGTTTGACTCAAACGCCAATCCGAGACTCTACACTTCAGCCTCGAGGAACCAGTAGCAGCGAAGTAAATTTTAAACGGTTATGAATCACAATTACTATTGTTTACATACATTCGGTTAATATATATATATATATATATATATATCCACACAGAATTGTGAGTAAAATGTTTTGCATAATTAAGGTAACTTCAAGCGTGTACATTACTTCCGTGTGTGATTTGAAAGCCGAAACGTACAAAAGTGTCTTATTTGGGAACTTATGTTTTACGAGTTGGAACTTGTCCATAATGCCGAAGAAGATCAAACAAGTCTATAATCCTTGGTGTGAGTCAGTGGCAACCTAAAGAAAATTATTTTTATTACAACAGTTTTTAAAAGTGTGCAAGTACAGTACCCTCTATTTTCATAAGAGCTTCAGCTCTTTTCAGTTTTTACTTGTTTCTCAAAGTGAAAATTCATCTCAAGATCAAGTCTTAAAGAAATGCCTCTCCCCAGTTTCACACTACATTAAAAGACGAATTTAAGAGGTGCTTCGGCAAACGCGAAACTCTCTGGAATAAGTCTGTTTAATCCCAACAAGACTGTTTTGGAAAAAAATAACGTTTCATTCATTGCTCAGTTATGTCTAGATGAACAAAGCTACCCTTTGGATAGATCTCGTCGATATAAAGATAAGGCTAGTCTGGCACAAGGCTAGATAATGCTGATAAAGAAGGAGAGAAAGCATGGACTGCTATTAACAGGTTGTCGATCATATGGAATCAGACCTCTTTGATAAAATAAGATTTTTTCCAAGATGAGACTGTGTCAATACTACTGTATGAACTTCTACATGGACTCTAACAGAAAGCTCAGAGAAAAGGCAAGATAGAAACAACCCAAAAATGCTGGAAGCAGCAACCCACAAAAAAGCAGCTGTACAGCAACATACCTCCGATCTCATAAACCATAAAAGAAAGCTAAAAAAGACATACTGGGCACTGCTGGTAAAGTAAGGACGAACTCATAAGTGATGTTCTCTGATGGAATCCTTCTTATAGAAGCGCCAGTGATGACCAATCAGCAAGGACTTACACATCAGCTCTGTGCGGACACTGGATGCAGTCTAGTGGACCTGCTAGGAACATTGGATGATAAGTAGAATAGCGAGAGAGAGTCAGAGAACTCTATCTATCAGCGTGACTTGATGCTTCTGCTGATATCGACAAAAAAGATTATATTAAGTAAGTTTCGTACATTACCCAAATTTCATCCCAAAGCATATTGCTTGTTTCTACCTAGTTGTAGATGTTATTGTCTCAAGTTGTTTGGATTTATTCCATTGATATTGCCAACGATTATATCATTTTTGTAGTCTTACTTTTTATTATAAGGAAGAAAAGAAAAGGAGAATCCATCTTGTCTCCTTCCAGATCTTAGTAAATAGAATAGCAGGATGAAATTAGGTTTGGCAACAACTCTACCAGAGAAGGTATTCTCTTAATTCAAAACATCTTTACACCTCTGAGAATTGATCTTGTATCGCATCCTGTCCAGGGCAAAGGGTTTGGGTACATACACACTTTTGATGATCAGACATAAATAACTGTCTGGTAGTGTCACCTGTTAGATCAGTTAAGTTAAGCAACGATTCATCTGTTGAGAACTTAAATGTGTGGCAATTTAGTGACTGTAGGTATTTGTAAGTGACCTGTGTGCCAGACAAAGCAAAGCTTAACAAGTAATAACAACTGACGCGTAGTAGTTTAAACTACAAAGAGATAGTCATTCTTTTTAAACCAGTTAAAACATAAATCTATTTCTTATATTTTAATTGTTTTTCTCATCTTAATTTTCTTACTTTTCAACAGATCTCAAATCAATTACACGGTCTTTCGGCGTGGAGCATAGAATATTATAACTGTATCCCACACAGAGATATAGGACTCTCCCCTAAAAAGGAGGCGTCCTGAGTAGGACACCAAACTGCATCTGTTGCTGAGGCTCCTGTTCCCTATGATTTGGGAAGTGTAGAGCAGCTCCTCATTGATATTAGCCCAAGCTGCGCTCTGAAACGAATAGTTTGTAGCTGTTAAGGACTTATCGATGGGTCAAAATGGTATGCTAAAAAATTGTATTTGATAAGAATAAAATAAAGTATAGTTGGCGACCTTAGTCGAGGGTAACCCGAAGGCACCCCTTACAATAGCTACTACATCGAGTTCTAGGGGAGGGCGCTAATGCGTTCCCTGGATTGCTCCACTTTATCGTTGATCCTTACCTTATAATGCTGAGGTGCCCGTGGTGTTTGGAGGTGCCCGTGGTGTAGTCGTTATCGCCGTAGGAAGTGAACACGGCGATACGAGTTCAAATCCTGGACGAGACTGATTGCATTTCACATAGCACTAATACCCTTGGGAAAGGTATGAATCCAATAATTCTCCCTCCAGCTATGGGTAAATAGTAGGACAGATTAGGTTCTTCAGCCATGGTTAGGCAACTAGTCTAGGAGAAGGAAAACTCTGAATTCAAACCTGTTAAACTCCGCTTAAAAATTGACCTTGTGTCATATCCTGCCCGAGCGGAGGGGTTGGTAAATAGTACCTTATAATGCTGAGTGTTAAGCAAGGTGGCATCAAGTACCATTTTTGGTGTCTTTGGTATAGACTCGACCTGAGATTGAACCCCGGTATCGCGGACCATTGGCGAACACTCTACTCATTAGGCCAATGAATTGTAAATCATTAACTCCAGTTACTTGAAGCATTAATTCTTTACTAAGAAACATTATTATTAGTTACTTTAAAGTCATATAACTGTGTGCTTATAATTAAAAAGAAATAATTACGTGAAAAGACATGATTATCAGTATTAGATAAGAATATTCCATATCCTAAAATTGTGTGCAAAAGATCTCATAATAGACAACGATACAAACGTAAATATAAAATAAACGCGATTCCTTAACCTCTAGGCATGAAATAACATGCCATTAAAATCAATCAACCAAACCACAATAGGATTGAATTCGCATTCACTATATTTAAAAGCCTGTCTTCCTAAACGGTGCCTTTTCTATTAGGCTCCAAAAGCCAATCAGGAAATCGCATACAAAGCTAATCATATAGGTACATTTTTATCATCGATTTTTTTTACCCAACAATACTGAAAGTATTCATTTACATCTAGTTGTAGTAGACATAATAGTCTTAACTTTTCTGAGTTTCTTAATGGAAATGTAAACAAATTAACTTGTTTGTTATCTCTTATTTTATCTTTGTTTCATTTCGTCAAAACAGTCAGGATTGTTTCTAAACTCTACAACCGTTTGGCAAACAACTTAGCTCGAGAAAGAAAAAAGTAATAACCATCTTTTTTTGTTGTTGTTGTTGTTGTTTAGTTTTATTGTGCTTTATGGCATATCAAGCCTTGTGGGTTAATCAGTGCCAAGTCTCTTTTATATATATATGTTTGTGTGTGGGGGGGATATGTGAGTGTGATTTGTAAACGAAATGTTATTAGGTAACATAATTTCTAATCAAGCCAGAAGCCATTTCTAATGACCAATATGAACTAGAATTCACTAATCTGGAGAGTCAGTTGTTTCCCGACACCGTCCACAAGACTGAACGTGATTTTGCTGAATAAATTTTTAGAAAAATTTTTTCCAATGGAATATCTTTTTTGATAAATCTTTTCCAATCACTAGGTACATTGCATGTATATACAAAAGAAAATAAACCACTTGTGATTCAGTTATTTGCTAATCTTAGCTGCAGCACAAAGTCAGAAGTATGGAAGGCCCAGTAAGAATTGAACTCACTAACAATACGATTCGGTTTCGGTGTTTAAACTAAAAGTAAAGTTGTCGACCTTAGACGAGAGTGACTCCCTTTTCAATAGCTACTACACCGAGGGTAGGAGAGGGTGCTACTTAGTTCCTTGGATTGCTCCAATTTACCCTTGACCTTATAATGCTAAGTGTTAAGCAAAGATGCATCAAGTACCATTATTGGAGTCTTTGGTATGACTAGACCTGGGATTGAACTCCGGTCTCTCGGACCATTGGTGAACACTCTACTCATTAGGCCAATGTCCCTGTGTTTAATGGCATATTAATCTTCGTAGGTTGTTTAACATCAAAGCGTTCCTTACAGAAGAATACTTGTACTATTTAACTGATAGCTGGAGAGATAAGGGGTTGATAATTTTCCAAATGGTATTCGGCTGAGCGTGAACGTAATAGTTCAATTTCACGTATTGTTATCCAGCACAGATAATTCAATTTGATACTGAATTTTTCGTGCGCACATAGATGGTTTCTTGTATTGCTATTTAACACTAATAATTCCGTCTAATGTTTATACCAAGTAAAAGATTGAATAGTTCTGAGTGTACTACCATAACAAGTCAGAGTGGACCTGGAAAACAAGATAGAGGTATTCCACATTCCACTTAGCTACCAAAAATGAATCTCACAATCAGATAGTATTGTATCATTTCATAGACACTCATTGGGGGTTCTGGGTCTTATCCCTCAACAGAAATGCAGAGTATTCTTCAGTCCCAAACGGCAAGGCAGATTTTCTTCTAATTCTTGTTGTTTACGTAAATGTAAATAAAATATATTCAAAAATATACTAATATCATTCTTTTGTCTGATAAGATTAGCCAACTTAAAGCAGTTATGTCTACGACTACGACATGCAAACAAATCTATTGGCGCTGATTTTTCGGGCAATAAAAAATGCAGCTATATGAGTAATTTTGAGTGACATTCTGTGATTAGCATTCGTAGCCAAATAAAGATTGTGCAGTTCCTAGCGGCTCTCAAAGAGAATATGATTGATCAAATCTCATTGGGGATCATTCTTTTTTTTTATCGTTGAATGAATAGCTGAAGAATGTGAAAATAATCTGGGCCACCTGATAAAAGGCAAGAAAAAATGATAAAAGAAAAATTCTTCAAAAATTACCTGAGGTCATAATTACCCAAACCTTCCCCTACTTCGTGCAAAATGTGACACAAAGTCAATTTTGAAGCGCAGCGCAATTGGTGTGAATTCAGATTTGTCCTCCTTCTCGACTATTTGCTTAATCTAGTTTGTGCTACTATTTACTCATAACTAGAGGAACCGATAGATTCACGCCTTTTCTCAAGTGAGAACTAAAATGTAAAAAGCCACGTCCAACATTTGATCTGAATTGCCGAGTTCATTTCTCACAACGATAAGCCTCACGCAAATTTATAGGGTTGCCTTATTTTTCATTTAATTTTACTTCTACTGCTTCAGTTGGATATTGACCAGAATATCTCTTTGACATGCCACATAAGTTACGTGGGGGAGTAACAGGATATGTCCCTGTTTCCTAAAGTAAACAGAACGCAACTGTTTCCTTTGTGGAAGTGCCACATATGTTAAGTGGGTGACATGCTCGACAGCAAGTATGTTTATGTGCAACGCGTAGGCAGGACGTATGACCACGAGGATTGCATGGGCGTCCGGAAAATTATATAAACCAACGAAGATTTCCACCTGAAAAAAAAAAAAAGGATCGTTAGAAAGGCTACTATACTTTAGGCCGCACTGGACGTTGGCTTTGCGCTAGATTACTCAGGGTTGAGAGGTAGAAAAAAGCCTGCGCTGTATGAGACCCGTGAAAGCAGAGAAGAGAGGGGAGACGATGATTCGATGCTTTGAATTAATGCCAGACTCGCGAAAGCAGATAAGTGAGAAGAAACTAAAATGATTCGATGCCTTGAGATGGCTCTATGCCAAACTCGCAAGAAAAGAGTATTGAAGAGAAACTTGAGTCAATGCTGTGAGGTAGCCCTGTACCAGCCTCGGAAACAGAGAACGAAGAAGTTGTTCTATGAAGATTCATATCTCGCCCCTGTGTGTGCATCTCCGCCGTCTTCAGCACTCTTTCTCTATCCATACGTACATTTACGTAATAAAAGGAAAAGAGAAGAAGCAGATTATATTGTTCTATATCAGCGGTGTTTTCTTTCTTTGTTGTATACAACACTTCAAGCTGTTTGTTAAAAGTCTTATGGAAATCAGTGGTTAAAGATTTTGTGGGAGAATAAAAAGCGTGAAAAAGTAGAAAAAGGTCTTCCTTATATCAAATAACTCTTTTTAGGTCTTTGGAATTCCATGCCAAGTAATCCTCCTTTATGGCATTCTTTTGGATGAGAGGAAAGTTACTTGGCTGCATCCATCTCTTCTACAAGTAACGCATGACAGATTGAACTGGGTTACATGGTACCAGTAGCTAAACTGGTTTCTTTACCATGGCTAAAGGGCCCAGTCCGATCTACTATTTAAATGAGAGAGGAGATGGATTCACGCATTTCTGAAGGAAAACGTAAGCCGAAAATAAAATAAAGCGATGTGCCTATAAATAAAAGAAAGAAAATAAAGGAAAAGGGTAAATATTAACTATTAGAAAGAAAGAAAGAAAGAAAGAAAGAAAGAAAGAAAAAGAAAGAATTCATTTTTCGAACAGAAAGAAAGATACGAAGACAGGCTGAGAGAGAGAGGGAGAGAGAGAGATAGAGGAGGAGGAGAAAGGCAAAAAAAGAATTTTAAGAAGTAAATATGAATGACTCAAATAAAACAGGAAAGAAAGAATGTCGAAAAAGATTTTTCTGTGGAACAGAAATGATAATAAAGAGGAAGAAACATAATAAGAAATTGAACAAATAAAGGAAGGAAAGAAATTGTTTAAAAAGAAATAAAAAAGAAAAATATAACATATTTTTTAGAATGTAAAGAAAAATCAAGACAAAAAAAATGGAATATTAAAAGAGAAAATGGAAAAAAATGAAAAAAAGAAGGAAATAAATATTTATGAAATGAATAAAACTAGACCAAAGACTTGTGAATTAAAAAGAGTTGGGGAAAGCTGAAAAGAGAAAGGACGAAAAATGAAAAGAATATAAATGAATGAATGAAGGAACGAAGGAACGAAGGAAGGGAGCAAGGAAGGAAGGAAATCCTGTAAGAACAAAGAGAAAATGTTTATATTGGAAGACATGGAAACTTAGAGAATAAAGGAAGTGAATGAAAAGAAGGAAGAAATTAAATGACTATTTAAAATGGGAGAACGAACGGAAGAAAAATTAATTCAAGAAAGAAAGAATTACTGTACGAACTAAGAAAAAAAAAGAAAGCAACTTTTTTCGAATGATATAAAGTTGAAACACAGATAAAAAGGAACTGAATGAAAATAAGAAAGAAAGAAAAGGACTAATGTAAACTGAAGAAAGAAAGAAAGAAAGAAAGAAAGAAAGAAAGAAAGAAAACTGGGTGAAAATTAAGAAATACTGTACGAACTATGATAAAAATGAATGCTACTAATTTTTACGAATGTGAAGGAACGTAAACACAAAGAAAAAGGAATGAAAAGAAGGAAGAAAGAAAACAGAGGGAAGAAATGAAAAATGAATGAAAGAAAGAAAGGAGGAAATACCGTACAAACGAAGAAAAAAAGAAACTTTTATTTTTAATCGAAAGAGATGGAAACACTGAGAAATAACAAGTGAATGATAAGAGGGAAGAAAAGAAATAAAAAAATCAATGAAAAGTATTGGAAACACTAGAATGTAAGAATTGAGAAAAAAAGACGCAACTGATTTTTTCGAAAGAAAATAGAAATATAGAGGAGAAGGAATTGAATGAAAAGGTGGAAAATATACCGAATGTAAACTGAGAGAAAAAAATAAACAAAAGAATGTGAGGATAGAAATATTGTAGAAAACGAAAAAATAGTAAGAAAAGCAGTTCCAAGAGAGAATAAAATAAATAACAAGGAAAGAAAAATAAACTTTAGTGTCAGAAACGAGTAATGAAATAAAACTTACCATCGAAGTATTTCGTTCGAATAAAATTTTTTGAAAGAGCAAAAAGGAGCAAATAAAAAGCAGCAAAAATAAGTACAAAGAAAGAGAGCGAAAAAAGTGTTTCCACTTTTGCCAAATGACAATGTCATTATATCGCCAAATATTTCTGTAATAAATAACTTATTTTCGAGCAAAAATATGATCTTTCTTGCACCGGACGGTATAACTCCTATTTTGGTTAGCAACGAACTAAAGAGATTGTAAATCATTTCTACTTCATTTCGTCTGACTAAATAATATCACCATCGAACGTGATTTGCTAGCTTACTTTCTCGGAGTATGGCGTAACGGCTAAGATGGCCGACAACAGAACTAGCGGAGGGGGAGAATGGCTTCGAGTCTAAAAAGCCGGGAAAGGTGTAAAGTTGGCGTTAAACTCTATTTGCTATGAGTAGGAGTTCCATTTGTGATGGTAGTGGTGGTAGGAGTCGTAATGATAGGGTTGTTGGGGACTGGATAAAGTCCTTAGGTCGTCAGTCAAACAACAGAGGCAGAGGATGGGTGTGCCGGTTTGGGTCGTTCCTGTTGATTTCCCAGACGGTTTAACCCATTGCAGGATTTATGGTAAGTATTTTCAGTTGGCTTACCCAACACCAGGAAAATTTTTCAACCGACGGCTTAGTTAAGAAAGTTTAAACCATCGAGGTGTTTTTATTCAAGGACTCAGTTGGACGGACGAATCCTAGACGCACTTGGGTGATAGCTTGCAACGCACAATCACCAGTCGATCTTTGGGAGCACAGACACAGATATATCTATATGGTTGAAGCTTTGAACAGGTATTTTTACACGCATGGATTTGTGTGTGTACGGAGAAGGGAGATGTGTACTTAGGCAATACTGTGTAGATGTATGATGGGTATGTCCGTCAGTGAGTTATGAAGACAGAAGGGAACATTCACAGGTTGATATTTATCCCTGGGAGCACTCACTCTCGTTATTTCTCGCAAATATTATCAACTTCAACAATATGTCAAACTGTTACAATGTATACAATTATCTATGAGGACTTGAAGGATTATCTGAATACGCCGATAAATAGATAGATGGATAATGAGTGTACATATATATATAAATATATATATATGAGGATAATTAAATAAGTCTCCAGACTTTTTTCGCGTGAGCACTTTTATTGATAGTACACACATGAAACTCTAGTCCCCTTTTAAGTAATCTCCTCCGGATGCAATGCACTTGTACCGTTACAACAACTTCTGGAAGGCCCCATGGAAGTTCTCTTGTGAGAGACGTGTCAATGACCTTCGTCACAGCCTCCTTCATCTCCAAATGTGTCTCATAACGACAGCCTCAGAGCTTAGGGAATAAGCAAAAGTCACAGGGAGCAAGGTCTGGACTATAGGGAGGGTGACGAACTGTCTTGATGCCCATCTTGATCAAATAGTCTGTGGCAAGGATGGAGTTGTGGACTAGTGCATTATCCTGGTGGAAATTCCACGGACCCGATTTGAAGAGTGCAGGTCTCTTCCGACGGAATCTCTTCCTGAACTCCCTTCAAACTTCAACATAGTAACCCTAACCCTAACCCTTTGGCCAATGAGGATTTTTTAAATTCACCAGCTGTGACAATCAGGCTTTAGTAGGGGGTATTCCAATTCCTGTTGTATCTGTTCATTCGAACCTGAAATCATAAAAATTAGTCAGTCATCTCATGAGATGTATAGCAAGAACATGGTGAATATTCGAGAAGTCTACGACAATTTTAAATGCCTGTGTTATGTATTGACCCTCGACCGAGCCGTCAGTCAAGAGATGGACCTGTGTAAATAAGCGGAAGAACAGCAGAAGCAGGTGGAAGTAAGAAAATAATATAACCAGGTGCCCCGGTGGTTCGAGTCAGTTGGAGACAGGATGCCAGCGTGAGAACCAGCTTGCAGACTGAATGGCTTTGGGCCCTCAGTGACCCACGGTTGAGCAACCCAACCAAGATGAAAAAGAAGTACTGCTATGGTCGAGGAAGAACTTGGGTCAATATAGCAGTCTGTCCTTGTCTCCACACATTTCTCACACACAACAAACATCACCCTTTCGAAAATAAAGTGTGAGAGATTTATATTTTTATAAAGAAGTGTAATCGACGTTTATTGAAGTCCTCCATTGCCGGTTAATGATGTTTCCACTTGTAAGTGTATATTTGTAAATGTACACGTGCAGTTGTATTATGGATATACAACACCTGTACAAAAAAAATCTGGAATCTTATTGAATACACCACGTATCCGATTAAGATTTACTTCGCAGCTAATATCTCCTCGTGGCAGAATGGTTAGAAACTTTGGCTTGGCGTTTGAGTCAACCGGGTTTCGATCCCAGCTACGGGAAGATACTGTCTAGCCACACTGATGAGTTCTGATAGAACGAAACAGATCTGTCTCTGGATGACTATAGATATATGTGTGTGTGTGTGCATTATCCTGGTTTGTAGAGTAATTCCTTCTTTCATTCATTCATTTTCGTTTGGTCATTTTTCCCTTCTTTTCAATCTGATTCATTTTTGTGTGTTTCCATCTGTACCAATTTGAAAAATCAGTTGTTTCCCAATTTTTAGTTCTTATATTATTTTCTTCGTTTTTTGTTTGTTTGTTTTTTTGTAATATTCTTCAACCTGCTTACGTTAGTTATTTCTTTTCGTCCTCCTTTTTAATCAGTTCCTCTTTCTCCGTGTTTCAGTCTCTTCCCATATATAAATCAGTTGCTTTCTTTTTTAAAATTGTCTCAAGTATATTAAATAAACAAATCGTTCTATATGACCCAACGATAGAACTATAACAGGTAATATCACTCTGAATCAAAGTAGATCTGGGAGTAATGGCAATGAAAGGGTGTACCACATTCCTCAAAGTTCCAGGACTCACGATCGGATGGTTTTTCATCAATATTTTTTCATAACTTTCTTTTTCATCATTCAATTTTTATTTTTATTTGTTTTTTATTGGGCATGCACATTCGTTTCTTTTTTTATTCACTTTATTTTTCATTTCGTTTTTTTTTTTATTTCTTTTGGTTTTCGTTCCTTTCAGTTTTCCTTCATCTTTTTCGTTACTTTTTCATTTATTTTCCCATTTAATAATATCAACATAAACTGGTTTTAAAATGCAAGGAAATGTTTCCAGTTTTTCTGAATTAATGTTATGAAAATTTTTTGAAACTACTAATTACTTCAATCAGTTGTTTCGTTGTTACTTGCTAATCTTAGTTTAGTTTAGCACAAGGCCAGAAGTATTAGGTATACTCTATGAGGATTGAACGAACGAACAATGGTCGGTTGATTTAGCTCATTTATTTGTTCATCGGACACGCGTTGCAACATAAAAATAGCTTTGATTTGGCTCAAATAGCTTTGATACGGAGAATGTTCTTTATACTCCATACCCTGCATATACGGGGTAAAACAAACCCTTCCACTTGTTACACGTCGTCTAATTTCTACTGCTCTAGTCTTCAATCCACATGTAAAATTAAGTTCAGACCGCTTTCGTTTCAAAATCACAATCTCCGTACAGCAGGCAGGATGGGAGGGTGTTACAATACAAAACTATTTGGACTTAATACCAGTTTCAGTCGTCGATCGTTCAGTCTTGTTCTACAGAAGTAATTCTTACCAACGAAGAAAGAAGGCTTTTCTCTTGAGTCAGTATGTTTTCTTGTGACGACTTCTTTGAATGGAATAAGCTGAGTTTGCAGATGAAATAAGAATGCAAGTCTTGGTTATACATAGACGATTTAATAAAAATGAATGAAAATCATTTTCAATCGAATATATATTGGCAATCAATTACTCAAGAGCACGTTCAATCCCAAGTCGAATCATAACAAAGACGCAAAAAATGGTACTTGATGCCTCAAGATTGCGATCTGGAATCTGATCAAATGTGTTTGTAAAATTCACTCAAAAGATCAGCAACTGCCAGGATCTTTTGCAGGTGTACGTTTTTTACGTGTGTGCTGGTCTACCTTTCCTTCGGTTGCAAAGCTTGTGTGCTATTTGTCGTCTGTCTGTTTTTCCAAAACCAAGCTGCATTTATGCCTACGTATAAAATTATTCAAACGCCAAAATAAAATTTTATATTTTTAAGTTGGAGTCAAATTACATTTCTTTACGTTTTAATTTTTCATCATTTCTATCAAGGCTACTGTTTACAAATCCAAAATATATTCTGCTGACATCCTCGTCAAAAACATCAAAAATACAAGCCCTGACAAGTCCAATTTCGAGGTCCCATCTTGCTTTTCGACCAATATTTCGTCAGAATCCATGCTTTGAGAAAATTACAAAACTTTCCTATGATACAAACTATGATATTTTCTAAAAAAAAGTTATCTTGTTATCTCATTCATTTATCGGTTATCAAACTCTCTCGTAAGTGATTTGTATGTGACAAAATCAATCAATTCATATGCTTTATTGACTATTAAATGTCCGTGGTGTAATGGTTATCGTCGTGGGAAATGGACACAGCGATACGAGTTCAAATCCTGGGCGAGACTGATTGCATTTCACATAGCACTAATACCCTTGGGAAAGGTATGAATCTAATTATTCTCCCTCCAGCTATGGGTAAATAGTAGGGCAGACTTGGTTCTTCAGCCTTGGTTAGGCAACTAGTCTAGGAGAAGGAAAACTCTGAATTAAAACCTGTTAAACTCCGCTTAAAAATTGACCTTGTATCATATCCTGCCCGAGCGGAGGGGTTGGTAAATATGATTGACTATTAAATGCTTGCAATCATAAAAAAGGTGAATAATAATAATAATAATAATTATAGAATCTGCAAAATTGTCGACTTTGCTGTCCCGGCGGACCACAGAATAAATCTGAAGGAAAGAGAAAAGAAGGATTAGTACCTCGACCTTGCAAGAGAATTGAAAAAGCTGGGGAACATGAAAGTAACGATTGTGCCAATTGTGATTAGTGCGTTAGGCACAAGAATTATTAAAAGGCCTGGAGGACATGGAAGTTGACGGACGGGTAGAGACTATCCAAACGACAGCATTGTTAAGAACGGCCAGAATCCTGAGATGAGTCTTGAAGGCTCTTGAGGAGACTTGCTGTCACTCAAACTCCAGTGAAAAACCATCAGCTAACACTGATGTGAAAAACTCTAAAGGAGTAAATAATAATAATAATAATAATACACAAAAGTGATATGGAAAAAATGATACAAATTTGAGCAAAATGCACGAGATTTAATACAAGCCAAAGACTTTCTGACCAAGTTAAAGGTTAGTTTTCTGGCCTTGAAATACTAGAAATATAGGAACAAGTAATAGAAAAGAATATCAACAAGATCCGACTCCGTGAACTGAAAACCCCAAACCGAGATGAAACTGAAAATAATTAAAATCGAAACACCACACGCCCCAACACAACAAAACAAACGTTAAACTAAGAAGACAAAACAATTGTAGAATTAATAAACAGGAATAGGGGATTTACTGTACATTAACAGACACATCCTCAAGGACAGCAAAATCAGACAATGAAATATATCGATGGCGTGGATTTACTACAAAAAGACTATGATATTGTCCTGCAAAGCTGAATAAAATGTACAAGGTATGCAACAAAGTCGTAAGATTCATCAAGGAAGCCCTGAAAAACTCGAAATTGGAATTGACAACAGGAAGAAAAACTTTAGCAACGGTGAAAATCCAGAGCGGTATCTTCCGGGGAGATTCGCTTTCACCATTATGACTGAAAAGAAAACTATCGTACCAGCTCTCAAGAACTAAGATTGGAAAAAAGTTAAGGAAGAAACTGAAAAGGGAAACAAATTTTTACCAAATATTCCAAAGGATATATTGACCATAGGGATATTTGGTAAAAATTTAAATAAAACAAGCTGATTTAGTATGTGATAAAATCGGAGTACACTTTGGAACCCAAACAGAAATACAAAACTTGAATGGAAATTTACACAAGCGGTACAAGTAAAGAAATTTTGACAACAAGCGAAGATGTTAAGGAAGGAAAAAACACAGGAATATGTTGGGATGAAAAGACCAAAACAAAACAACAGACGAATCTGACAATGCGACTTGAAGATATCAAAAGATATTGGCGAAAGAAGGGGGGCGTAAAAAAATACCGAGACAGGGTCAAGTAATATAAACGAAACTCGAGTTTCCAATATAACGAAAGAGAATTCAACCAACAAGTAGGAGGAGAATGCACGCGGACATACCAACAACTGAATGCAAAGGAGGTAAAACTATTATGGATTAAAATATGGTAATGGAAAGAAGATAACAGAAAGCCCAATTAGATAAATAACATAAAAAAATTGTTACAGGGACCCAAAAATGCCCAGAAGTGATAATATACCTGAAATTGCTCAGAATAATATTGAAAAAAGTACTGAATTGGAAAATTCATGGTCATGACGACATACTTCTAAAAAATCACGTTTACCCACGACTGACGGGCTCTTGAACAGAGTAGATGCTTAGATGAAGCAGATATACCAGAATAGATGAACAAAAAGATCTCCAAAAAGGACTCTCCCACATCAGCTATAGACCGATAACATGTCTTCCTAGGATGGGAAAACTACTAACCATACAGATTAGGGAGGAGATCTATAACTCGCTTTTTGCCGCGGACGGCTTCCCTAAGAACAAATAAAGTGCCATAAGGGAACAAAAGGAACAGGGGATCTAAAAATAAGTAAAGTTAGCGACCGTCGTCGATGGTGACCCGAAGGCTCCCTTTTCAATAGCTACTACACCGAGGTGTAGGAGAGAGCGCTACTCCTTTCCCTGGATTGCTCCACTTTACTCTGGATTTTTACCTTATAATTCTGAGTGTTAAGCAAGGCAGCATCAAGTACCATTTTTGAGTCTTTGATATGAATCGTCGACGCGGTGTTGTTTTTGATCGACTCTGAGCAAACGCGGCACCCACTTTGAACACAGCTTTCTCATTGACAAAATGTCCATGCAAAATGTTGAATACATTGCTTTCTGATATCTTCAACTCCTCTGCTATCTTAAGCAAGTACAATTTACGATCGGCCAAAACGAGTTTGTGGAGTTTTTTGGTATTTTCCGGGACAACTGTCAAATTTGGACGAACTGAAGTTTCAACATCATTTGTATCCGTACAACCGCGTTTAAAGTCAGCATACCACCTCTTAACCGTTCTTTCCGACGGAACAGAGATTGAAAAACTTATCAAGCCATTGCGTTGGTTGGACAGCATTTTTTCCATAAGAAAGCAATGCTCTGTCAACACACGAAATTCAGATTTTTCCATTGTTTTGAAAATTTGCAGCAGTAAGTAAGTAAAGTTGGCGACCTTAGTAGAGGGTGACCGAAAGGCTCCCTTTTCAATAGCTACAACACCGAGGTGTAGAGGAGGGTTCAACTCAATTTGCTGGGTTGCTCCACCTTACTCTAGATCCCTGCCTTATAATGCTGAGTGTTAAGCAAGGCGGAATCAAGTAACATTTTTTGAGTCATTGGTATGACTCGACCAAGGATTGAACCCCGGTCTCCAGGACCTTTGGCGAACACTTAACTCTTTCGGCCGATTGAGATCAAATTTTGACACGAGCCATTTGAAGGTTAGTACTTTATAAAAATCATATGTATTTTTTTTAATTAGTGGCGCCATCTAAATGTTAAGCCCGGGACTTATTGAATGATGTGTTAGCAAGTGTATGTTATGCGGAGAAAGAGATGAAACAATCACATATTAGGCAAAAAAACACAAAAGGAGTATAAGTCTAAGATTGACAGGGCTGGAAAGGTAATTCACTGGGAATTGGACAAGAGAGGGAATTTTGACCACACTACCAAATGGTATATGCACAAACCAGGATCTAGCTTTGAGATATAACAGTTTAAAGTTATTTAGGATTTTAAAATAGAAACAGACTTCTTCAGACTAGCCAGAAGACCAGACTTGTAGATAATTAACAAAAAAGTGAACTTGCCGTTTAGATTTTGTTGTTCTGGTTGACTACAAAGTAAATACAAAAGAAAGCGAAAAGATTAACAAATACTTGGACCTTGCAAGAGAACTAAAAAAAAGCTATAGAACAGAACCCTGCCAAGTCTTCTCAGGTCTCCAGAACCCTGCCAAATCTTCTCGGGTCTCCAGAACCCTGCCAAGTCACCTCAGGTCTCCAGAACCGTGCCAAGTCTCCTCAGGTCTCCAGAACCGTGCCAAGTCTCCTTAGGTCTCCAGAACCCTGCCAAGTCTTCTCAGGTCTCCAGAAACCTACCAAGTCTCCTCAGGCCTCCAGAACCCTGCCTAAGACCACTAGTTAACGCTGCTGTGAACAATTGGCTAATAACAATAATAATATTATTAAATAGCAAATGTATATTATGTGGTGATAGATACGAAACGATCACTCACATATTAAGCAAATGCAGTAGATTTGCGCCAAAACAATATAAGACTAGGCACGACTTAGTGGGGAAGGGGACCAACAAAGAATTGCGCAAGAAATTTTACCATACTACCAAATGGTTTATGCTCAAGCCATAATCCCTCCAAGAGAATGAGACGCATAAAATTCTTTAGGATTTTTGAGATACAAACAGATCACATAATCTCGGCCTGTCGATCAGACCAATTGATAAATAAAAAGAAAAAGGGAACCTGCCGAATAGAGGACTTTGTCATCCGGGCAGACCACTGAGTCAAAATCAAAGAAAACCAAAAGATGGATAAGTACCTAGACCTTGCTAGAGAACAAAAAACTATGGAACGTGAAGGTGATGCTGATACCAATTTTAATTAGTGAGCTTGGAACAATCCTGAAAGAATTAATAAAGAGACGAAGATTTAGAAATAAGAGGACAAGTGGTGACCATTCAGACCACAGCTTTATTGAGAAGAGTCCTTGAGACTTAAACAGACTTGCTATCAATCAAACTCCAGTGAAAAACTATTAGCAAACGCTCGTGTGAAAAACTCTCAAGAGTAAAATAATAATAATAACAATTACGTGCAGAGAAATTGCGGCATATTTTTATGGGAAAAAATGAAAATGCCTTCTAAAAACGCTGAAATGAACAAACACGTGCAATGAGATAAGCACATTTTAGACGAAATGTGTTTTTCCGCAAAAAACAGCAAAACATTTTAATCCGAAAATATATCTAATATGAATCACATTTGCTTTCTGTCATGGTAATTCCTCGTACAACCAAAACCCCACGTAAATAAACAAAAAATGAACAGTTTATTAACAGTAAATAAGTAGATTAATTTCATTTTTTCAGCCAAAAATATATTCTCATAAACCCCTGACGGCAGGCTTAGAATTCGCTGACTGTATACTTTGCGGTTTGGTAATACTCACTTCTTCATTAGAAAAAAAGGGATGTTCTGGCTGACATTAAACTGCATTTGATGGTGCGGCACCACTTTTGGTCATTTGGGAAATTTGAAGTACCTCTTCATTGCCATTTCTCAGAGGTTCGCTCAAGGCCAGAGGGACCGTACCTGTTAGTTTGATTTTATCGGGAGGTGCCCGTGGTGTAATGGTTATCGTCGTGGAAAATGGACACGGCGACACGAGTTCAAACCCTGGACGAGACTGATTGCATTTCACATAGCACTAATACCCTTGGGAAAGGTATGAATCCAATTATTCTCCCTCCAGCTATGGGTAAATCGTAGGACAGACTAGGTTCTTCTGCTTTGGTGAGGCAGCTAGTCTAAGAGAAGGAAAACTCTGAATTAAAACCTGTTAAACTCCGTTTAAAAATTGACCTTGTGTCATATCCTGGCCAAGCGGAGGGGTTGATAAATATGGTTATTTTGATTTTATGGCATATCAACCCCTATAGGTTATTTAATGCCAAATCCTGTTTATAAATGTTATATATGATTTGTGAACATTTTGTTTTATTAGGTAGGTTTTTCGAACTATTGTGGTTATCCTTATTGTTATATTTACAACGTTTCGGCCGATGTGTCCTCTGGCCTTCTTCAGATGTTTCTTATTGAACTCAGGAGCCTATACAGAACTTTGAAACGTCTTTTATTCTATCTACGAGGTTTCTTGCTCTGAATCTGTTAACCATAACCGGGTACAAGTATTAAGCATTCTTGTATTGTTAATCGTTTGCAGTCCGGATTGAACCAGCAACCTCCAGATTATTGTCAAAGTGAATTTTTGGGACTTATAAACTTAATGTTCTTACATCACTATAAATTACTATTATGTATGACACATCAGCCGAAACATAGTGAATGTAAAGACAAAAGCAATAGTCAGAAAGCCCTGGATGATAAAAATAAAGTGTTTTTAAATCATATTTAATATATATGTAAAAACTGGATTTTTGCACACTGTTAAATAGTTTCAAGTATTTCTATCTAACATGAATAATTCTATTTACTATAAATCATTTGTTTCCAAACAGTTAAATGTTACCAACTATTGCTATGTATTTGACTATTCAATTAAACATCAGTCATTAGTTTACATACTGTTAAATGGTCAAACAGTTTTCTTTCTAATAATGTAAATTTTGCATAAATCATTTCTTGACACAGTTTAAATATCAAACATTTCTATTTGACCCATAGATAGGACGCTATCAGGTGTTACCACTGAGGGACAGAGTGGACCAGGGAGCAGTGGCAATGAAGGGGTACTCCGCATTTCCCATAGTTCCGAAAATGGAGCCTCACCATCAGATTGTTCAGTGTCATATGCACGACACTCGTTGGTGGCGGAGGCTTATCTCTCTGCAGCGATGCGGTTGGTGTATGATATTTGTCGCTGCCTCCCACCAGACAGGACTTGACACAAGGTCAAAAGCCCGAAGGCCGATTAAAGTGGGGATAAAGGGGAGGGGGAGGTCAGGAACGAGCCGAGACTCGAACCCTGCTAGTCATTGACCCACTAAGTGCAATGTGAGTCTCATGAGTCAAGCAGTATCACGGACCTAAAACTAGATCCGGGCAGGTAGGCCAGAATATAGCTTGAACTAGACTGTGAGGTCTAGTGCTATACAAGGGGTACAGGGGGGACAAAAAAGCAGCTTGCCCACCCGAGGGTGGCCCAACCGAAGTTGGGGGCCTTTCGGCCTCGAATATGCCATTGGTTTCGATACCCCATCCGGCACGAATGCCAGACGGCCCAGCCAAAAGGCCAGGAGAGTATAAGTCGCGTGAGTAGTAAGACTAGCTCAGCGTGCTGGTGCGGTCGGTGTATTCTAAAACTTCCGCCGACTGGGCTGGTACCTGTAAGGGTCCTATTTATTGGTCAAACAGACCGGTATGCAAATTATCTGTATTAGATAGAGGTATTTGATATCTCCGTGTGCAAAGATGCTCTAAAAACTATACATAAACATAAATATGAAAATACAATCTACGCAATTACCTCACCTAAAAGCATAACATTACTCCAGACAAGTCGACATGCCGTTAAAACCAATCAAACAATAATCATATTTACACCATTACAGGTGATCGATTCATGCACAATCTAACAAAAAGAAAAGGAGAATTAACAATTTTAAAACTAGTATTCAGTACTTTGGTTTAGTTTCTTGGTCTAATGACAAATCAACCTTTGTTGGTTATTTAATGCCAAAGCAACGCTTGTAGAACGGCAGTAATACCATTTAATCCATAGCTGGGGGAATAAGGGAGCGTAAATATGACTAGAGCCCGTAGTCCAACACGTTAGCCACTACGCCACAGGGACTCGTCCTTGATGAGATTTAAATAAATGATTTAATAATGTTCTAATACGGTTAGGTTTGCTATACATCTAAGAATGACGGAAAAATATACAAAATGAAATGTGTGTTAAGATCAACAAAGATTAGAGATAATAATCTTTAAAATATATGGAATAATAAAAAAAACTCCAGATAAGCTGTCTTAAAAATAAGGAAGGCTAAATGATATATCAGATGAAATTATGTCTTAAAAACAACAAAGATGAATGTGATAGTCTAAAAATGATGGAATATTGAAAATACGTCATCTCCGAGGGGGTTCAATACTCTTACCAAGGGTATTAGTCCGAAAGTGATCGTAATAAGGTGACAAGAGTTCGAACTTATTTACTTCGAAGCTGCAGTGCAGTACTTTAATAATTACTCCTAGAGGATTCCTCCCCTTCTTCCATGTGAATATTGCTTACTGTTTATTGATATAGAAATGCTTGAAAACTTTGGAAAAATTTAAGCAAAATCCCCATGTGCGATAATGGTAATCAGACGAAACATGCATTCATGAAGTTCCCAATTGTTTTAAAGAGGGTTTGTTTTGGTTTGGTTTTATGGCATATCAACCATTATAGCTTATCTAATGCCACATCCATTATTATACATGTAAAGTTCCATTTCAAACAATTTAGTTTTGCATAAGTATACAGTCAACTTCTATTTGACCCTATCAGGTCCTAACACTCCTGGCTATAATGAACCTGGGAGCGATGGCAATAAAGAGGTACTCCTCATTTCCAAAAGCTCTTGCATTAATGGAGCCTCACCATCAGATTTTTTAGTTTCATATCCAGAACTGAAGAGATGCAGTCGGTGTATCCTGCAGCCGACTAGGCCATGTTTTAAAAAAGTAACATTTCATAATTAATTATAATTTAATGGGTCTCAATATACATGGGACCCATGTGACTGCTTATAACTGTACTAATAAGGTGCCCGTGGTGTAATGGTTATCGTCGTAGGAAATGGAGACGGCGACACGAGTTCAAATCCTGGACGAGACTGATTGCATTTCACATAGGACTAATACCCTTGGGAAAGGTATGAATCCAATTATTCTCCCTCCAGCTATGGAGGGAGAATAATAGTAGAGCAGACTGGGTTCTTCAGCCTTGGTGAGGCAACTAGTCTAGGAGAAGGAATACTCTGAATTCAAACCTATTAAACTCCGCTTAAAAATTGACCTTGTGTCATATCCTGCCCGAGCGGAGGGGTTGGGTAAATAGGATAACTGTACTAATAATAATGTTATATTCATTTTTGTTTCAGATTTGAAAATAGTATACTGTAGCATTTATTAATCGTTGATAACAATGCCTTGAACGAGAGAAGAAAATATTTTGCGTCATTACTTATTTGGAGACAAAAATCATTCAAAACTGTCTCAAAACACATGCAACCCATTAATTTGATGTTTTATTACGGAGACAAGAAGCTCAATGAAATGTCCTTGTGGTGTAATGTTTAAACCGCTGGACTGCGAAATCTTAGTAATCGAGTTCGAACTCCACTCACGATTTTACGTTCACTTTCTGATAAATACCTGGACGCTGATATAATAACAATTTAAAACCATTGATTTGATGTCTCTTACTGAAAGGATTCATTTTTTACAGGACGTATTCTAAAGGACCACCATTGTGCTTGTCTCGATTATGAATCATTATCATATTATTGGGTTGCATCTCTTTTGAGACTGTCAGGATCAATGTTTTAAGACGACTTTGGCTTCTTTGTTTAATGGGTTATTCAAAATTAAATCTATCTTTGTAGAAAAATAGTACGGTTCTAGTTAACCCATTATGAGGGAAATTGTAGTTCATATATTTCTCAAATGCATTATTCTGAAAGTGAACTCAATGAGAGACTGGAGTTTGAACTTGCTTACTCAGTCCAACACAAAAGTACACCAGGAGGACTTCCTCACCCAAATATTTTAATACGTTATGTTTTAATTCGAACATTATTTTACCCATAGAAGAAACTATAATCCGTACAACCGCTGGGAGAAATGAATAGCTGCTTCAACGGCAGAAAAGGAAAGGTTTTTTGCACCGTATCGTTACAGCCGATGAAAAGTGGATACAGTAAGATAACCTTAAGTTTAGAAGATCATCGGGCAATCCCGGCAATGTATCAACATCCGCGGCAAAGTTGAATATCCATGGTTCGAAGCTTCTACTCTGCATTTGGTGGGATCAGCTAGATGTAGTTTATAAGGAACAGCACAAACCGACCGAAACCATCATAGGAGATCGCAATTAGCTTCAATTGATGTGTTTGAGCCGAGCATCGAAGAAAAAACTGTCACTATACGAACAGAGACACGACAAAGAGATTTTCCAAAATGACAACTCAAGGCCACATATTGCAAAAAAGGGGAAAACATACTTGGAAACGCTTAAATATGAAGTCCTATCCCATCTACTCACCATACATTACCCCATCCAGTTATCACTTATCCCGATCAATGGCACATGTCCTGGCTGAGCAATATTCCATTCTTGTGAACATGTAAAAAATTGGGTCAACCTGTGGTTAGCCTCAATAGAAGTGTCTTTTTTTCTGACATGGAATTCAAGTACTTACCAGAAAGCTGGGAAAAATAGTGGCTAACGATGGACAATATTTCATAGATAGGTTTTTATATTAATTTTTTAAAATAAAAGATTATTTTCCATGAAAAATCAGGGAGAACTTATTCAAGGTCTTAATATATGAAAGATTTTTAAAGATGAGTCATAATCTTTGCAATATTATATATATATATATATATATATATCAAAGGAATGAATTCTGCGTATGCAGTCGATAGTCTGTGGGACTGTTTAAGATTAGACATTCCTTTTCTGTTCATATTTAATAATAAGTAAATATATATATTAGTTTTTATATGTATTCAGTAGCATGGAATATACAAACTAATATAAGTTTACTTATTATTATTATAAAATAGTTCTATGACAAATATTGAGCACTCTCTAAATTATATTACATTTGGTCTGCCACAAGCCCACGACCTTAGATAGGGACAACCAACACTATATATATATATATAAAGCCATATATATATTGCTCTGTCTCTGTCTCTGGCTATATATATATATGGCTATATATATATATATATATATATATATATGTCTCTGGCTATATATATATATATATGGATATATATATATATATATATATATAGCCATATATATATTGCTCTGTCTCTGTCTCTGTCTCAATATATATAAATGTTAATATAAGCACACATATGCGTACACCTATGTACACACAAGTAAATGAATAAATAAAGAGAAAGAAAGAGTATGACGATTAACATTAGAAAATTTTACTCAAAACAACCAAAATTGGAAGACGACATATTTTAATAAAAAAATGGATTCCCTTACTACGCACATACAACTACGCACAAAGAACACACACTCGCAAACCCTTTCGTAAACACACACATGAATGTATGTATGTATGTATGTATGTATGTATAAAATGATAGGAAAACTGTAAAAAAGAAAATATTTTGAATTTATATATATAAATATATATCTATATCTATATATAATACAGTGTATGTGTTATGTTATGTACTTGTGCGTTATTTAATATCATTGAATATTTACCGGTGAATACAGGTGAGAATTAATCAAATGAAATGTAGACTAGTGGGCTGATTTCTTATCTACTGTCTGCTTGTCACCATCAAAAACAGAAAAGTCATTTTATATAGTGTTTTGTAGGAAATAAGCTTTGCTGAATAAAACCTAGATGTTTAAGTTACCTTCTGTGAATTCTTCGTGACACACACACACATAGCATCATCGAGGCGTACCGACTGCACCGATTCCTTTGAATATCTCTCTCCCTCTCGCTATCCGTCCCTATTAGCCATCTAGATGTCACCCAGTGTCCGTGCAGAGCAAACATTTGGTCTACAACAATTTACTGTCAACACTATTTCGACCAGAATTAGTCGCCAACATTTTCGCCAACATATTTATTGCTGCACACTCGTCGCTAATAATTTATTGCCAACAATCTACCGGTGGAGGAAATTCATCTCCAAACATTTTTCGCCAACATTTATCACTTATGGCCCATAGACAGGGTGTTGAAGAAACATTATCAAACAGTTTGCCATGGATCATTGTCTACTGTGGATTATGGATCATTGCAGTTCGTCTATCGTTCAATGTCATTTGCTATGGATCTACTATGGAGTATGAATCATCCACCAACCAAAATTTTGTCGCCGACAATTTATTGCCAACAACTTGTCGCTAGCAATCTATAGCCACAGGCAATTCATATCCGAAAAACTCTGTGCCAGTAATTTTTGAGAACATTTATAGACACGATGAGTTATTAAGCACTTATCATCATATCTACGGATCATTGGTGATAAATTATTGTTAGCAACAATTCGCTATGGATCATTTTCTCTCTATGGATCATAATTATTTGCTATGGATCTGTTGTGGGGTATGAATCATATGTCTATTAACAATTCATCAACAATAATCCGTCGACAATAATTCATCACCAACATTGGGACCAACATATTTCGCCAACAATTTGTCATCAACGACCGATAGACAGAGGCAATTCATATCCCTGAATTCATCGTCAATTCTTTACCAACAACTCATCTATACCAACTTATCGCCGAAAATTCGTCACCAAGAATCCAATGTCAGAAGCAATTCATCGCCAACGATTTATCACCAACAATTCGTTGACAATATTTCATCAACAACGCGTCATCAAAATTGTATCACTAATCCACAGCCAGACACAATTCATCGCCAACAGTTCGTTGATAATAATTCCTCACGAACAATTCATAGGTAGAGGCAATTCGTCAGCATCAATTCGTCACCATACACTGATCATCAACTTTTTGGGCCAACAATTTACTGTCAACAATGTGTCGAACACAGTTCATTGCTGATAAATAGTCACTCACAATTTATTGATCACCGGGCCATCATCTGTCACTTACACCCAAATTCTAGTGTGTTTTATAACGATTTTTAATTCAGATGGATTGATATGCCGTTAAAATTAATCAATCCGCAAAAAATGCGCGCACTTTTATTCAAGATGGTCCACTGTAAATCCTCTAATTGTTGCTCAAATTGAAAAGAGAATGGGCTAAAAAATCATTGCTTGTGGAGTTGGAATAAGCGGAAGGAGAATAAACTGACATTTTTCGTTGAGATTTCTCCCCGCATGAAGCGCGGGTTCACAACGCCGAAATTAAGCGTCTCAGGCTTTGGTGTTTAATGACATATCAACTTTCATAGGTTATTTCAAGCCAATGTAATCCGAGCAAAAGACCAGCAGGAATACTATTAAAGCCATTGATGGAGAAATAAGGATTCAAACCTTTTTCAAGAGTATTAGTCTACAACTAAAGGTTATAGCGAGACGAGTTCGAACATGCATACTCCAAGGCTGCAGGTCTGCTCTTTAACCATCACGCTACAGTGATGCCACAGATACTCTCCCTACTGATAAATCAATAGTAAAGAGTAATTCTATTAAAATCAAAAAAGCTTTGATTTACGTTTTCTCAATTACTTCCAATGAAAATATTAAATTCCAATTCCTGATAAGCTCATGAACATTATTTGTGAAAAGTGAAATAAATAAATATATATATAATCTATTTGCTTTTTCAAAATTAAAATGGGATTTGTTTCTTACCTATAGATCACATGGTGGTCAGACCAATAATATTTTACTTGTATAAGTATCAACTGACAAAGACTGCTTGCTTCATTCAAGTGTTATTTTGTTTCAAAATAACTTCGCTCAATCGGAAAAACTAAGAATACATTGACTGAATCCGATGGTGAGGCTACATTTTTGAATATCTTGGTAGTACTCCTTCCTAGCCATTACTCCCAGTTCCACTCTGGACTTGAGTGGTAGTAGCTGTTTAAATCCCAACTATCGGTTATTTAGATCAGTATAAAATTTATTCCTATGTGATTGGACTGTATGCAAAAAGAAAACCCTACTTAGAACTATATTGCCGAGTCGACTAGGGCTTTAGGGAATGCGGAGTACCCCTTCATTGCCATCGCTCCCAGGTCCACTCTGGCCCGGAGTGGTAGTACCTGACAGGGTCACATTTATGAGTCAAATAGAAGTTGACTGGGTACTTATGCTAAAGTTAATTGTTTGAAATAGAACTGTTTTGAAATTTAACTGTGTGTAAACAAAAGAAATATACTTACACTAAACTAAACTAAATTGTTTGAAATTTAATACGGTGTTAAATGACCTGAAAAGAGTTGATACGCCGTAAAACAAACCAACCAACCAAATACTTATAACTATAAGAAAAATGTAAATACGAACTTGCAACGAATACGCTTTCCTAACATCTGGGCATGAAATAATCCTAGACGAGTTGACATGCAGTTGAAGTCAATCAATCACCCAATTAATCAATCGAATAATGCTTTTACTTCATGAAAACTCTCCTGCTGAAATGATGTCTTTAAGGATTAAAACTGACTTTAAAATGTGTCACATCAGTAAAAATTGCATCAATTTTTTTTTTCCGATTGCTGACATCAGCATGACATTTACATGACATTGGAAATCTTTTTCAAACTGCCAAAGACATAACTCAATGGATTATCTAAAACACACGTTGTCGCAAAAGGGTATACGTTTTCTGTTTCTTATTATGTTCCCGTCACCGACATTTTGTCAATATTTTGTTCTAATATCTCGGATAGTAAAGATACATTACTTTAAATTTCTGCTTCTTTTCACCTTGTTTTACCTTCGCTAGTTATTTAATGTCAAAGCCATTTCTTGTAGACGAAAATTAGTGGTACTATTTAAACAACAGCTGGAGGACAAGGAGGGTCATGACTTTCCAAAGAATACACTCTACACTTTTAATTTTGTATATATTGTGCCCTGGATGTACGATTAGAATGCATATAGGAGGAAAAAATAGAATTTACTTGGGCTTGTAAAAGAGACGCCATGATGTTGCCAGAACAAGCCTATATATATATATATATTTATATATAATGCCGTTTCCTATTATCATGAAAAAAGAGTTCACAATATCAATGATAAACCTTATTTAGATCTATATTAGAATAGAGAAGATACAGAATCAACAATACTTTGTGACTATCAGGTTCTCGTATATGCAAAAACGCCTGGTCTTGTGTTACCTTCTGTCAGGTCTTACTTCCAAACACGACTATCTCATTTCAGCAAGGACTTTTTATTACAACATTTGTTATTTCTTGGGCACCGTTTTATAATTTGGTTATATGTTATACTCTGTTCTTGCTTTGTTTCCTCTTCTTTTTCAAAGATAATACTTTTAAAAAAAGAAATAAATAGGAATATACAATGCCGAAATTGTTATGGAATAGTGACAGCATTTAATTACAGTCAGTCTACAGACAACACTAGCGATCAAAACAACAAAGATACCGAATAATTCATAATATAAGCTACGTTTATTGAGATGTTTGCAAGAAAGCGCCAAAATTCGTGTCCCTTATGCAAGCGATCACTATTGACAACACTGCCATGTTTTAAATAATTCTCGTCAAGATCTCGTGTATTAACGAGAAAAAGTCCCCGACCTTTGAAACAGAATAGAAGGCTTTTAAATTTTTAATCACTCTGAAAATATTTTTTTCTTTCACTTGTTTTTTTTTTTTACCATTCTTGTTTGTTTAAAAATATTTTCAGCCATTTTGACAAGGTATTTGTCGCCTCTTCATGGCCAGTGTAGCAAATTAATATACGATATTTTGGCTTAAACATTTTTGTAGCTTATTGTTTAAAGAAACGGTTAAATTGGATAGTTACTCAGAGGGGAAAAGTCAGATGTTCCTTTTGAAGCAAGCCATGATCGAAAATAATATATAATTTGATTATGTCGTCAAAACTGAATTAGAGAAGCTATTGTTCATAAAACAAAATACTTTGCTAAAAAATAATTTTGTGGGTATTGAGGGAGATGTGTTAATCTTAACCGCCTGAGTCGATGGGTTTAGCTATTTTCTTGTCGATATTCACATTTTCGGATATTAATGATGACAGTCAAAATTATTAAAGGACTTGTATTATTGTTAATGTGCGCATGCGTATTCTCAAAGGGGTAAAAAGAAGCCAAGTAACGACTAAAGATTAGGCGTTTGCTGCGACTGCTTGAAGCGCAGACCAAGAAAGTTTTATCGCCGACAAAGATAAATAAGGATAAAATATATGGATTCGGGCTTTAACAGGAAGTAACTCATATGGTTGGCATTGAAAACGAACTTCTTAATGCCACAAGTTGTGCAGACCAAAGATTCTCATCATTGTTCGTTATGCTAACACGTTTAGGCGCATGCGTACTTTGGACTTCTTCATTGTCTAAAATGGTGAGATGAGTCATTATCATTATTCCACAAGTTGTGCTGACGAATGTCCTCATCATTGTTGGTATTATCAGTCACGTGAGAGGGGATTTACAGACGAGAAGGAAGAACGAGAAACTGACTGAAGAAGAAGAAGAAGAAGAAGAAGAAGAAGAAGAAGAAGAAGAAGAAGAAGAAGAAGAAGAAGAAGAAGAAGAAGAAGAAGAAGAAGAAGAGTGGTTGAAGTAAAAACGAAACAGAGAATTCAAAGAAGTACAAAAAAAAAGAATATAAAGAATAGTAAAGAAAAAAGTGAAATAGATGAAAAAATGAAGAAGCAGAAGTAAAAGAAGGTAAGAAAAAAGTGAACAAGAAATAAAAAGAAAGAAAGTCAATGAGAAAGAGGTAAAGAAAGAAAAAGAAAAAGAAGAAAAAAGTAGCATAATCTGAACGGAGACAAAAAAGAGCGACGAGGAGTGTAGAAAAGAAAGAAATATTAAGAAGAAGAAAGAAAAGAAAAAGAAAAGAAATTCTATCACGAAGTTAAATACAGATGAAAGAACCCGATAATGCGTGAAAGAAAGTGTTTAGAAAAACGACAATAAAACGTCTGTCGTCAGCGTCAACTTATATTTAGCATATAAAATATACATCACGACAGAAGGAACATGCAATCAAAAATATCTGAAGAATGCGCTGTCTTTTAAGATTCTCTTTACTGCATAGAATCGTGTATAAGACGAGTTTTCAAATCCAAATTAGATGTGTACCTTGGTTTAATATATTTCATTTGTAAGAATGACCAAGATTTATCATAAATGTTTACAGAACAAACATTTGATGGTGATTTAGTTAATGGATTTTAACGACATGTTATACCTCCAGGGGGTTGTTTTATGTCATGAGGTTAATTGGTTTGTTTGGTTTTATTGCATATCAACCTTTGTTGGTTATTTAACGCCAAATCCATTTTTATGTAAATAATCTGTTCTATTGAAAATAGTTCAGTTTAGCATAAGTACACAGTTTAATTGTCAAAAACATTTCCATTTCTAACTATTCAAGCAGTTATATGTAACAATTCAGTTAAGTGTAAATACAGTTTTAATGTCGAAAAACAGTTCTATTTCAAATAATTCAGTTAAGCATGAGCATGCAGTTTAAGTGTAAGTACGGTTTAATTGTCAAAAACGTTTCTATTTCAAGCTATTCACTTTATTCAATTCATTTTAGCATAAGTATGCTGTTAGTTCTATTTAGCCCATAGATAGGGCCCTATCAGGTGCTACCACTCCGGGCCAGAGTGGACCTGGGAGCAATGGCAATGAAGGGGTACTCTGCATTCCCCAAAGCTCCAGCATTGCTGGAACCTCACTATCAGATGGTTTAGTGTCATATCCAGGACACTCGTTAGGGGGGAGGGGTCTTACCCATCTGCAGAGGTGCAATCAGTGTATTCTACAGCCCCAGCTGACTGGGCAAGTCATGAGGTTAAGGAATAATGTCCGTTGTACGTCTAACTTTACACTTTTGTTGTTAACGGTTTAACGATAAAATAAATCGTCCGGGATTGTTTAGTTTAGTTTGATTGGGTTTTATCATATCAAACATTGTTGGTTATTTAATGCCAAATCCCGTTTTTGCATATGTATTAAATATTTAATTTGTAAACATATTTTGTTGATTCATTTTTAAGTGAGACTGGGCTAGTTCTTTTG
>OY757935.1:52708644-52761144 GCA_963585895.1 Sepioteuthis lessoniana | reverse complement strand
TGATCAATTGATCTGCTTCTTGCAGTGTAACTTTAGCAAGAAACAAGTATTGGAATCGACAAGAGAAACATGTGAGAGAAAACAATAATAATTTATTTATACGCTATGTTATTTTCTAACGTTTGATCCTCTAGGCAGATACCTCAACACCGTTGACCCTTGAAGGAGTAATTTCCCGTTTGTCCCTTACACCAAGTTCAAAAATCAAGATTGCCTAAAATGTATTTCCTTTCATCTTTAGTTTACTGAAAATGTTGAAACTTCACAATCCCAATATTTAAATTAATGGAATTTAAATATTGTGATTGTAAATTTTCAACATTTTCATGAAAGTGTTATTCAACAAAGATTTCACAACTTAAAAAATGCTTCTGGCAATGCTAATTTTCAAATTCAAGATTTCCAAAACTGTAGTTCATTTTACCTTGAGTTTAATGGAAATGTTTAACTTTCATAATGAAAATTTTTCAGTTTAATAAAAACGCAGTCATTTTAAAAGGATTTTTTACAATTTAATGATAAGTGCTTTCTACAATGTCAAAATTCAAGATTGTCCCTGATATATTTATTTTTATCTTGAGATTCCCGAAAAAGCTGAAATTACACAATCAAAATATTTCAGATTAATGGAAACGCTGTCATTTTAACTGGGATTTTAAGATCAAATAATAAGTCCCTTTTGCAAAGGTGATTTATAAATTCAGGATTGTCACAAATGAATTTCATGGCGTTTTTAGTTTCATGAAAATGTCAAAAATTTGTAATGCCAATATTTCAATTTGATCGAAACATTCATTTTACCAGAGATATTATAATTGAATAATAAGTATTTTCTGCATCGCAAATTACAATTTAAACGACCAAAAATAGTATTTCATGTCAATTTGAATATCATCTCAACGTTAAAATTTCACAATCACAATATCTAATGGAAACATGGCTATTCTTGAAAGTGGTTTGGAATTAACTAATAAATCCATTCTACATGGTCACGTCCAAAATAGAATTATAGTTAATTTAATTTATTTTAATAATTCAGGTTGACATAAATAATTTCAAAAGTGTTTAGTCCATGAAAGTACCTAAAAAGTATTCTATGTCAGTATCATCCATCTGGATGTAATGGTTAAAGCACTGAACTTCAGAATCGTAATAAGCGGGTTCGAACACCAGTCGGTCTATGACGTTCACTTTCGGGAAAGGTATGAACCTTCATACCTTCCTAGTTTGGGGTTAAATAGTACCACAACTGTTTTTTTTTTTCTGGGAGAACAGCTTTTGTATTTAATAACCAACGAAGGTTGATATACCATTAAACAAAGAAACCAAAGCAGTTTTATCCCAAAGTTAAAATTCTATAAACGCACTGTTTGAATTTAATGAAAAACGATATAATTTTATCAGGTATTTTCAAATTAAATGCAAAGTCGTTCCTTCATTACGACAAAAAAAACAAGGAATATATATATATATATATATATATATATATATATATAAGTAAGTAAAGTTGGCGACCAGAGTCGAGGGTGACTCGAAGGCTCCCTTTTCGATAGTTACTACACCGATGTATAGGGGAGGGCGCTACTCCATTCCCTGGATTGCTCCACTTCACCTTTGATACGTACATCATAATGCTGAGTGTTAAGCAAGGAGGTATCAAGTACCATTTTTAAAATCTTTGGTTTGACTCGACCTGACAATTGAACTCAGGTCTTCTGGACCATTTGCGATCACTCTACTCATTAAGCCTATATATACATATATATTCTGATAGAACGAAACAGTCTGTCTGTGGATGACAATATATACGCTCCCCCATGGGGGTTGAGCACTCTGGCGAAGGAATTGCCGGCCGCTGCTAGCGTAATGCAAAGCTCTTCGTAAAAATTGAGTACTCTGGTAGCCGATAGGGTATAAAAAATGTAAACAAAGGCTGCTGCTGCTGTTGCTCAAATAAATACCTTAAAATTCCCTTAGCCAACGTAGTCCGCTTGGTGGCCGACAGGTCTGAAGCTTAGTCTAACGTAAAGTTGGACGGGTTTCGATCCCGGCTTCGAGCGTCCTGCGTGTCTAGCCACACTGAAGAGTTCTGATAGAACGAAACAATCTGTCTGTGGATGACAATATATATATATATATATATATATATATATATATATATATATGGTAGGAATATACGGTAAAGCAATTAGGCTGACCAAGAATATAACTAAAATAAATCAGTGTTAACTATTCACTTCATATACAGATGACTGGAGGCCCGTAAGTTACCAATTTTTGAAACTGTCACTCATCATCATCATGTCGCGCTATCAGCACAGATATCCCTGACCCTCTCACGTCACCCCTGCCTATCGTCCATTGCTTCCGGTAGGTCTTCAGGGCAATATCCCGTATCGGCGTAGAGCTGCTGTATGTAGATTCGAGCTGGTCGTCCTGCCTTTGCTCGTCTTCGTGAACGGGTCCACAAGAGTACATCACTTATGAGCTCGTCCCTACGTCTCCAGTAGTGTCCCGAATGTCTGGTTCGTCTAATTTTGAAAGTTTTCGTGATGGGTGATAGGTGGCCGTACAGCTGCTGCTTTATGGGGTGCTGCCTCCAGGACTTGTTCAATATTACTCGTAGCATTCTTGTGTAGTTTCCGTCAAGCTTTTTCTCCATACGTTTAGTTACCATCCATGTAGTACGTCCATATAGAAGTATTGACACGACCACTGCTTGGAAGAAACTGCGCTTCATTTTATCAGTCAGGTCTGACTTCCATATAACCGATAGACTATCGATAGCTGTCCATGCCTTTGTTAGTTGCGTGTCGATGTCTGTCTCGATTTTTTTTTTACTTCTAGTGAGTTTATCACACTAAGTTAGCTGATGGTCTCTCACTGAACTCTGAGTGACAGCAAGTCTTCTAAAGTCTCCTGGACTTTTCTCAGTATTCCGGCTGATCTTTAAAATGCAGTAGTTTTGATGGTTTTGATTTATCCACCGTGTTCCAACACTTCCAGCTTTGGGGGACTGTTACAAACACGCCAATTACAATTGGTATCGCGTTATTCTTATGTTCCATAGATTTTTAGTCCACTGATAAGGTCCAATCATTTCTCAGTCTTTTTTTTTTTATTTTACTCTGAGGTCCCCGGAACAGCTAAATCCACTCTACAACAAGTTAATTGTTTGTAAATTATCACAGGGTCTTGTCCTTAGGTCGGAATTCACGTATCTGTTCGTATCTTAAAATCCTAGAGAATTTTGTGCATCTAATTCTCCAAGACGTTTGTGCAAGTACTATTTGGTAGTGTGGTAAGATTTCTATTTCTTGTACAATATTCCCGATAAATTACCTTCCATTATCCTGTCATGTCTAGCCTTTATTGTTATTATTGCTTTATTCCTTTTCGAGTTTTTCACACCAGCGTTAGATAATGGTTTCTCACTGGAGTTTGAGAGACAACTAGTATCCTCAAGTCTCCTGGACTGTCCTCAGTATTCTGACCGATCTTAATAATGCTGTACTTTGGATGGTCTCCACGCGTCATTTAATTTCCAAGTCCTCCAGTCCTTTTACTAATCCATTGGTGACTGTACCAAGAGTACCAATTACAATTGGTATCACCGACATTTTCCAGGGTTTTTTTTAATTCCTTGGCAAGATTGTGGTATTTGTCTTTCTTTTTGTTTTCTTTCACTTTTACTCTGTGTTCAGCCGGGACAGCAAAGTCCACAATTCGGTAAGTTCTCTTTTTCTTGTTGTTTATAACTACGTCTTGTCGTCTGGCCGAGATTAGGTGATCTTTTTGTATCTCAAAATCCCAGACGAGTTTTCCGCGTCTTTTTCCCCACTACAGATTCTAGGTGATGCATATACTATTTGTTCTTATGCTCAAATTTCAATTTCTTGCACTATTCCCAGTGGATCACCTTACCCATCCGGTCGTGTGTAGTCTAATACACTTTCTCTACTAATTTGTTACATTCGCTTATTACGAGGTTGATCGTTTTGTTTCTGTTTCCACATAAGCTACATCAGTTTTGTTGTGTCTTTATTCCTAGTGATTTTCCCACACCAGCTCTTACTGATGGTTTTTCACTGGAGTCTGAGTGACAGCAAATTTCTTAAGGTCTCCAGGACTCTCCTAAGTATTCTGGGCGATCCCAACCATGCTGGTCTCGATTCGTCATCTGATTTCCATCTCTTTCAAACCCACTTTCCAAGTATTTGGGGACCGTTCCAAGTGCGCCAATTATAATTGTTATCCCCGTCAACCTAATGTTCCTTAGCTTTCTTAGTTCTCTGGCAAAGTTCAAGTACTTGTGTTTTTGTTTGTTTTTTTTTTTTGGCTTTTTTTTGTTGTTTTTTTCGCTTTCTTTGATTTTCACTCTGTGGCCCACTGAGACGACGAAGTCCTCTAACCAGTTAATTCTTTTCTTTTCTTAATTATCATGAGGTTTGGTCTTTTGGCCTGTACTACATAATCTGTTTGTGTCTCAAAATCCGACATAACTTCATGTGTTTCATTCTCCGAGAGGGATTATTGTTAGTGCATGTACCATTTGGTAGTGTGGACAAATTTCAATTTCTTGCACAATTCCCTGTCGATCACCTTCCCCTCCCTATCATATCTAGTGTTATTCTCCCTTCTCGATATTTTGCTCCATTCGCTTATTACATAGGCTGAAAGAGTTGGAAAATCGAAGCATGAGCTGAGACAATCCAAAGTACAACATTACTGAGATTGGCTAGAATATTTAGAAGAGTCCTGGTGATTTGTAGACACTTGTTGTCACTCAGACTCCAGTAAAAGACCATCAACTTATGCTGATATTAAAACCTGTAAGGAACTACAACCATAATCAATAAAAACGTAAAACTAAAAACAAGCAGGTTATCGAGGACTGTTGACTCTGTGTCTACGGAATCCTAACTTAATTCACTGATCACCGATACTGAGCTCTTTATATATATATATATATATATATGGTCGGGTGTATATATAAAAAGTAAGTATGAAGATATTGCAAATGAAAAACGAATGCTTCTTCGGAAGAAAATTCACTAAATATTATCAAAAATTTTCTAGATAAATATAAATGCAAAAAGAAAAGAGCCATCGATTTTGTTTATCCTGCTCCCATTTTTGTTTTTTTCATGCATTTTTTTTTTTTTTTCACTTAGAATTTTTTTCTTTTTTTCTGATTCACATCAGCTAAAAAATCCTGCCTTTCGCAAGATGACTCGTTCCCATTTTCATATCTGCCTCCGCCATCTTTACGGGAATGTTTAAAGGCAGTCTTCTCTATTAGTCTGTCTTTATCTTCCCGACAGTACAAGTAACTTTCTTTTTCTTACAGTTTCTTCTCTCTCTCTCTCTCTCTCTCTCTCTCTATATATATATATATATATATATATATATATATATATTCGTTCTTTCTAAATTTTTCACTCCATACATCTTTTTTACACATTCTCTTTTTTTCTCTACTTTTTTTACCAATTTCTCTTGTTTTGGTTTCAGTTTCTTCATTTTTCATTTATTTTCCTCCTTTAGTTTCTTTATCATATTGTGCCAAATTCGCATCAAATATCTTCTTCTTTGTCGTCACCTTTTGAAGAGTTTCAAGAGACACTTTTAATACTCGACATATTAAAATACTTTTGTACACTTCATTTTTCCTTTGTAAATCATTTATCATCCTGCTCACACTTTTGTCCTCTCTTTCACTCACTCACACATTCTCTCACTCACACATTCTTTCTCTCTCTCTCTCTCTCTCTCTCTCTCTCTCTCTTTCTCTCTATCTCTCTCTCTTGCTTGCTTTTCCTCTTCAAACCATTTCTCTATCTCCATACCCACTGATAGGCAAACATCTCTTCTTACCTCACGCCCTAACTCTTCATCCCATTCTTCTTGCCCCTTTTCTTTTTATTCTACCTGTATCAGTTATTTTCACATCGGACCCTTGCAAATACAGAAACAAGACGCGCCCGGCCAGTGAGAAAAGAGAAAAAGTGAAAGTCTTCTTAGGGTTAGTATATATTCTGCCAATGATTTCCCCAGACTCTTTTTTCTTTATTAATTGCCCACCCTCCATTGCAACAGCAACGAAACCCCCCCATCTCCCAAACCAAACACATCGCCTACGTTTTCACCTTCCGTCACCCTCCGCCCTCTATCTTTGCAGCCATATTTATCCATTCCTCCAGTCTCCTCTTTCCGCTCCTCTTACACTTAACTCTTCTGGTTGATTCTGTTTGCAATGTCGTTATCAGCGTTCTTGCACTGTCATTCGGTACATGCATTTAGGTAAAGTAAGGAAAAAGGGAAAGGGAGGAATCATTTAGAAGAAGAAGAAGAAGAAGAAGAAGAAGAAGAAGAAGAAGAAGAAGAAGAAGAAGAAGAAGAAGAAGAAGGTTCAATTAGTAAAAGAGAAGAAATGTCCAATAGAAGAAAAGGAAAAAAAATAGACTGAGATGGTGTAGAAAATATAAATATATCAGACAAGAAAGAAAAGAAAAAATGAGGTAAATAGTGGAGACGTTCAATCAAAATATCAAAGTATTTCTCTAAATAAATAAATAAAAAAACTTTCGTTGTTTGTTATCCCACTACAGCCTTTGCTTATGGCTATCCTGAACCCACCCTCGTCACATTTTCGGCAATTTTATCTCATGACTGCTGCCCTATCAAGGTCAGTAATCACAATTTTTTTTCTTTTTGTTCAATATTTTGCTTATTGTTTCTGGCAATACTTACAATACTAGGCAAAAAAGTTAAAATATAGATTTGGTTTAAGGATAAAATACAGAGGGGCAAGAAAGAAAGAAAGAAAGAAAGAAAGAAAGAAAGAAAGAAAGAAAGAAATGTGTATGATTTTGAAAAGAAGGAACAATTGAAAAAGGAGTTGGCAAAGAAAATTAAAAAAAATAAGTAACAAACAACTGCGGAAAAGAAATTATTGGAATTAAAGAAGAAATTGTAGAAGAAAGATACGAACAAACATAGATAGATAGATAGATAGATAGATATGAACAGACTGAGATAGATAGATAGATAGATAGATAGATAGATAGATAGATAGATATGAACAGACTGAGATAGATAGATAGATAGATAGATAGATAGATAGATAGATAGATAGATATGAACAGACTGAGATAGACAGATAGATAGATAAATAGATAGATATGAACAGACTGAGATAGATAGATAGATAGATAGATAGATAGATAGATAGATAGATAGATAGATAGATAGATAGATAGATATGAACAGACTGAGATAGATAGATAGATAGATAGATAGATAGATAGATAGATAGATAGATAGATAGATAGATAGATAGATTGGAAAAGAAAAAAAGAAGGGAAGAATAGATAGATAGATAGATAGATAGATAGATAGATAGATAGATAGATAGATAGATAGATAGATAGATAGATAGATTGGAAAAGAAAAAAAAGAAGGGAAGGATAGATAGATAGATAGATAGATAGATAGATAGATAGATAGATAGATAGATAGATAGATAGATTGGAAAAGAAAAAAAAGAAGGGAAGAATAGATAGATAGATAGATAGATAGATAGATAGATAGATAGATAGATAGATAGATAGATTGGAAAAGAAAAAAAAGAAGGGAAGAATAGATAGATAGATAGATAGATAGATAGATAGATAGATAGATAGATAGATAGATAGATAGATAGATAGATAGACAGATAGATTGGAAAAGAAAAAAAAGAAGGGAAGAATAGATAGATAGATAGATAGATAGATAGATAGATAGATAGATAGATAGATAGATAGATAGATTGGAAAAGAAAAAAAAGAAGGGAAGAATAGATAGATAGATAGATAGATAGATAGATAGATAGATAGATAGATAGATTGGAAAAGAAAAAAAAGAAGGGAAGAATAGATAGATAGATAGATAGATAGATAGATAGATAGATAGATAGATAGATAGATTGGAAAAGAAAAAAAAGAAGGGAAGAATAGATAGATAGATAGATAGATAGATAGATAGATAGATAGATAGATAGATAGATAGTACCCCGCTAAAACGGTCGAAATATATGAAAACAAAAACGAATATACCGGAGTGAGTTTTAAATTGAATTTATTTTTTTTTAATTGACTTATAGAATTTTTAAAAAGTCAAAATGAAAAGAATAATCAGGAAAACATGTTTAATTAGCGAAGACATATGAATGGGATTTGGTATTTAGAAGTGCACAAGGTGAATAATGGATAGAGGAAAAAAGGAAACAGTAGTTGGAAAATATCAGAATATTCGGAGGGAAGAAACTAAAAATACCTGGTTACCTTCGAAACAGATATTATCAAGCAAGCAGAGATTAAAGAATCAAGAAAGTAAAAATACCCTAGAAGACCAATTGCCCAGTCAGCTAGAGTTGTAGAATACACCGACTGTTTCTCTGCAGAAGTGTAAGACTCCCCCGATGAGAGTTCAAGCTATGACACTAAACAATCTGATGGTGAGGTTTAAGTGATGCTAGAGCTTTGGGGAATGCAGAGCACCATTTCATTGCCATCGCTCCCAGGTCCACTCTGGCCCGGAGTGGCGGCACCTGATAGGGTCCTATTATTGGGTCAAATAGAACTAAATTGTGAACTTATGCTAAACTGAATTGCTTGAAATAGAATTGATCATGACATTGAAACTGTGTACTTAGGCTAAATTGAACTCTTTGAAATAGACTTGTTTTTGACATTGAACCTGTGCACTTCTGCGAAACAGACTTGTTTGAAATAGAACCGTCGATATGTATAAAAATGGATTTGGCATTAAATAACCTGCAATAGTTGATGTGCCATAAAATGAAATCAAACCAAAACTAGAAGACCAAATAAACAAGTGAAAACCAACCTCAGCAGAATCTTAATAAAAGGAATAGATATTCAGGCAATCTCACTCTTAAGATATTTCAGACACTTCCTAAACTGAACAATTAAGGATATAAGAAAATTGGACCATACTGATTTATGGAATATGCACAAACCTGAATGTGGGGAAAAAATCATTTGGGACTTTGAGATACAAACGAATCTTTCAATTACGGTTAGAAGACCAGACCTAGTTAATAAAAAATTGTCAACTAGTAGATTTTTAAGTAAGCAGATCACGCAGGGAAAGCGAAAAACTGCAAAAGATACCCAGACCTTGCAAGAGAGATTAGAATTTAATGACAATAAATGTAACAGTGACCCTTTGTATTATTCCAACGAAACTATTCAAGAGACTTGGGTAACGTGAAAATCCGAGGAAGATTTGAAACAATCCAGACCTGATTTCTTGTGAGATCAGCTAGAATACTGAAAAAAATTCTGGGGAGCTAACGTGACTTGTGACTCAGGTTTCAGAGAAAACCATTAGTACTACTTGAGGGATAAAAACCGTAATGAACAAAAAAGAAAGAGAGAGAATTGGTGATCTAGAGGATTTTGCCGTTCCAGCGAACCATAGAGCGAAAATCAAAGAAAAAAGTACTTGGCTCTTACCAGAGAACTAAAAAATCTATGAAACATGAAAGTGATGGTGATACCAGTTATAACTGCTGCATTTGGAACGATCCTCAGAGGATTGGTAAGGAGATTGTAAGAGTTGGAAATCGGAGGACAGCATTGTTAAGAACGGCCATAAAAAGAGAAGAGTCTTGGACACCTGAGGAGACTTGCTGTCACTCAGACTCCAGTGAAAGACCATCAGCTAACGCCGGTGTGAAAAACTTGCAAGGAATAATAATAAGCAGTGATAGCAGGAAATTGTCTCAGAGAGATACATGAGTAGAACCGACTAGGTGTGAAAGGTAACCCATTGGGTTTTGTACCAGCGACTATATTTAGATCACAGAACAAATGGTACTTTATCAGATCAGAGTCTGTACTGGAAGTTGAGACAAATAAAATTATTTGGGATTTTTTAAACAAACATGTTACACCCAATCCATGTCTGAAGATTACGTCTTTTTTTATTTTTTTGTTTTTTTTTGCTTTGTTTTGTTTTGTTTTTTAAGATGAAAACACCAATACTGGCAGTGGATTTTGTCATCTCAGCATTTCACCGAATGAAAGCAAGCGAAAAGCAAAACCTATATGAACGCCTGGATCTTGCCAAATAGTTGAAGTTATGGAACAGGAATGTAACAGTGATCGCATTCATGGTTGAGGCCCTTGATCTCTTATAAAAGGAATAAAAGATAGACAAATACATGGAACTAGCAAGAAAATCAAAAAAGCTGAAGAATTTGAGGTTGACTGTGAAACGAATTTTAATTGCACTTGGGACGGTCCCTAAAGGTTAGAAGAAAAGCTGGAGGAATTGGAAATAAGAGGAAGAGATGAGGCTATCTTGACTACAGATAAGCCAGAATACTAAGAAGAGTTCTAGAGATCTGATGGGACTTGCTGTCACTCACTCCCGTGATAGACCATCAGCTTACTTTAGTGTGTAAATCTCACAAGAAGTACAATTATAATACTGATAATAAGACTGTCCTGGAGATTGAGATTCGTAAACTCCTCTGAGATTTTGACATACAATTGGATCACCTAATCTCGGCCAGACGACAAGAAATAATCAACAAAAAAGAGCACTTGCAGAATTGTATACTTAGCTGTTCCAGCTTACCCCAGGGTAAAATTGAGAGAAAGTGAAAAGAACGATAAGTACCAAGACCTTGCTGGGGAAGTGAAAAAACTGTGGAACATGAAAGTGACGGTTATCATATTTACCCAACCCCTCCGCTCGGGCAGGATATGACACAAGGTCAATTTTTAAAGCGGGGTTTAACAGATTTGAATTATGAGTTTTTCCTTCTCCTAGACTAGTTGCCTCACCAAGGCTAAAGAACCTAGTCTGCCCTACTATTTACCCATAGCTGGAGGGAGAATAATTGGATTCATACCTTTCCCAAGGGTATTAGTGCTATGTGAAATGCAGTCAGTGCAGGATTTGAACTCGTGTCGCCGTGTCCAATTCCTGCGACGATAACCATTACACCACGGGCACCTCCAAAAGTGAAAGTGACGGTTATACCAGATATAATCGGTGCTCTTGGTACAGTCACCAAAGGATTGGTACAACGACTAGAAAAAAGAGACAAGTACTTAGACATTGCCTGAGAACTAAGAAAGCTGTTGAATTGTTATTGGCGCACCTAGAACAGTCCCCAAAGGGATGGAAAAAAGTACTGAAAGGGTTGAAAATCGGAGGACAAATCGAGAATATCCACTCTACAGTAGTTACGGTTAGCTAAAATACAGAGAAGAGTCCGGGAGACCTGAGGAGACTTGTTGTCACTCGCTTTTCACTGAAATCTAGTGTAAGGAACTCACAAAGAGTGAAATAATAATCAAGTGTTTCTGATGATAATGAGATATTCAATCATCCAAGTTTAAATGAAATAAAAATCCGCCCAAATGTCGAGAATTCAACCCCTCATTCGGACAGCAACCCTACCCAACTCCATCTGAGACCAGGCAACTGATGTCAAGGCAGAGACATCAATCACAAAACATATTTAACTCACACTAATGAAGTTGGCGATCGTGGATTTTATCGAATCGTTCATCAGATTGTTTCATCATCGGTGTGTTGTTGGTGTTGGCCTCCGTAATCACCATCTTGTTTATCAAAGCTGTATCTGATGTAACATTTGTCTTATTCTCTGGAGCAATATTTCGGAAGGAGTGACGTTTTGAAGGTACGGATACAATTGTGGCAGCGTAGAAAGAAAGAAAGAAAGAAAGAAAGAAAGAAAGAAAGAAAGAAACTGATGTGAATAGAAAGAGATAGTATTAAAAGGGAGACAGGAATAGAATATGAACAGAGATGTTCCTGAGATAGATAGATAGATAGATAGATAGATAGATACTGAAGTATTCAGTATCAAGATTTTACAGCTAGATGCATCGTCTGCTGTTGATGAGAACTTTTTGTTTAAAACTCTACATTTGAAATGAACTAGATGAGATCAAAGGCAAAAGAGCTCTTAACCAGAAGCCTCTAGAAAAAAAAAGAACAGACCCTAAAAAGACTTACGCTGAAGTCGTGTTAGATTAGCGAAGTTGGGCCGGAATGTGCCAGTCCAGTTCCCAAATTAGTAACGCCTGACAGACGTCAGGTACAGCAAACAACCCGATACTTTAGTAAAGAGACTGTAAGTTAAGATTTTGTTTGCCAATGGCCTGGGACACCGGGGTTCTATCCCAGATTGAGTCATACCAAAGACTAAAAATATAGTACTTGATCCCTCATTAATTAACACTCAGTATTATAAGCAATGAATCAAGAACAAGTGGAACAATCCAAGAAAAGGAGTAGCTCCGTCGCCAACACCTTAGTGTAGTAGCTATTGAAAAGTGAGCCTTTAGGTCGGGCTTGACTTCGGTCAGCCAACTTACTCAACTTATATATATATATATATATATATATATATATATATATATATATATATATAGTCGCGCTCGAGGTAGATATTCTACACTGCACCCAGTGTTCGCTCAGAGCTAATGTACGAGGTGCATACGATAAGTTTCCAGACTTTTTTCGTATGGGCACTTTTATTGATAGTACACACATGAAACTGTAGTCCCCTTTGAAGTAATCTCCTCCGGCTGCAATGCACTTGTTGTACCGTTCCAACAACTTCTGGAAGGTCCCATGGAAGGCCTCTTGCGTGAGCGTGTCAATGTCCTTCGTCACAGCCTCTTTCATCTCCTCAATTGTCTCATAACGACAGCCTCTGAGCTAAGAGAATTACCAAAAGTCACTGGGAGTAAGTTCTGGACAATAGGGAGGCTGAGGAACTGTCTTGATGCCAATCTTGATCAAATAGTGTGTGACAAGGATGGAGTTGTGGACTGATTCATTGTCCTGGTGGAAATGCCACTGACCCGATTTGAAGAGTGCTAGAGTCTTCCGACGGAATCTCTTCCTGAACTCCCTTAAAACCTCAACATAGTAACTCTAACCCTAACCCTTTGCCCTATAAACTCTGGTGTTCTGACTTCCTTACTTCTCCCACACATTTCATCATCCCTCACAGACTCCGTGCCTTCCTTGAATCTCTTATGTCACTCAAAAACTGATGCTCGATTCATGCAAGATGGTCGAAAAGCAGTCTGAAGCATTCTATACGTTTTTGTGGCATTTTTTTCCAAGTTTAAAACCAAATTTTATTGCATATCATTCTTCTAAAGTGTCCTCACGTCCAGATTGCATGATTTTTGAAATTCACCAGCAGTGATAATCAGGCTTTAGTAGGGTGTATTCCAATTGCTACTGTAGCTGTTCATTTGAAGCTGAAATAATAAAACTTGGTCAGTCATCTCATTAGATGTATAGCAATAACATACTAAATTTTCAAGAGTTTACGCCAGTTTTAAATGCCCATATGAAAAAAGTCTGGAAACTTATCGTATGCACCTTGTAAGTAATCTTTGGTGATTGGCCAACACTGGTGGGTCTATATGTAGGAGTCTATAAGAGAACGTCACTAATGAGTTCGTCCTTACTTCTCCATAAGTGCGTAACATGTCTTGTTACTCTTGTAATCTTTGTCATATGGGTGGTAAGTGACCGTACAACTGCTATTTTGTCGGGTACTGCTTCCAGGTTTTGTCCAAAATAGTACGTAGCATTCTTGTGTAGTTCCCATCTAGCTTTTTCTTCAAGCGTTCTGTTTACGTCATGGTGCTGCATCGCTACAGTAGTATTGACACGGACACAGCTTGGGGAAATCTGTTTTATTTAATCGGTGAGATCAGATTTTCATATAACCGATAACCAGTCAGTAGTAGTCTACACGTTTGTTGAGCGAATGCTGACATCACTTTCAGTTGATGAGAAATTGTTGCCAAGTTATTCATCGTCAAGTCATTCTGCTATCACGGATCCCCTTGAATCTCTGCGTCATCCATCCTTACTCTCCATCGCTCTCGGTGGGTTCTCTAGACAACATCTCGTGTCCATACAGAACTAAGGAATATAAGTCTTTTGAATCGTATAGTACTGGTGTGTCCATGTGAATGATTCCACAGGAGAACGTCGCCCATGTATTCGTGTTTACTTCTCCAACAGTACCCAACCATTGTCTTAATGGGATTGTTTGTTAGATAGTTTGCGGAGCCGTAAAACTGCTGTTTTGCGGGATGCTGCATCAAGGATTTATTCAAAACAGCATGCGGTATCCTTGAGTAGTTCTCATCAATATTTTTCTCCAAATGCTGAGTAAAAGTCCAGGTAGTGCAACTATACAATATTTCTGACATTAAAGAATTCCAGTTTTATTTTCATCTGAGAGATTATTTTCCATATGGTCGATAACCTGCTGATAGCAGTCTATGTCTTTACAATGTGGATGTTGACATAGCTTTCAGTAGAGGAGATATTACTACTGAGGTATTCGAAATGTGTTACCTATTCAGAGACGTGTGATATTATGTGAAGATGGGACTATAAGCGACTTGTATTGATAAAAATAGATACATAAGTATTGTGTGATAGATAGATAGATAGATAAACAAAAATTTTATGCATGGGAGTTTAGAAAAAACTTTGGTAGTCTGAGAGATAAATAAGAGACAAGATTTTACAACTATATGAATCGACGAAGAGTTCAAACCTTGGAGAAAGCAATGCACGTTTAACTTCCTGCAAAAGCCCTTGGAGAAGGCATGAACTGATATCTATCTATCTATCTATCTCAGTCATTTCACACACATACACACACAAACACAAATACACACACATGCATATGTGTGTGTATGTCTGTGCTGTGCACGCGTGTATGTGTGTATTTTTTATTTTGTTCATGTGTATGAACGTATGGACAGAGAGCGCTGACGAAATCTATTTTATTTTGTTTTTATTTATTATTATTTTTTTCTGAATCTTGCATCTTTCTTTCCATTGCCATAAATAAAAAGTCTTGCAATTCTGAATTAATCTTATCAGATACGCAAACACGTAACAGAAATTATTATTTTTCGGTACACGGATTTCTTCTTTTCGTCTGATTTCTATTTGCCTTTTTACTTTTGGCATATCGTCAGCCAAAAAGCATTTTCTCAATGTCAATATTTTCTCATCCAATATCTCTCTTTTTCTCTCGCTCTCTGTCTGTCTGTCTGTCTGTCTCCCCCCCCCCTCTCTCTCTCTCTATATATATATATATATATATATATATATATATATATATATATATATATAACCCTCCTTTATCCCGCTCTCTTTCAGTCTCGTCCTCTCTTTGTATCATCCCCCTCTTTCCTATCCCTCTTCTCGCACTCTCACTCTTTTTCTCTTTTCTTTCTCTATCCCTCTCTGTCTCTGTCTCTCTCTCTGTCTCTGTCTCTATCTCTGTCTCTCTGTCTCTCTCGCTTTCCGTCACCTCCGTCTAATGTTTACGTAATCTTTCTCTCTTTATCACTGTCTTTGTCTTTCACTCATCATTTCTGTCTTATTTCTTCCTCTAACACACTATTCATCTCTCTCTCTCTCTCTCTCTCTCTCTCACACACACACACTCCATCTCACTCTCTATCACACACTCCATCTCTCTCTATCATACTCTCCATCTCTCTCTCTATCAATCACACAGTTCATCTCTCTCTCTATCACACACTAAATCTCTCTCTCTCCCTCTCACACACTCCATCTCTCTCTCTCTCTATCACACACTATCTCTCTCTCTCTCTATCACTCACTCCATCTCTCTCTTTCTATTAATTCTTATTCATGCTTTTACTTACTCTCTTTTTCTCTTTTTCATTACACACAGACACACGTATATATATATATATATATATATATATATATATATATATATGAAACTAATTCCTACATGGCCACGAGCGAGTCTACCTAGGTTTCACCAAACAGCGCAATCCCGAGGAGCTGTTTGGTGAAACCTAGGTAGACTCGCTCTTGGCCATGTAGGAATTAGTTTCATAATATTAGCTCTATCTCAGGTATTGAGCACTTTATTACATTTTAGCGTTGGTAATTCTGTCGGTGTTTTTTTTTTTTTTTTTTTTTTTTTTTTGACAAGACGTACGTGCTGCTTGGTTATTTTCAAGTGTTTTTCATCTTTTCTTTTTTTACAAAATTTTTTCCCCAGATATCAGTTTGCAGAATTTGCAAATTGTACTGTCTGTTTTTTACACCAATATAATTATAGATTAGATGTAAAAATGAATTTATAAACACACACACACACACACACACACACACACACATATATATATATATATATATATATATATATACAACGTGTGTTCAATAAATATCAACATTGAACTTTATTTACCAAAACAGAAATGAACAAAGAAGGAAACATTAATTTTCTCTAAAATAGTCCCCTTGACTTTCCATCAAGCTACAAATAGGCTATCGGTCATATCTATTAACACTTTCCTTACTGCTAACCACTATGGTGTCAACTTATGACAAATGGCCAATTGTTATTTGTTTTTAATAGTAACTTTTCAGGGGAAAAAAGCAAACGAGAGAAAATTACTTTTCTCTGGGTGGTGGCAGTAAATATTCAACAGGGTGCCAGAGAAATACTTCTCACATTTTAAACAGTTACTTGTGTGGTACAAGTGAACTTAGGCAAGTGGCATTGGTAACTTCCACCTCATTAACTCCAGTCAGCATTTTACTTATTTATTTATTTTTTTATTTATTTCAGATACAATCAGTAACGATCATTCCTTGGACCGGTGCACACGGTGCATTTGCTGTTGAAACGTTTTTTTTATAAAACTGGTAAATCTGTAACTGCTACACAGGGAGCTTTTTGCGCTCATTTCATGTGATGTGGGGAAATAATGCAGTTCTGGAAAGAATTTTCAACCCATAACATAATCAATTTCCCATAAAATTCTTTGTATATTAAAATGAAATGAACTAAAATTCCTTGGTAGGCCATAATGTATACGTAACCAAGTTTTATATCAAAGTCTTTTTGTAAAAGTAAGTATCGGGATTTCGTGAGGTATTGCAATATAGATTCAGTGATTATCATTACTCTTATTGTTATTGAAGTAAAAACAATCATCTCTGCGTGTGACACTGCTGTAACTTAATACATTAAGTAAATAAGTAGAAATGAAGAATTAAAACAAAGTAAAAAGGACAGAGTTACTTGCCTTTAGAGAAAAATCTTTTTCGCGGTTTTTATGAAAAAAATTCTTAAATCAATTCCAAGAAGTGGAGATGAAATGGATACTTACCTGAAAAAGAAAAAAGTTTAAAAAAAAGTTTCAACAAAAGTTCTTCATTGGAGTAGTTCATGTCTTTAGTTTAGAAAGTACATTTTGTAGATGTGGAGATACTTTTTTCAAAATAATTTTTTTTCAAAACGCTTGAATAATGCGATATTGGTATTCAAATATGTCAGATAGATAGATAGATAGATAGATAGATAGATATGAAAAGATTAAGACAAACAGATAGATAGATAGATAGATAGATAGATAGTTAAGAGACTGATAGATATGAAAAGATTAAGATAGATAGATAGATAGATAGATAGATAGATAGATAGATAGATTTGAATATGTGTTGGATAGCTGTTTCTTCTCTTTATATTCTTACCTCGTTCGCCGCTCCATCTTCTTTGGACTAGAGATTCAATCCTTCACGCGGGAAGAATAATCACGAATATATCAACTTGGATACACAGATTCTTTTATTCCTTTCTTCATAACTCCGAATGTCTGTTACATTACCAGCCGGGCAATTCTGGAGTTAACCCTTCGGAACGTAGAAGGAAAATAAATCCTCACTATCGTTACTCATTTATGGGTATCACCTAACTTGGACTCCCTGACAAGAAAGTTGAAACCTAATTCTAACATCTAAAATTAGAAGTCATATGATTTTAAAATCCTTAAAGCTCACTATTGATCTCAGAGGTGACAATAGGGCAATCAAACTCAGTTGACCTTTATGAGATACTACAATCTCGCTCAGTGCGCAACAGTTTCTTATGAAATAATCTACACTTCGTGTTAAATAAAATATTCGCCCAGTCTATTATTTTACAGTCCTACTACAATTATTTTCAAATTTAAAAAAATATTAATTTTTCTCTATCTCTCTTCCCAATTCCAGGGGTTATCTTTTACTTTGCTGCTTTAAAATTGACTAAATTTTTCCATCCCTGTTCCTTTTATAAGATAAGAATCCTCCTCGGAGTTATTAATCCAAAATGGTCCTCTCTGCCCAAAGTCACGAATTTGTGGCATGCATACATTTAAAATGAAAAAATGAGCCAAACTGTATTACAAAAATTGCCTGGATAATCTTTATCACATCCAAATCACAAACTCATTTGATCCCCACCCTGCACCAGTTATCTCCTTGTTGACCTTTTGCCTGGACTCTCGTCATTCCCAGATGACATCATGGCTTTGAGGTTCGATTCTCCACGCTTGACAGGTCCTGGAGGTAACTTTCTCAGAATTCCACAAAAAGAGAATAGCAACGAACCAAAATACCTCATACAGGGTATCTAAAAAAATAAATCCACCCTATTAATATGATAATGATTTATTACTGAAAAAAATACATCCTTTCAACTAGAGACATCAAATTAATGTTTTTTTAATTGTTATTATATCAGCTTCCAGGACATTCAATCTTTTTTCTTTGTTTTTTGTCTCAGTAATAAAACATTATCATATAAATGGGTTGCATCTATTTTGAGGCAGTTTTAAATGATTTTCTCTCCAAATAATTAGTGATGCAAAATATTTTTCCTCTTTTGTGTAAGGCATTGTGATGGAGGATTAATAGTTGTTATAGTATACTATTTTCCAATCGGATACAAAAAAGAACACAACATTATTAGCAGTAGAGTTATTAGCAGTAGAGTTATTAGCAGTCACATCGGTTCCATGTATATTGAGACAGTTTTGAATGAATTTCTCTCCAATTAAGTAGTGACACGAAATATTTTCCTCTCTTGTCCAAGACAATGTAATCAAGGATTATTAGTTGTTAGGGTATACTATTTTCAAATCTGAAACAAGAAAGCACACCACATTATTGTTTTTAGCAGTTACATGGGTCCCATACATAAGAGCTTTTTTTAAAAAATACATTTCATGAACATTCAACATAATAAATCACATATGTATTGACCATAGAAAAATATAAATGTATTACATACTAACAACTTCATACAAATCAGACCACGTCGAAAAAAAAACCTTATAAGCCATAATCACTGTCCAATTTTAGAACTACAACCGTTTTTTTTTTTCTTTTCAATAGTTTTAGAATTGTTGTTCGTAGCTGTCGATACTTTCAACTTTCTCCCACGACTCCACAACAAACGACATGATAATTTACATAATAATTTACAGATTAATTAAAGAGAATATTTATCAAAATCGTTTCACTTCTACATATTCGGATACTATTGAAAAATTTTCACGGAGGTACTCGGCGTTGTAGTAACTAAAGAGCTGGACGACGGAATTGTAGTAAGCGAGTTCGAACTCCAGTCGCGGTATTATGTTCACATTCGGACCAAAAACTACTGAAAAAGATATGAGCAGTTTTATCACCCCAGCTGTGGATTGAATAGTATCGTGGCTGTTCTTCAACAAAGATGACTTTGGCATTAAATAACCCACAAAGTGTTATATTTTGACCTTCGACCCGGCCCAAAAATACTATTCCAAGGTAATACACCGGAAGGAAGTGACACATTCCAACGGCCAGTAATCGAAAGAGATCGCGTGGGCGGATTAAGGCTTATGATATGGGACAAGGTGAAGGTTTCATTGTGCCATTACAGTCATGCACAGGAAGAGAGTAACCTCTGAACTGCATGACAGTTATTTCCGCTTGATGACGATTAAACATTCGATTTCAAAGATCCAGTAGGCGATCGTGTGGGCATTGAGTTATTATTTAACTCAGTTGAGTTTGGGTCCCCGAAGCAGTGGCCAGCAGACTCCCAGAGGGTTAGAGACGAGATGTGGTAGGGAAGGCCACAGCCGACCGAGGGGGACCTCGGAAACCCCCGAAGCAGTTGCCAGCAGATTTCCAGACTGTAGAGATCAAATGTGGTAGGAAAGGCCACACCCGACCGAGGGGGCCCTCGGAAAGCCCCGATGGAGTTGACCCCAACATCAGGAGAACAAGAAAGACACAACGTGACGGTCATAACAGTGGGGTCAAAATATGAAGTTTACGTTCGGTCTCCAGCATCCTCTCACATGCAAACCCATAAACAACCCTTTCGAACCCTTGCAATAAAGTGAGAGGTAAATATGTTCTAAAGAAGTATTCTTGTGTCTTCCTTCTTGCGTCCTTTCTTCGTGCGTCTGTCGTTTGTCATGCGTCTGTTATCATTGCGTCGGTATGTATCCAGTATATATATGTATGCAACAAAAGCAACTTACTAAACTACCAAGTTTTATTCTTCTCGCAAAAGAATAACATATCTTAGTATATTTCAAAATTCTTACCATGTCTTATGTATCTATATTAAACTGTCAGTAATTAAATCAGTTCCCCACCCGCCCATTGCTGGCAAGGTTCCATTTCCTCAGTACCTCTGGCCCAGTGTGTTGGGACTGCAGAATACACCGACTGCACCTCTGCAGAGAGGTAAGACTCCCTCAACGAGTGTCCTGATATGATACTTAACAATGGCTCAAGTAATGCTGGCGCTTTGAGGAATGTGGAGTACCTATTTATTGCCATCGCCCGTGATCTACGCTGGCCTGGAGTGGTAACACCAAATAGGGTCCTATCTGTGTACTTATGCTAAACTGAATTGTTCGAAATAGAACTGTTTTTACATTTATCTGTGCGTAAACAAAAAAAAAGTATTTACTTTTGGATGATAAATTGAATTGTTTGAAATAGAACTGTTTGATTAAACTGAATATCTTGAAATAGAACTGTTTTGGCAATTAAACTGTGTACTTGTGCAAAACTGAATGGTTTGAAATAGAACTGTTTATTTGTATAAAAATGGATTTGGCATTAAATAAACTACAAAGGTTGTCATGCCATAAAACCCAAACAAACAAACAAACGACCCAATATTTCTTTGAAATCTTTAAGATTACCCCTTTTCCTCCCACCTGAAGGAATTTTCCTTCTTTCACCTCAAATTGATTAACAGAATACCTAATTCAATTTACTATTTACGAAGTTTTCTTTTTTCTTTTTTTAAGTGTTTACTTTTTTATTTTCCTGTTTTATTTTTTCCAAGGATATAACAACAACAACAACAACAGCAACAACGAAGCAACATCAAAAAGTCCAAACAAAAGATAAAGTTCAAAACAATAATTTTAAACAATTAATGTAACCCCTTTCTCCCTTCCGCCTTGCAAGCAAAAAATAAAAACACATTCTTGGTGAACAGTAATTAAGGCGGGCCTAATGAGGTGTTTTCAGTAAGTTTAATTACACTAAGTTTGCAAAACTATTTAAGCCTGATTAAATTTTTAAGGCCGTGACACGGGTGAATGTGGTTCTATTGAGAATTAATTGGCAACCGACGACCGGCCTTTGAGCGAAAAAAGAAGTGTTTCATGAACGCGAGACGATTGGCTGTCTTTTTTTTTTTTTCGTTTTTTTTTTTTTTTTTCGTTGTAACGGGTAAGAACATTGTGAGGATTGAAATCATTACAGCTATAACGATATGCGTGAGTTGCTCCTAAACAGGGTGGTCAGTCAATTGATCAATATCTTATGATAGATAAGGATAGATAGGACCAGGATGAGATAGATAGATAGATGTTTGTTTGTTTGTTCGTTTGTGTTTTATGGCATATTAACCATCGTAGGTTATTTAATGCCAAATCCATTTTTATACAAATAAACAGTTCTATTTCAAACAAGTCAGTAAAGCATGAGTACGCAATTCAATTGTCAAAAAACATTTCTATTTCAAGCTATTCAGTTTAGTCTGTACTAATTCAAGCAATTTAGTTATGTATAAGTATAGTTTTTGTTTACGAACAATTCATTTTAGCGTAGTACAGTTTCAATGTTAAAAAACAGTTCTATTTCGAACAATTCAGGTTAGAATAAATACGCAGTTTGAATGCAAAACAGTTAACTCTCGAAACCATGGTTAAGTTCTATTTGACCCATAGATAGGACCCTATCAGGTGCTGCCACTCTGACCCAGTGTTGACCTGGGGGCGATGGCAATAAAGGGGTACTCTGTATTCCCCAAAGCTCCAGCAATACTGGAACCTCACCATCAGATTGGTTAGTGTCATATCAGGACACTCGTTGGCGACGGTCTCACCCCTCAGCAGAGATTCAGTCGGTGTATTCTACGGCCCCAGCAGATAGATAGATAGATATCTCATGATGTAATAGATAGATAGATAGATAGATAGATAGATAGATAGATAGATAGATAGATAGATATTCCATGATGTAGACAATAATTAAGATAAGGTATAACAGTTACAGCAGATCTGATATAAAGTAAATGCAAGTGTAATGATTTTCCTATAGATGTCCACTGAAATTCAGGAAGGAGGGGATTGTTAGTGGTCATGACACAGTGCAGTTGTGAGCGTCTATGTATCCGGTTAGCCAGAAATTAATATCTTTTTTATCACACAAATCACGTCACCATATGGAAAACTTTCAAATGCCATTCAATAAAACAGGTTAATTTTACCTAAGGAGTTGGCAAGAAAAAGCACTGTTTACGGTTGCACCTTTTTTAAAAGAAATCAATAAAGATGGGTCCTTTCATTTCCCAAACGTCTGCCAGAATGACCTTCTTGGGCAGGTTTACAATTACGTTGGTTAAACCAATAATTGCTTGATCCCAGGGGCTTTCCCACCAGCCAATGCCTGCTTTGAAAGTTAAATTTGACGACTGATGCGCCCCATTATGGGGAATGCCGGAGGAACCAAACATTTTTTTTTTTAATAGCCATGCATGAGTCTCGGTTCTGCGTAGCTTCCTTCGAAAAAGCGACTACGTGTTACAAACTGGCTTGGTTGCAGGAAAGTAAAACACTTACTGAAGAGAATCGGTTTGTTTCAACTGTGTTTTCGATTCTGGCTTGTAACGACAAATCCATGTTTAACCCGTTTATTTTTTTACAAAAAAGAAATAATTCTTCGTTCACATCACATATTCTTTTGTGAATTTCACATGACCAGGAAAAATTCGATGTCAAATGTCTATTTAAGTCTGGAGAAATCTGTTTGATTTGATGCCAATTTGAATAGCCACCAAAAATATTTTTGGGCGTTTAAAACAATTTTTAGTATGATCTAATTCGAATTTACATTTATGAAAAAGAAAATTCTGAAAAGAAAAACACTTTTTCTTTCAATAGAGCTCTCCCAATTTATTGAGAGAACCTTATATATATATATATATATATATATATATATATATATATATATATATATATAATATCTGGTTAGAGTCCAAAGACTACGAGTTTTGAATATTCATACGAGAAACTTCATATGATTCTCTTGGAGTGTTCTATGTATGGCTATTAATAAATATATCTATCAGGATATGTATTTAAAAAAACTCATACTGAGCGAATATTTGCATTACATATATATATATATATATATATATATATATATATATATATATATATATATATATATAAGACAATATTTAATCCAGTAAATCCTGAGTTGGGAATAATTCCAAGCAGGACAAATAAAATATTCAAAAATTTAATATGAAATTTAAGTAATCTCGGTCAAGATCTCAATGTAAATAAAATCCCACGGAGCAAATTATTTTCTCTTCCAAAAAACCCAACAATCAGTCACATTAGGAAAATAAATTATTTCCATCCTGTTAAAAGCATTGATAGAAATCAATGCTCTAAAAAAAATAACGGGACTTCTTCAGATCAAACAAGAAAAATAATTTTTTCAATTTTTCTTGTTTGATCTGAAAAAGTGCTGTTAATTCTTAGAACATTGATTTATATCAATGCTTTTTAACAGGATAGAAATAAATTTATCATCTTAATGTGACTGATTTTTTTAGAGAAAATATATATATACATATATATATATATATATATATATATATATATATATATATATATATATATATATATATATAAACACAGTCATATACACAAACATACGTGCCCAGTCGGCTGGGGCTGTAGAACACACCAAACTACATCTCTATTGAGGGGTAAGACTTGCCCAACGAGTGTCATGATATAACATTAAACAATCTGATAATGAGGCTCCAGCTTTGGGATCACTCCAAATACTAATCTGACCCCGAGTGGTAGCATCTGATGGGGTCCTATCTATGGGTCAAATAGAACTTTTTGACATTTAAACCCTGAGCAAACCAACGACTTATGCTAAATTGAATAGTTGGAAATAGAAGCAATATTGGAACGATTCTATTGAGTATAACGAATGGTTAACGTTGAATAGAATTATTAGAGTTAAATAGCAATACTTGAAACTCTTTACGATTATGCCTAAATTGAATTATTGGTATTACATGGCAATGCTTGGAACCGTTTGTTTTGATTCGGTTGGGTTTATGCCATATCAACTATTTTTGGTTATGCCAAATCTTCTTTATACATATATATTATATATATGATTTGTTAAACATGTTTAATGAGTTTGAGCTAATTTTTTATAAGCACACATTTAAATGGTTTCAAGCATTTCTAACGAGAATAATCCTATTTACTATTAATCATTTGTTTGCACACATTTAAATGGATATGCATTCACACACAAATCATATATGTGTATCCATTTGAATGTGAGCAAATAAATGATTAATAGTAAATAGAATTATTCATGTTGGATAGAAATACTTGAAACCCTCTAATCTCAGGCTCATCATATATTTAATATTCATGCATAAAAGTGATTTTGCATTAAATAACCGACAATAGTAGATATGACATAAAACCCAACCCAACCAAACCACACACACACACACACACACACATACACACATATATATATATATATATATATATATATATATATATATATATATATATATATTCAGTTAGTTAAACCAAACAAAGCAATAATCCTATGAAATTATTTTTCATCTCCAGTTCAAAAAAGGCCTATTCTATGACGGTAAATAGACATCAGAACACGAATATTTCCTATCTATTCATCTAGGCGTGCCATGTAAATCTATTATCTATCAAAGATTTTTTTTTCCTTTTACACACATACACATACATACACAACGCTTGCTGCATATGCCCCAGTCGGCTTGGGCTGCAGAATACACAGACTGCTTCTCTGCAGAGGGATAAGACTCCCCCAAAGAGTGTCCTGGATATGACACTAAATAATCTAATGATGAGTCTCCAGTAATGCTGAGCTTTGGGGAATGCGGGATACCCGTTTAGTGCCATCGCTCCAAGGTCCACTCGGGTCCTGAGTGGCAGCACCTGATAGGGTCATAACTATGGGTCAAATAGAACTAAACTGTGTATTTATACTAAACTGAATTGTTTGAAATAGAACTGTTCTTACATTTAACTGCGTGTAAACAAAAAATTGTATTTATACTAAACTGATTTGTTTAGAATAGAACTGTTTATATGTATAAAAATGGATTTTGCATTAAATACCTTTCAAAGGTTGATTTACCATAAAACCAAACCAAACCAAACCTGCTGCATAGTATGCAGCAAGCAACAAGATGCATTGGCCTTTATGTGAACGCAGATTAAACAAGTTTCGTGCGTTTTGTTTTGTTTTTTAACAAGAAGCCATCTTCACTTTTAGTGGCAAGCCTCTGAAATTATAAACGCCATTGGCCTAATGAATAGAGTGTTCGCCAATGGTCCAGGAGACTGGGGTTCAATCCCAGGTCGAGTCATTCCAAAGACTCAAAAATGGTACTTGATGCCACCTTACTTAACTCTCAGCATTATAAGGAAAGGATCAAGGGTAAAGTGGAGCAATTCAGGAAATGGAGTAGCGCTCTTCCCTACACATCGGTGTTGTAGCTATTGAAAAGGGAACCTTCGGGTCACCCTCGACAAAGTTCGCCAACTTTACTTACATTTTTTACAACTTTACTTACACATATCTCAGCAACAATATCTCTTCTACAGAAGGTAATGTCATCATACAATTAGAGAAGCTATGGACTGCATGTTGTCAGTCATTTAGAAATCTGATCTCTGATACAATAAAAAAAAGGATTTCTTAGAAGCTGTTGCCGTATCGTTACTACTGCATGATGCACAACACGGACTCTAAAGAAATGCACGGAAAAAAGTTTGATTAAAGTGAAAAAAGACTGCAACGTGCTGTTTTGAGCAAATCCTGTGAGCAGCACCCGACAAAGCAACAACTTTACGGCCACTTACCTCCTATCGAACAAAACTTCCTAGTAAGACATTCGTAGCACTGGTGGAGAATAGGTAGAGTCTTTTATGGACACCTACTTATGGACACACCTGTGATGACTGAGCAGAAAGGAATTATAGATCTATGCGGACATAAGATGCACTCTAGAGGACCTACCAGGAGCGATGAACTATAGAGACAGATGATAAAAGTAAAAACAAGGCACTCAGCCATCAGCACGGCTTGATTATATATATATATATATATATAATTTTTGGACCACTTTTCACTGTGCGTCTACAACCCACTCAAGTATGCCTGGTTTAATGTGTCCCGAAAAAGAAAAACTTAAAAACTGAAAGATAGTACGCGGTGTTTTTGACACTTACCAGTGTGCTGAGATAAGACCCAAGTTGTGAAGATCCGTGGTCGTTAAGAGAGAAACAAAATAATGATAAAGTACAGTACTTCGACGAGGTAAAGTAGCTCAAATATCAAGTGCTTAGAACAATGGAGGATAGGAGAACAATGAGAAAGATTAACATCACAACGGTGGATTGTTGTCTATCACTAGCCTCGTTTCGATTTAAGCTCCGATTAAATGGACGAATTATTGTGCCGAGTATAAGTGGCAGGCGAGAAGTTTAACGCAGCCTCCTATTGGTGCATTATTCATGCTAGCAGTACTTACAAATATGGAGGCCTGTTCAGCATAACTGTTATCGTTTTAGGAAATGATGGCTTGAGTTTAAAAAAAAAAGACTTTTGGTAACATCTAGTCCATGTCAGAGGGATAGATATATGTTTTAGGATTAGATAGACCGATAGGCAGATAAATAGATTGACAGATAGATATAAATGTTACAAAAAATGACAGATTAGGAGATTTCATAGATAGATAGATAGATAGATAGATGTTCTGCTTGGGTTTGTCTGGTAAAAATCTAACTGGCCAAAAGTCAATGTTCGAAAGATTATATCAACCAGATAAGGTACTTTCACCAAGGTTCGACAACCAATTGCTTTGCTTAAAATTGACCCAATGTTTCATTTAGTTTAATTTATTATTATTTAACCGGGCCATTGGTTTAATGAGTAAAGTGTTCACCAATGGCCCGGGAGACCGAAGTTCAATCCCAGGTCGAGTCATACCAAAGATTCAAAAATGGTAATTGATGCCACTCAGAAGTATCAAGGGTAAAGTGGAGCAATCCCGGGAATGGAGTAGCGCCCTCCCATACACCTCGGTGTAGTAGCTATTGAAAAGGGAGCCTTCGGGCCACCCTTGACTCCGATCACCAACTTTACTTAATTTATTACTACCCCTGGCAAATGTCATAAAATTAGCTCATTTTGAGGATGTTAATCTTGTTTGTTTTGTTTTGTTTTTTTTATTTATTTGTTTAGCAGTGAATAAACTATTAACAAATTAGGCTCAAAACAGTTTTACTTAAAAACTGAACATTCTGGCTTCAGGAATTAAGCCTAAACTAAACTAATTCTTTCAGGTATAGATTTTACTCTTACCTAACACACACCCAATTCTGATGGTGAATATAGGTACGTAGTTACAGTGATAGATAGATAGATAGATAGGTAGATAGACAGATAGATTATTTTATATTTTGTGAGTTTTCATATCAGAAGTAACTGGATATATTCATTGAAATACGAGTGATAGCAAGACCCCTAAACACTCTAGGACTCTTCTCCGTATTCTATCCACTCTCAACTGTGTTGTGCCTGAACTGCCTTGATCTTTTTTTTTATCTCCAAGTTTCTTTTCCCGGTTCTTTGGGAATGTGAAAGAGAATAATAGAGAAGGATTTAGGATAGAGGCGTCGTTCCAAATCACCTCGGGGAGAGCTGATGTGCTAAAAATTAATATTGTAACTCGGTTCGCTTGTTGACCCGTGAAGTAGAAACAACTGTTCGTGGTTAGATGACGTGTTTATATATAGTTTAGTTCATTATATAGGCAAAACATTCTATATTCAAGCTAGGTTGCTCTTCCTCGCCCATCCCTTAGCATGACGCACTCCAAATTCTGTCGGTGAACATACGTAGTTATAAATTGTATCAATATTGAGGTTATCGAAAAATTTGCAGGTTTTTCACATCAATAGTATCTAATGATCTTCATTGAAATCCAAGTGATAGCAAATCTCCTTAAGCTCTCACGGACCCTCCTCAGTATTCTAGCTTATTACAATGGTGCTGTAGACTTAGCCCTTCACCATTGGAAGATATATCAAAATTATAAAACAGTAGGAAGAAAAATCACCTTCAGTACTAGAAGATAGAAATGTTATTTTCCTCAGGGACTTCGCAATTTATAACGACTGCACTATACAAGCAAATAGACCAGACATCATGAAACTGATATGATGCCGCAGTCGAATAAGTTAGCTTCAACGCCACGGGGAATCACTAGATATAATAATAAAAGAGTTCAAAGAATAGGAATATAATAGACCAAGCCTTTGTGTCTGAAAGAACACATCCACAGAAAAAGAATTTGATAAACTTTCAATATATGAAATATATTTAAACGCAACCATAATTCTCGTAGAAAATCGAGCACTCGGAATAATTAGGAAGATAATTCGTACGCATCTAAGGGATATCCCCAGAAATCTAAATCTGTCAAAGATATTAAAGTGTTTCCATTCCAGTGATAACTAGTGTTTTTCATTGTAGTACGAATGATAGAACGTTTGAGAAGTTATTCAGGACACTTCTCAGTATTCTAACCAACCTCAAATATGTCATGGTCTAGATTGGCCCTATTTATTTTCGATCTCCAGTTGCCCCAGTTTAATTTCCAGGTTTTGGGTGTGTGTTACAAGGTTTCCAACCGAGACTGGCGTTATTGCGGGAACTGAAAGAGTAAAATTTATCAAAAATGTCATCAGGATCTTTTCTTAGACAGGTGCTTCAGATGTCCCTCCACAATCACTTGTTTATTTGCTTTTTTCTCAGTAACAAAAGCATCTAAAGCAATTGTCGCCCAGAAACTGTGATCCTTCGTACCAAGGGTGGATGATTAAATTGAATTACATTCTATGAAAGCCAGGAGTGTCACTCCTTTTAAAAATGAATTTTTTGGCTAAATTTGAATTTTTTTTTGTTTGTTTTTATTGAAAAACAAAAAAAAAATGTTCTTGTTTTTTGATTACTTAACGGTGTTGTTAACAATCAAACAGGTTTGTTTTCTTTTTTAGGGGGGGGGCGGAAGAATTGAGAATTTTTTGGTGATTAAAATTTTACAATTTTAGAACAAAAAAAATCATCTCTGCAATCAAGCTTCTCTAGAAAAAGCGACTCTAGTTTGAAGCATTTTATAAGCAATAAATGTTCTAAAATATGAATTAGTTTAAAGAATTGGTTGATTGCTTGATTTTAATGGTATGTCAACCTGAATAGGATTATTTTATGCGTTGAATTAATAACGTTCATTATATATTCATATTTATATTTTTTTTGTTTTGTTGTTTTTAACGAGTTTTTTTTTTTTTTTTTTTACACTTAGAAGCTATTGAATCGGAATAAATCTTAATCAGATCTATTTGACCCAGAGATCGGACCCTAACAGGTATTACAATTCCGGGTCAGTGTTGAACAGGGAGTGATAGCAATGAAGAAGTCCTTTATGCTCCCCAGATCTCTTGAATGGGAGGCTCACCGTCAGTTATTGTTTAGTGTCCTACGCTGGAGACCTTTTGGCCGGGGTCTTATTCATCTATTGGGGATGCAGTCAGCATTATCAAACCCTCGTTAAAAGGCCTTACTAATTTTAAGGCACACATATTGTGCAGGATACTAAAAAAATAGGAAAGAAAAAATAGAAAACAATATTTGATTAAAATTGAACTAAAACAAGTTAAAACAACATTGTCGCCCTTGTCGTTGGAACTCTCCAAACGTTGTAATAAAAGACACGCGAAAGAAAGAAATCACTCTCTTGGTTACACGCGACAGCGCTGAGCACTTCGTGTAGTGTAATGGTTAGTAAGCTTGATTAGTAAACCTGCGAGAGTGAGTTCGTGTCTCATAGGGTACTCTTTTCTTTCGGCCTTGTGCCACATCTAAGCAAAAACTAACAAAATTACAACATATGACATTGTTTAATGACTACTTTTAGTTATGTTTTTAACGGAAGTATTTAAAGCCTAAGTGACTACATACGTGAGAGAAAAGACACGCTTTCCGAAAAGGACAACGCTAAAGAAAACTGGAAGCAACGCTTTTTGTTTGTCTTGTACCATACACAAATTACAAGGACTTTATTTCATATCGGACCAACACCAAAAGAAAATAGTGCGGAATGCGCCCAAGAAAATGGACTTTTCAGACATTCGAGTCTAGTTTATCCTTCATGTGGAAAACGTGAATTTAAATTTCAGCTTAACAAGAATATTTCTCGGAAAAATGAAAGGGATTTTGCCAAAAACTATAAAGATAAAAACTTGCTTTCATTCACTGCATTTAAATTTCCATTGTCTTTTCATTTTGTGAACTTTCACTTGTTTATCTCTATATTTACTAATCTAAAATAAGAAAGGTTATGAATATTCATACAAAAAAAAAGAACCCCCAAGACCTGCCTTAAGCAAGTAGTTAAACTTTTCACTTTACTTGTAACCAGCTAAGTTTACTAATTACACCAAGATTTACTAATTAACCCAAAACATTCGTATCCATCAATATATTAATTCTAGTTTACAAATAAGATATCGTATTGTTGTGTTGTGAGTATTGTCACGTGATAGCTCACGGAGACGAAGAGGTAAGACTGATACTATCCTCCCGTATTAAATGAGAGTATCAAGCAGTCAAAAAGTGACCGTTAGGAGAGAATGTAGGTCACGGAGAATATAGACCAGATGTTCACACTTAGTGAACTCAGGTCGCCGGACATCGGAAGGGGAAAGAGAGAGAGGCCAAATGATTGGCGGGGACCCCAAACGGAAGTGGGGGTTCCCTTCCCCTCAGCGGAAGTAAAGAAGTAAAAAGGCAGTTTTTTTTAGTTTTTGAGCAAGGCTCGTGGCAGACGGGCCATAGCCATTTTACTCCGGGCTAAAGACAAAAGATTAGCTGAGACACGAAGGACCCCAAATCCTTCAAGCCAGTATTAAAAACAGTACAAAGTCTAGTAGCCCGTGAAGGAAGAAAATTCTCCAGTGGAACCCCGTCGAAAATAAGATAAGTAACTTTGGGACATTTTTCCTTTACACCCAAATTTTGTTTACCACTCTCTCTCTCTCTCTCAATTTGAAGAAGGATAAAAGCCAAGAAAAGACATTTATATTCATGGACTATCCAATTATATGTTTTGAAACTCCGAACGTATATATATATAACCGTAGTAAAGAACCTATGTATTTTCATTTTACCATGTGGTCTATGTTGTTATTCCATGCTTTCTTTCCAGCTTCTATTCGCCTCATGTTATCTTGCTTAGAATTGTCTTATTAATTCCTAAAGTATCACACGGGAAAACCGGAGTTGCCGACTACTACCATATTAATATTATTACAACTAAAACCTATAGGCTCGTAATCTTCCATTATCTCGGGGAAAGAAGAAAGCGACCTGGTGGGTGTGTGATAGTGTGAAATTTGGAACCCCTTACCAGCGGCGGTCAGTCTGGCCCTAAATTATTCCCTCACGTAATATGCCAGTTCTTATCTGTCTGAGAGAAGAACTCTGAACAGGACTTATTCTGTAGGTGATCAAGTGCCAACCTGCCCCGTCTTCACACGTGCGAAAATAAAGTCCCGTTTTGGGATTTTAGTCAATTTGCCGTCACAGTATAAAGGAACTCTTAAACTCTATCTTATGTTCGACTAGCATTACTCATTATCAAAATCAAATGGAAAATATAGATCAAGTAAATATGTTTTCTAGGGGTATTTCAAAGTGCACATTTCCACACACACACACACGCACGCACACACACTCATATATATCATTTTTATTTTTGTGTCTATCTTATAATTCTGACGGTGTGAAAGAACCCAGATGAGACAATCTGTAAATAAATATCCGCGTGTGTCTAAAATGTAAGTGGACTTGTGTCACAATTTATTTCTATGAAAAAAAAAAAAATAGTTGCCCTTCAAAGAAATCTCCCACAGAGACCGCCTATCATTCGTGCCGGATTGTACAAGACCTACAGGGTTAGTGATTCTACGATCAGCAAGGTCACCTGGTGTTTGTGCCGGGAGACTTAGTAAAAGCTAGCATAGTTCATATGGCACCTAGTGATCCTATGACCAACGTTGTTTAGCAGCACACAAATCTCGGTTTATGTGTGACCTCTTCCTCCCAAAATCCCCTCGATAAAAAAGACCCTGTAGGAAATCCTGCCGAGTGGGAGGCTCGGATAAAAATCTTCACCTTGAGTCTAATATATTTCATATTTCAATTCTATGCCACTCTTCTATTGACTTCTATAAAGATTCTTCAGGGATGTCCCTAAGCTCTGTTTTCATTGCCCCTCTTGATGGCTTCTACTCCTTGAAAATAGGTTTCCTTGATAATTATTGAAGTTGCTGAGTCACGCGAAGCAAGATATGTGGGGCCTTCAATAAGTTTCCACATTTTTTTTTTGTACAGGCATTTAAAATTGTTGTAGACTCTTGAAAATTCACTATGTTATTGCTACACATCTTATGAGATGACGGACCAATTTTTATGATTTCAGCTTTAAATGAACAGCTACAGTAGCAATTGGAATACACCCTACTAAAGACTGATTGTCACATCTGGTAAATTTCAAAAATGCAATCTAGACGTGAGGACACTTTAGAAGAGCGATATGCAATAAAATTCTGTTTTAAACTTGAAAAAAAAATGCCACAGAAACGTATGGAATGCTTCAGACTGCTTTTCGACCATCTTGCATGAATCGAGCATCAGTTTTTGAGTGGCATAAGAGACTCATGGAAGGCACGGAGTCTGTGAGGGATGATGAGAGATGTGGGAGGAGTTAGGAAGCCAATACACCAGAGTTTATTGGCCAAAGGGTTAGGGTTACTATGTTGAGGTTTTAAGGGAGTTCAGGGAGAGATTCCGTCGGAAGAAGCCAGCACTCTTCAAATCGGATCAGTGGCATTTTCACCAGGAAAATGTACCAGTCCACAACTCCATCCTTGTCACAGACTATATGAACAAGATGGGCATCAAGAAAGTTCCTCACCCTCCCTATAGTCCACACCTTGCTCCCCGTGACTTTTGGTTATTCCCTAAGCTCAGAGGCTGTCGTTATGAGACAATTGAGGAGATGAAAGAGGCTGTGATGAAGGTAATTGGCACTCTCACACAAGAGAACTTCCATGTACTTCGTAGCTAATTTCTCCTTGTAGCTAAAATGGTTAGAAGCTCGGCTTGGTGTTTCAGTCAACCGGGTTTCGATCCCAGCTACGGGGAGATACTGTCTAGCCACACTGATGAGTTCTGATAGAACGAAACAGATCTGTCTGTGGATGACAATAGATATATATATACTCCCCTACCCCCGTAGGGTTGAGTTCTCTAGCGAAGAAGTATTCGTGTTGCCATTAGCGCCTTTGCAAGTCTCTTCGTATTTGAATTGAGATCTCGGCGGCCGTTTGAACGGATGTATGTAAACAATACTAATTGTTATTCATAACCGTTTAAAAATGTACTTCGTAGCTAATTTCTCCTTGTAGCTAAAATGGTTAGAAGCTCGGCTTGGTGTTTCAGTCAACCGGGTTTCGATCCCAGCTACGGGGAGATACTGTCTAGCCACACTGATGAGTTCTGATAGAACGAAACAGATCTGTCTGTGGATGACAATAGATATATATATATATATATATATATATCGTTATGTTAGAATTGCGTAAATAGTCAACATCGCTTGGTGATAGTTTTTCGTCAAATTCATCATCAGAACACAAAGTTAACACGTGGGGTGGGTATCCCTTTATATAATATTGGGTGGTGCATGATGGGAAGGAATGAGGATCTGGTGTATGGGGCATTCTGGGAAGGACAATAGCTCAACCATATTAACTATCATGTTTTGATTATTTTACATTTTTATGTTTAATTTATTATTTTCTAGAATGTTATATCTTTATTTGTTTATAATCCTTTCAATCCTTTCAAGTTTTTTCTCAACCGCGTTAGCTAGTGGTCTTTTGTTGGATCCTGAGTGACAGCATGTTTCTTCATGCCTGGAGGACTCTGCTGAGTATTGTTGTTGATTTTAACAATAATGTAGTCACTATGGTCTCAATTCTTCCTCTATTTTCCAGTTTCTTCAGTCTTTTTTCCATATCTTTAGGAACCATTCCAAGAGTACCAACTACAATCAATACCATTGTAAATTCTTACGAGGTACTGACTCGTATATAATAATTCTTATAATGCATTAGATTATCCCAAAGAGTGTAACCTAACACAAAATATTCGGTAGGAAATAGAACAAGTCAATTAATATAAAATGACATTTAATTGTACACAGTACGAGTAGGGAACTGAATTCCTGTCCCAAGCTATACAAGAATCACAAAGGTTCAAGGAACAGAGAGAAAAATCCATATAGCAAAAAGGAGGGAGCCCCTCGCATTCTCCCCGCTGAGAAGCAAACTATCACCTCTACTCTTCTCGAGTTCAGTTCGTGAAAGTAGCTGGATTCCTCAATGGTACTAAAAAGGCTCATGACAAAGGAGAGTTCTTCAAACCCTGTGACAAGGGAGACCACTCTGTTTAGTCTCCAATACCACAATCACTCTTATGTTCTCCAGCTTTTTAATTCTCAGGCAAGGTTAAAATATTTGTTGATCTTTACCTTATCAATGTTTTTCATTTCAACTTTATTTTCCCCGCGTAAACAGGAAAATACACCACGTGACAAGTTCTTTTTTTCTTTTCTAGTTAATTAACGCTAGGTCTGGTCTTCCAGGCGGGATGGAATAATCCGTTGTATCACATAAACGGGAAACTGAATTTCACCAATCGCTTTTGATTTTATGTGTACGTTATCCTAATTTAGCTATATATAATATAACTGATATTGTGCACTTTTTATTCATAGACGAAACTAAACAATTTTTTCAGTTGTATTTATGTAAGAATTATCTCAAAATTTATACAAGAATTCAATCAGAATTTATATAACAAATCTATCAGAATTTATATAAGAATTCTCTCAAGATTTATACAGGAATTCTATCAGAATTTACACAAGAATTCTATTAGAATTTATATAAGGTTTTATGAGAATTTATGTAAGAATTCTATCAGAATTTATACTAGATTTCTATCAGAATTTTATACATGAATTCTATAAAAAAGTATGAAAGAATTCTCTCAGAATCTATATAAAAATTCTTTCAGAATTTATACAAGTATTCTAACAATAAGAATTCTTTGAGAATCTATACAAGAATTCTCTCAGAATTTTTAAAAGAATTCTCTCGGAATTTATACAAGAATTCTATTAGAATGTTTGCAGGACCTTAGCCGTTCTCCTAATTTTAAGGTATAAACATTTTTATATCAAGATCTGTCTTATTCGTTTCGGACTGAAATAGCACATTTTCCTGCCTGGTGTTCGCTCTGTTACCCTCAAACGTTATCTTTCCAAACCTTTGGGAAAGTTTATATCAACGCAAAAATAGGGCCAGAGGCTTCAGTATTTACTTTTTGGTTAAGATCCTCGGACAAAGGCAAGCATATGGGCTAACTTCGATAGAATAATCATTATCATAAAATCGTACTAGAAGCGTAGTGTTCCTTGACTCTCTCTCTCTCTCTCTCTCTCTCTCTCTCTCTCTCTCTCTCTCTCTCTCTCTCTCACTCTTCCTATCATCTATCGCACTTGGCAAGTCTTCAAGGTTGCATTCAGAGTCTGCACAAAGCTGATATAATACATTACTGGTTAGCGAACGCTGGCACGTCTACGTGTAAGATTGCTTAAAAGTCACTTATAAGATCGAACTTGCTCCCCCGTACGTCTTGTTCCTCTTACTTGGATGGTTTGTGAGATGGGAAGCAGATGACCGTACAGCTGCTGTATTGTGGAGTGTTACTTCCAGGTTATGTTCAAGAAAACATGCAGCATTCTTATGTTGTTCTCATCTAGTCTTTTTTCAGTGTTTGTTAGTGTCCATGTGATATATCTACATAGTAATATGGACACAGTCACTCCTTGTTGCCCAGTCGGCTGGGGCTGTAGAATATACCGACTGCTTCTCTTCAGAGGGGTAAGACCCCCCCCCCAATGGGTGTCCTGGATATAACACTAAACAATCTGATGGTGAGGTTCCAGCAATGCTGGAGCTTTGGGGGATGCGGAGTACCCCTTTATTGCCATTGCTCCCAGGTCCACTCTGGCCCGGAGTGGTAGCACCTGATAAGGGTCCTATCTATGGGTTAAATAGAACTATATACCATGCTTCTTTCACTTTACTGATTTTTGCATTTAAACTGCGTATTATGCTAAACTGAATTGTTTAAAATAGAACTGTTTTGACATTGAGACTGCGTACTAATGCTACACTGAATTGCTCGAAATATAACTGTTTTGACATCTAAACTGTGTACTTATGCTGAACTGAATTATCTGAAATAAAACTGTCGGACATTTAACTCTGTGTATTGCCCAGTCGGCTGGGGCTGTAGAATACACCGACTGCTCCTCTGCAGAGAGGTAAGACCCCATCTAACGAGTGTCCTGGATATGACACTAAACAATCTGATGGTGAGGTTCCAGCAGTGCTGGAGCTTTGGGGAATGCGGAGTACCCCTTCATTGCCATCGCTCCCAGGTCCACTCTGGCCCGGAGTGGTAGCACCTGATAGGGTCCTATCTATGGGTTAAATAGAGCTAACAGCATACTTATGCTAAAATGAATTGAGTAAACTGAATAGCTTGAAATAGAAACGTTTTTGACAATTAAACTGTATTTACACTTGAATGCGTGCTTATGCTTAACTGAATTATTTCAAATAGAACTGTTTTTCGACATTAAAACTGTATTTACACTTAACTGAATTGTAACATATAACTGCTTGAATTGTTTGAAATGGAAATGTTTTTGACAATTAAACTGTGAACTTATGCTAAACTGAACTGTTTTCAATAGAACAGATTATTTTTATAAAAATGGATTCGGTGTTAAATAACCTACAAAGGTTGATGTGCCATAAAACCAAACAAACCAAACCAGACAAACCTTGGAAGAAATCCCGTTTTATTTTTTCAGATAAATCAGCATTCAATATGATTGATAACCTATCAATACTAGACCACGCCTTCCCTATGAATATGTTCATATCACTTTCAGTAGATGATATGTTACTGCCGAGGTATGTGAACTGGTTATTATAAAATTTTAACACGCATTATCAAACTCGACCAACAAAAAAATTTAAATGAATTACTAAACATATTTGATGAAAATTCTGAATCGTTTCAAAAAGCATTTTCTTGTATCTGAATCTACTGATATCGTTGTAAAATCTTAGAGAAGTATGTGTTTATCCAACATTGTCGTGTGACCGGATTGTGTGCTTTGGGAAAAGAAACCCAACAGGTGTCCAGATAAAAGGGCGGGATGAGATAAGGTGAGGAAGGTCGAGTGAATTGTGTTTACAATTGGAGATGGTAGTTTTATTCACTGCGCTCCCATTCTTCACCATCGGTCAAATGCGTCAATGATATTTAAATTTTAACTAATCGTCACTTGACGAGCAGTGTGAGAATAGGACTAGTATCCGTTTGATTCTCTTTCCGGAAGGACATCTCTCTCTCTCTCTCATTTCCTCTTTTTTCTACTCTTGTGTTTTTGTATCTTTAAATCTGTCATTTTTCTTTTCTTTTTCTGTATATTCTTTTCTCTGTCCCTCATCTCTCTCTCTCTCTCTGTTTTTCTTTCTCTTTTCCTTCTCTTTTTTTCTATCTTATAGACATTCTCTCCCCTCTCTATATCCTTCTCCATCCACCCCACCCCACTACTCTCTCTCTCTCTCTCTCTCTCTCCTTCGTTTCCTCTTTTTGTATACGCTCATGTTTTTGTGCATTTAACTCTGTTATTTTACTTCTTCTCCCTCTTTCTCTCTCTCTCTGTCTCGCTCTTTCTTACTCTCTCTCAATCTCTCTCTACTCGCCAACGCTTCCGTATCTCTTCCCGATTTCTTTTCCGATCTCACTCTCTCTCAGTCCTCTAAACTTTCTTCCTTCTCTCTTACGGCTACCTACCACCCATCTCGAAAACCATCCAAATTAGTCGAACGAAATATGTGGGAAACTGTTGTAGAAGTAAGGAAGAACTCATAAGCAATGTACTCCTATGGGCGCCTTCACACGGAAGAGCAAGGATTAGGTGACCAGCTAGAATCTACCTACGGTGTGCATTCAATAAGTTTCAAGACTTTTTTGTACAGGCATTTAAAATTGTTGTAGACTCTTAAAAATTCAGTATGTTATTGCTATACATCTTATGAGATTACTGACCAAGTTTTATGATTTCAGCTTCAAATGAACAGCTATAGCAGCAATTAGAATACACCCTACTTAGTAGGGTGTATTCCAATTGCTGCAATAGCCTGGTTGTCACAGCTAGTGAATTTCAAAAATCATGCCATCTGGATGTGAGGAAACTTTAGAAGAGCGATATGCAATAAAATTCTGTTTTAAACTTGGAAAAAATGATACCACAGAAACGTATGGAATGCTTCAGACTGCTTTTGGAGCATCTTGCATGAATCGAGTATAAGAGATTCAAGGAAGGCACGGAGTCTGTGATGGATGATGAGAGGTGTGGGAGACGTAAGGAAGTTAGAACACCAGAGTTGATTGGCCAAAGGGTTAGGCTTAGGGTTACTATGTTGAGGTTTTAAGGGAGTTCAGGAAGAGATTCCGTCGGAAGAGGCCAGCACTCTTCAAATCGGGTCAGTGGCATTTCCACCAGGACAATACACCAGTCCACAACTCCATCCTTGTCTCAGACTATTTGACTAAGATGGGCATCAAGACACTTTCTCAGCTTCCCTATAGTCCAGACCTTGCTCCCTGTGACTTTTGGTTATTCCCTAAGCTCAGAGACTGTCGTTATGAGACAATTGAGGAGATGAAAGAGGCTGTGACAAAGGTCACTGACACACTCACACAAGAGAACTTCCATGGGGTCATCCAGAAGTTGTTGGAACGGTACAACAAGTGCATTGCAGCCGGAGGAGATTACTTTGAAGGGGACAAGAGTTTAATGCGTGTAGTATCAATAAAAGTATCCGTACAAAAAAGAAAATCTGGAAACTTATTTAATGATCATCCTACAAAAGCTCTGTACTGATACGGGATGTAACCTGAAGACTTCCCGGGAGCAAAGGACAATAGGGACAAATAGCGAGAGAGGGTCACGGAAATCCGTACTAGCGGTACGTCAGGATGATGTTTATGATCATGATCTTCCTCTTGGTCATTTATCTTTTTATTTTTCCTTTTTTTTATTCTTTTCTTAAAGTTTTAAAAATTAGCCTAGAGAGAGTGCAAAGATAGATATGATTGGGTTGGAAAATTGATTAACTGAAAACTATGCAAATAGGATTTAACCATCTAAATTAATTACATTTGCACAAAGTATAAGATCGTAGAGATACACTGGTAGTCGTAACACTTGGCAGCTGATAATTTTGAGAATTCGGAAATTGGCTATGATAGTATACGTATCGTTAAAGAAAGAAACAAAGTTTGATTTCTTTGTTTTAATGGCATACCAACTTTTGTAGGTTATTTAATGTCAAAGCCACTCTTCGAGAAGAACAGTAGTCATACTATTTAACCCATAGGTGGATGGATAAAGAGGTTCATACCTTTTCCAAGGGTATTTGTCCGAAAGTGAACGTAATAGTGCGACTGGAGTTCGAACGCGCTAACTACAATCCCGCAGTTCATCGCTTTAACAATTACACCACGAGGATACCCCAAACAAACAAAATGTGAATTGGTTTGTATCAGAGTAAAAACAGAAAGTCAAATTGGGAAAGCAAAAATTACAGAAAGCAAAACTATTGAAAAAACAGAAAAAAAGATACTGGAATGTAAATCCCATAGAAGAAAGACATTAACAAATAGTGATAGATAGATAGATAGATAGATAGATAGATAGATAGATAGAATTGGTTTGATACCAAATAATGATACACCGAATAATATACGAAGAATGTTTAAAAGAAAAAAAAAACAGGAAAGAAAAAAAATTAAAAAAGAAAAGAAAATATTCAAAAGTAAAAACGAAAAAACTCGCAAGAAAAATAAAACAAAAAAAAAAACAGTAAGGAAATAAAATGGCGGAAGAACAAAAAGGAATAATGAATTACAATACATATAAATATATATGTGTGTGTGTGTGTGTGTGTGTGACTGTATAAGACAAAAGTTCTGTCTGTATTTTTCACCGTTTTTTTTTTCTCTCTCTTATTTACCTTGTATTTTTTCCAAATGTGATGGTGACATTTTTTTTGCGTTGATGGAAAACAATCTTTGTAATTGTCTGGACGTCTAACCCACCACCCGTCAAACCGGCCTGTATATATGCAGCTCTTTAGGCGCCTAAACTATTTCCTCGGTTCTCTCCCTTAGATACATTTCCGCCCACAAATGGTCACTTTCCAAGATTTGATATTACAAAGTGTTTTTTTCTCTTTTAAGCTTATTTTTTTTACAAAAACAAAAATTCTTATTTAATATTTTATATTGATCTCTATGTTTTAGTTATACCAATTTCTATCCAACATATTATTTTTACGAAGGTGCCCCTAGTGTAATGACTAACGTTGAGAATGGATACAACGATCTGAGTTCAAATACTGGACGAAGCTGTTTACACTTCACATTGCGTTACTATCCTTAGAAAAGGTACGAATCTAACTATTCTCCCTCCAGCTATGTGCAAAAAGTAGGGCAGATTCGATCTTTAACGTTAGTATAGCAACCGGTCTAGGAGAAGGAAAACGTTGAATTCAAACATGTTAAATTCAGTTTAAAAATTGACCTTATGCCACATCCTGCCCATGAGGAAGGGTTGGTAAATAAATACAATTATTTACAAATAGTTTTCATTGGTTAATCGAAAACATTATTACTAATTAAAAGAATGAGACTTACGCCACAAGGGTTAAACACTTTGTGTTGAATCCTGCTCATGTGGATGGGTAGGTAAATGCATACATATTATTTGCAAAGTTTTTCATTCCGGTTTTAACTGGGGGCTTTTCCTTTAAATCTGAGTAACAGAGAGTCTCCTCAGATCTCCAGGACTCTTCTGAATATTCTTGTAGATTTCTTTCAAGTTATTCAACGGTTTAGATTATCTCCATTCTATCTCTGTTTGTTTGATGGCATTTGCTTCTAATATTCCCAGATACTTGTAAATTTTCTATTCCTTGTAGATCTGACCTCTATACATGGAACCACATCAAATTAAAGAATATTGTTATATAGAAGAAAGATATTGACTAAGATAGATAGATAGATAGATAGTGAAGAAATAATTGGTGAAGAAAGATAAAATACAGATGTTTCTGTTTTGATACCTTTGTTTCTGACATATAAATCTTCTTGTCTTATTTAATGCCAAAGCCATCTTTTTAGACGGAAAATTATGTTACTATTTAACCCGCACCAAGAGGAATAAGGGAATTCATACCTTTACCAAGAGTATCAGTCTAAAAGCGAACGTAATTGCGCAGCGAGAAAACACACAAGAAAATGATAGATAGATAGATAGATAGATAGATAGATATAAGGCTATTAGAACCATCAATGAGTCCACGGAAAAAGACAGGGGAACTGGGGATATAACCCTGAACTTCAGTAAAAAATCAACAGTTTCACCGAGTTTGTAACCAGCGGCAGTTTACTACAGCAGAAACACTAACAAAAACAACAACAACAATAATAATAAAAACAATAATAATTAAAATTATTTTACGTTAAGTAAAAGTAAATATGACTTTGTAGTAACAGTCATAAATTGGGAATTGTACAAATGACAGCCTAAACAAATAACATAAACATAACATAATTTCTCCCAAAAAACAATAACGTGTGCTATATAAGTACTTTGGAATTTATTAAACGAATAATCCAGGCGTTCAGAGTTTCTCTTTTTTGCGTTAACACCCCACTTGATGCATTCTTGGGAGCAATCTCTGTGCGTTGTGGTTAACGTACTGGACTGCAACATTGTAATAATCGAAGTTGAAATCCAGACGCGCTATTATGTTTACTTTTGGACAAATAAACTTAGGAAAATTTATTCCTTCACTTCGGTTATGGGTAAAATAATACCGATACTGTTCTTCGACAAGGAATTGAATAACCCACAAAAATTATTACACCATTAATCAAAGAAAATCAACGAATATTTTTTGGCTTTCCTATATCGTCTGAAGTTCTAACATGACGTATTTACATTATTGCATCATTTTTAAGACTATTATCTTAATTCTTGTAGTTTTTAACACATCATTTCATTTGATATATTCTTTGGCCTTCCTAACTCTCTAAACTTCCGACATGAAGAATTTTCATTATTCCATGTATTTTTTAGATTACTAGCTTAATTCATGTTGTTTTTAACATATCATTTTATTTGATATATTTTTCCTTGCCGAATCTGAAAACTGGCAAATTGTTATTTTCATCTCATGAAGGAGCTGTCTCCATGGTGTCGTGGCTAAAGTACTGGGCTGTAACATTGCAGTAAATGATTTCGAAACCCAGTGACGATATTACCTTCCCTTATTCCTCCAGATATGAGTTAAATGGTACCTCTAATATCTTTCATTAAGGATGGCTTGGGCATTAAATAAACCGTGAAGATTGACGTGCCATTTACTAAAAAAATCAGATAAAACCTATTACAAGAATCAAAGCATGGTAGGACTTTAAGACATTTGGTTCTAACACGATGAGACCATTACCATCTCTCATTAGAGCAGTCAAAGATAAATACAAAGGCTGATGCATATTTTATCTGTTCCCGTATTATTAACGAGATCTTGAGACGCAATCATGTGATAAAATTATGGTAATTGTGCCATGGGCGCGGTTACTTTCAGGTTAATTTGAGACGTTGAAGGTTTGAAATAATAAGTATTCGCCATTTCATTTCAAATGTATGAACAACACCTTTCCAGTGATGTCTTGAATACTTCTTACCAACTGTCGAGGTTAACCCCATGTTGTTCCCCGCTTCTTGTATATACACCAACTCAAGTCGAACCTCGGCTAACGATCCTGAAGCAGTCAGTTAGAGGCATAAGTCTCTACGTAAGCTCAGATAAAACAGAGTGCATGAGTTTTCATGATGCTGTCTGCTTTTAATCAAGAACTTCTGAAATTAGTTGACCATTTCCTATACCTCGGCAGCAATATTTCGGTTACCGAAAGTGATGTCATGGTAAAGCATGACCAGTTATCTGCTAGATTTGAACCATAGAGAAATATGGTCTCTCTAATAAAATAAGACATATTGGACACTGCTGGATGTGCGGCATTCTTCAAGGGACGACTACAGATTGACACAACATTATTGGTCTAAAAGCCAAAATTTACGTCCAGCTTTATGCAGACACTTGGTCCGTCTACAGGACTTACCAGGTGTGTAAAACTGAACGCTCGAGAAATCAAACAGCTTTATCCAAACATTTTTCGAAGTTGAAAGATAGACTTTTAACTCCAAAGACTCAATGGAAAATTTTGAAAAGATCTACAGATTTGTGTCTGGAAGAAAAGATACAAATTTTGTTGTACATTGATCTTGTTAACCTATTAAATCTTATGGAGGTGCCCGTGGTGTAATGGTTATCGTCGTAGGAAATGGACACGGCGACACGAGTTCAAATCCTGGACGAGACTGATTGCACTCCACATTGCATTAATACCCAGCTATGGGTAAATAGTAGGGCAGACTAGGTTCTTCAGCAAATAGTCTAGGAGAAGGAAAACTCTGGATTCAAACCTGTTAAACTCCGCTAAAAAATTGACCTTGTGTCATATCCTGCCCGAGCGGAGGGGTTGGTAAATATAGTTAATCTATTAAATTCACCGGGACATTGGTTAGAGTGTTCGCCAATGGCCCGGGAGACCTGGGTTCAATCCCAGGTCGAGTCATACCAAAGACTTTAAAAATGGAACTTGATACCACCTTGCTTAACACTCAGCATTATAAGGTACGGTTCAAGGGTAAAGTGGAGCAATCCAGGGAATGGAGTAGCGCCCTCCCCTACACCTTGGTGTAGTAGCTATCGAAAAGGGAGCCTTCGGGTCACCCTCGACTATGGTCGCTAACTTTACTTACTTTTTATTAAATCAGAGATGTGATTTTATTGCGAGATGAGGGCATAGAAAGAGATTTTGATTATTTTTCAAAAGAAGCGAAAAAATTGATAAAAAAAAAATAACTATGATTTATTAAATTGGTAAATGAATTAGAATTTGAATCTATATTAGTAATTTTTGAATCTATATTAGTAATTTTTGCTCTATCATTGTAATTCGAGGGGGTGGGCTTTTACCGTAAATAACATTATAGATTTTTTAGTTCATCTTAATGATAAAAATTGATGGCTTTTTTTTTTTTCTTTTTGAAGAGAAAATAATTTGCTCTGTCGATTTTAATTACATTGAGTTCTTGACTGGGATTACTTAAATTTAATATTCTATTTTTGAATATTTCATGTCTTGCTTGGAATTGTTCCCAACTCTGAATTTAGTGGATCAAATACTCTCATATATATATATATATATATATATATATATATATATATATATATATATATATATATATATATATATATATATATCCGTGCTGCCAGCACGATATGATGATGATGATGATATATATATATATACCTGTGTGTATCCCATATATATATATATATATATATATATATATATATATATATATATATATATACATGTGTGTATCCCATATATATATATATATATATATATATATATATATATATATCGAACTAAGAATATATTGATACCCATTTAGAGATCTCGAGAAAGATACAGAATATAATTAATATGTATATAGAGTTATATCTCTTATTCGTTTATATTTAAATAGACAGTGAAATAAAGAACGAATGACCAGAAGTTGGTATAAAGAGATTGAGAAAAAGATGAGCTAATCGTAATAGATAGATAGATAGATAGATAGATAGATAGATAGATAGATAGATAGATAAGTTCAGTTATATATGTATATATCGTTAGATCAAGAGGAAGGGCTGGGATAGAGATTGATATCCAAACCCCCGGACGTGTGGAGAGTGTTGGACTAAGAAATTGTTTCTCCGTGCCAATTGTCAGCGGAGAAATATTCCATCCTAAGAGCTGTGGAGACAGTCCGACAGAATTATCTTGAAAAGCTGAAGCGAAACAAAACGAGAGAAAAAAAAAAGATGTAAAAATGAAAGAAATAAAAACAAAAGATCTTTAAATCATATAAAAACAAAATGAAAAAGGAAAAATATATCCTCAACTGCTGATGTAAAACAAAGCTGAACGAATAAAATTGCAGGAAAAGGCGTAAAAAAGGAAAAGATTATTTTGAATATGTCCCCAAAATGGTGAAAAATGAGAAAGGCACTTAAAACCTTTCTTGCGAATTAAAAAAAAAAGACAGAAAAAATACTAAAAAAATAAGAGATGTACGAGGTAGACACATCCACTTAAAACATTATATATATATATATATATATATATATATATATATATATATATATATATATATATATATATATATATATATATATGTGTGTGTGTGTGTGTGTGTTTGTGTTTGTGTGTGTGTGTGTGTGTGTGCACGTGGCCGTGCTTACGTATATATGACACCGCAATATATAGCTTGTATATATTACATATACAAATTAAGTACTGACATATATGAAAGGTAAATATTCCTATACTGATATATATATATATATATATATATATATATATATATATATATATATATATATATAATTCGGAAAGAGAGAGAGAAAGAGAGACAGAGAGTGATCATACCCTACTGTAATGCATCGGCACGCAAAAATAGACACAAATTCACACACACACACACACACACACACACACACACACACACACACACACACATATATATATATATATTTGTGTGTGTCACAATTTTAAAGTGATATATATATATATATATATATATATATATATATATATATATATATATATATATACATATATATATATATATAAAGGAGTTAAAGATGTTCCATAACTATATATTCCACCTATGTTGTCATGGTTATGCACAAACAAACACACACACTCATACAAATATATGTATGCATATATATTTATTCATGGTTGTATATATACATATATACCTCTATATACGTATAAATAATTTCATATACATATATATATACGTATGTATCTATATACATATACATATATTTGTCTCTGATTGTGTGCCCGTCGGTATGTGTGCACTTTATTACACACACACACACACACACACACACACACACACACACACATATATATATATATATATATATATATTCTGACATAATTAATAATATATAATTTTAGTGACTATCAATTCAGAATCATCTCTATTACTCTATTTCTCTCTCTCTCTCTCTCTCTATCTCTCTCTCTCTCTCTCTCTCTCTCATACACACACACAAACACACACATACATACATACATGCATACAAGCTTTTTATCTATCTCACTTCATGTATATATATATATATATGTGTGGGTGGAGGGGTATAAAAGGAAAAATATTATCGAATAGAATGCTATTAACGATAATAGAACGCTAAAAAACATTCTCATTTTTTTCATTTTAAATTATTTTTTTAGATGAAGCATTTTAACATCTGCTATTAATCGCCCTGAAGATGATTTAAGAAAAAACCGAAATATTGGCATATTAACATGTATAAAAAATACATCGTCTGAACAATTTGCTTTTTATGTTATCATGTTTACACACTGTAAGGTGTATTTCCATTTTTCTCGAATACATATATATATTTATCAGAAAAAACAAACAAACAGATAGATACTATGCCATTATGAATTTATTTCAAAAAGTCGCAAATAGCAGATGGTATCTTTACATGGTTTTAATAGAATGCAAAGGGAGAAATATAATTTATCCCAAGAAAAAAAAAATTCAAATAAAAATGTACTTCCGAAAATGTGGTATACTATACTCATATTTTTCCCATTGAATGTAAATTTGAAGAGAAAATCTACATAGCTTTATCCGCAGAGAACAGGACTATATAACCACCGATTTTCTTTTACAAATCCGTTACTTAGGAATCAAACAGCTCAATTAAGTGTTATTGCAGTTTAAAAGAACGTGGACTAAGCCCACAAATAAAATGGAAATTCATAAAAATACATTCGACGGTGAATAGCTTAAACGGTAGATGTAACTTATGCCTGGAGGAAAAAATTGGCATATTGAATTACAAAGACACTACACAACTATTAAATTAACGAAACAAATAAATATTCAAATGTCGACACAAAAATAGGTTTAGATTAATTTGAAAGGGATTATGAATAGCAATGAGTTTAATAAGAATATGATGTATAAATTGAGTGAAAATTAGTTAGAATACCAATGTTTAATGTATAAACTGGCAGGATTAAAGTAACAATTTAACGATATTTCAACATAGTAAAATTTAATGATAATTATGATTATAGACATTAAATTAAATAAAAGTATATTGTTCTTCATTTGAAAGTAAAACTACCTGAATTCGGTAATTATTGAGAGATTGATTTAGACAGTTGTTGAAATATTACGATAATGATATATAAATTAACGATAGGATTTGTGTAACTAGTGATGAAAGGAAAGTAATAACCTAGTTTACCTCTTAGAAGGGAAGAATCGTCGATATTCATAAACACAGTGGTTTACGACATCACTTTTAAAGTTAATTAGATCAAATGTGATATGAAGTTATTTGATAAATTAGAAGGGAATTATTGGAAATAAAAATGAAATAATAAAAAGAGGGATAAATTGAGCGATAACTCCGTTGGACGCTGACTAAACGGTTGGAGAAGAAGCTAGACGGCAATTATACAAGAATGTTGAGAGCAATATTCAACAAGTCCTGGCAGCAACACCACACAAGGCGCCAACTGTACGGTCACCAACCACCTGTCACGAAAACTATACAAGCTAGACGAACCGGACATGCTGGACACTGCTGGAGAAGCAAGGACGAGATCGTAAGTGATATGCTCCTGTGGACCCCCGCATATGGCCTATCAAAAGCAGGACGACCAGCTCGAACATACATACAGCAGCTATGTGATGATACGGGATGAAACCCTGAGGACCTGCCGGAGGCGATGAATGATAGGGAGACGTGGAGAGAGAGGGTCAGGGATATCCGTGCTAGCCGCACGACTTGATGATGATGATGATATACATATATATATATATATATATATATATATATGTGTGTGTGTGTGTGTGTGTGTGTGTGTATCTTCAACCTAGCCTCACGAACTGAGCAGAAGGAAGAGGACTGCCAAAGCTAGACTGAAAGGTACCAGCCAACAAGATCAAATAAACCTGTGGAAACATTATTTCGAGAATTTACTCGGTTACCTCCGGAAGTCACTCATGAACTAATAACGAGAATTATAAGCAAGCAATTAGACATCAAACTAGGACCGTTTACCCAAGAACACGACATGGTACTGAGAAAAATTTTTAATAAAAAAGGTAGCAGGGTTCGATGAAATAACCCCTGAAGTGTGGAAGTCGAGAAAATTCGACGACATACTACTTCCACATTGTAATGCCGTATATGATCAAAATCCTATAGACAGATGGATGAAGGGATGTATCTTCCCTTTCCCTTAAAAAAGCGACCTCGGGTTAGCCAAGAATTACCGAGGTATAACACGTCCAAAGCGGCCAAGATATACAATGCCCTATTACGTAACTGCATAGAACCCAAAATTGACAACATACTTAGGAAGAACCAAAACGGCTTCCGGAGAAATAGATCCACGACATCCCAAAGTTTGACTATCCGTCGAATTCTTGAAGGTGTACGCTTAAAGAACCTACAGGCAACAATATTATTTGTTGACTTTACTCAGACCTTTCACTCCATTCACAGAGGAAAGATGGAGCAAATTCTTCTCGCCTACGGCCTACCATAAAAAACCGTTGCAGCCATAATCATGCTCTATAGAAACACCAAAGTAAAATTCCGTTCTCCGGATGGAGACAGACTACTTCGACATAGTAACAGGAATACTACAAGGAGACACACTAACCCCATACCTATTTATCATCTGTCTGGCACCCGCCCAAGCCGAAACACTGCTACATAGTCTGGAACGAGCTGCTGCGGGCATCGGCCTCTATGTCAATGCACACAAAACGGAATATATATAGCTTAATCAAACAGGCAACATCTCCACACTAAACGGTAGCACTCTGAAACTAGTTGACAAATTCACCTACCTAGGGAGAAGAGTATCATCAACCGAGACAGACATCAACACATGTCTAGCAAAGGCATGGACAGCTACCAATGGACTATCGGTTATAAATGAAGTGCAGTTTTTTCCAAACACAGCGTTCTTGTCGATACTGCTATATGGATGCACTACATGGACGCTGACTAAACGGATGGAGAAAAAGCTTGACGGCAATTACACAAGATAGCAGTGAGCAATACTAAACAAGTCCTGGAGACAGCACCTCACAAAGCAGCAGTCACTTCCACCCATCACGAAAACTATCAAAATTAGACGAACCAGACACTCGGGACACTGCTGGAGAAGTAGGGACGAACTCGTGAGTGATGTACTCCGGTGGACCCCTTCACATGGACGAGCAAAGGCAGAACGTCCAGCTCGAACCTACATACAGCAGCTCTGTGCCGATACGGGGTGTAACCTTGAGGATCAGCCGAAAGCATTGGATGATTGGGAGATGTGGCGAGAGAGGGTCACCCTCCAATGAGTGTCCTGGATATAATGCAAAAATCTGATGTCGAGGCTCAAATCCTGGAGCTTTGGGGAAAGTTAAATATCTCTTCATTCCCAATTCACCCAGGTCCACTCTAGCCCGGAGTGTTAGCACCTGATAGGGTCCTCTCTATTGTTCAAATAGAAATGTTTGACTTTTAGACGGTGTGCAAACAAATGACGTAAGTTAAATTGAATTTTTAGAAATAGTACTCTTTGACCATTTTTGTTAGAATTAGGCCTGTTTGGCCATTCAACTGTGTGTAAATAAATGTCTGTCAATTTATTTGTATGTGATATATAACAATACTTGGGGCTATTTAACTATGCGCAATTCAATGAGTAATTTTTAATAAAATAATTAGTTATATATAGCAAAACTTGAAAACTTGTTAGCTACGTACATAAGTTAAATTATAGGTATTGCATCGTAATACTTAGAACTATTTGATTGTGTGCATAGGAAATAAATAGTGTTTAATAGAATAATTAGTTTTAAATTGCAATACCTATAACCTGTGTGCAAAAAATGACTAATATTGAATAGAATTATAAGTGTTAGATAGCAATAATTAAAACCACTTAACCGTTGTAGAAACAATGGCAATACTAGTATGGATACAAATTACTTGTCATTTAAAAACTAAATAACCAACAAACTATTCACTTACGAATATATTTATATCTATCTAAAAATGTGCAAACTAATGACTGATGTTAAATTGTTCCTGTTACAAAGCATTACTTAAAACTATAGAACTTTTTATATGTCATGATTAAGAGCCAATAGATTTATTCGTATCAGATAGAAGTACTTGAAAACCATTTAACTGCGTGCAAAAAAAATGAGATCAGGCTCGTTTAAAAATGTTATGAACAGAATGTGCTTATAAATCATATACTCGCTTAAGCCGGATTTGGTATTATATAACCTACAATGGCTGATATGCCATAAAATCCAACCAAATCAAACTATTCATTGTATTTATTAATACAACTACACGACTTACCCTCTTAGACATTCAACTTATAAGTGCGTAAATATCCTCTTGGATGAACGTGGTGTCAAATCACTTGGCCTTCAATCAATTGTTTTAAGAGCAATCTAGATGATATTTGCACCATGTCAGAAGTATGATGTAAATGAAGAAAATTGAACTTACAACTCAATTGTAATTGATTTGCGAAAATATCTCGTTAAGCGTTACACTGTGACGATTTGCCCTGTCTGCAGTCAGTGTTGAAATTATTGACGAAGCTGTTATAGGAAAGAAAATCTACCGATATAGGCCATCAAAATATTACCGAGTATGGACGATCTGTTCGGAGATCAAAAGATTTTTTAAACACGATAATTATCCCAAACGCACCATGGCGATTCCTGTTTAGCGTTGAGAAGGTCTTAAGTTTTCGCTTTATTTCTCGGACGTTTATTCGACAGAAACTTTCATAAATTCTCAGCCAAAATCAGTGGAAATTACACTCAGTGAAGCTCAGTTTTAGCGTAAAAATGCAAGCAGGTTCAACACAATTTACATCCGACAGGCATTTCTAAAAATTAGAATTCTACTCTTTCTAATAACCGTCGTCAGACGTCATCTGACACCTCACTGACCAACACCAAATTCGTTACACGATGTCAACCAATGCTTCAACGGACAACACCAACTTCGTTTAATATGAACAAAAATAAATGTGTAAAATACAGGTTCCACTATTATTTCAATGGTTTCAGACAATGAAGATTTTTCTCATTTAAATTCTTTTTGAAAAATTATACCATTCGTTAATGTATAAAGACAGACAAAAGCGCTGAACACGCTATTTTTTCTGACAATTTCTACGTTCATTCACTCCAGATTAATATCACATGTTACTAGAAAAATTCATATATTCTTCCGAATCTGTACTTTATATATATATCATCATCATCATCATATCGTGCTGGCAGCACGGATATCCCTGACCCTCTCTCGCCACTCCTCCCTATCGTTCATCGCCCTAGGTAGGTCTTCAGGACAACAACCTGTATCCTCACATAGCTGCTGAATGTACGTTCGTGCTGGTCGTCCTGCT
>OY757935.1:52646144-52703644 GCA_963585895.1 Sepioteuthis lessoniana | reverse complement strand
TATCTCACTCAGACGAGATGGAGGTTAAAAAAATACTTCATATGAATGCAGGGAGATGTATAAGAATTTCGTACTTGATCGTAGGGGAAGGAGGAAGAATATCCCCTTGGCGGCGGATAGGTTATGTGGATGAGCCCACTGTGTGAAGGAGCGAACGAAACATGAGCAGAATTATAATATACAATGGCGTAATGAGTAGAGTGTTCGCCTATGGTCCGGGAGACCGGAGTTCAATCCCAGCTCGAGTCATACCAAAAACTCAAAAAATGATACTTGATGCCACCTTGCTTAGAATTCAGAATTTTAAGGTAAGGGTCAAGGGTAAAGAAGTTTAATCCAAGTAATAGAGTAGCGCCCCTCCTACACCTCGGTGTAGTAACTTTTGAAAAAGAAACCTTCGGGTCACCCTCGACTAAGGTCACCAACTTTACTTATATATGCTTAATACATGTATACTAATGCACACACACGTACACTCACAGAGTACACTCTTGTAAATATGTACAAAAAAAAAAGAAGAAAAACCTCTCTAGAAGCCAAAGATTTTCAAACACAATTAATTCCAACAGGAGATTTACATATGAAAATCCTGTAAGTAAAAAGAATCACAACCTTAGCAAATTAATCTTCACTATAAAAGCCAGAAAAAAATTGCCTTAACTATTATTAGCCTCCTGAAGATGACAATAAAGACTGAAACACGTGTAGAGCATAGTTATATGAAATAGAATCTAAAGTACCACATTCAAATTCATTTTCAAACCTATTCATTTATATATATATATAGCAAATTTTGTTAAAGACGATCGAAGACTGTTTTTTCTTTAACTTTATTTTTTCAAGACTCTTTGTTATTTTTCTAATGTCGGGATCTACATGATAAGGGAATTGCCCCATATCTTCTGTCCAAGCGTTTTCGACCATACTTTTGGTCGTCATCAGGGGAAGTTTTGAGCTGACTTTTGAATTTTACTGTTCTAATAATTTGTAGCGATTTGTTTTGATTTTTTCTCCACCATCTTGACCCGGAAATACGAAGAATAGTTAGAAGACTTGAACATCTTCACTTGAAGATCGTAACAAAAAGGCAATCTGTGGTATTTAGAATTTCTCTCTCTCTCTCATGTATATATATATATTGCTATCCACAGACAGACTGTTTCGTTGTATCACAACTCTTCAGTGTGGTTAGACATGTAGGACGCTTGAAGCTGGGATCGAAACCCACCCAACTTTACGTTAGACTTAGTATCATACCGCTCGGCCAACAAGCATACCACGTCAGCTAGGGAATTATAAGGTATTAAGTAACAAAAGCAGCAGCAGCGTTCGTTTGTTTACATTTTATACTTACCTGCTACCAGAGTGCTCAATTCGTTCGAAGAGCTTTGCATAATGTGAGCAGCAGCCGTAAATTCCTTCACCAGAGTGCTCAACCCCCATGGGGAGCGTATATCATTTTGTCCATTTTTATTGTAGAGAGATTGTAACCTCCCACTGAATAGACTGGTCAGAGAACTATATTTAGAGCAGTGGTGAGTTAGTCTGTCTGAAAACAAACAACTAAGGTTGCTTACATTTGACAACGGATTATATTTCCGTAACTAAATATCTCATCGTAAACGTGTGCCGACTCTTACAACTTTGGACACAACACTTATCTATCTCAGTATGTTCATATATCTTCCTCTTCCTCTCTCTCTCTCTCTCTCTCTCTATATATATATATATATATATGTGTGTGTGTGTGTGTGTGTGTGTGTGTGCGTTTGTCTGGGAGTGCATGATAAGTTCATATTTACCAACCCCTCCACTTGGGCAGGATATAACACAAGGTCATTTTTAAGCGGAGTTTAATAGGTTTGAATTCAGAGTTTTCCTTCTCCAAGACTAGTTGCCTGACCAAGGCTGAAGAACCTAGTCTGCCCTACTATTTACCCATAGCTGGAGGGAGAATATTTTTGATTCATACCTTTCCCAAGGGTATTAGTGCTATGTGAAATACAATCAGTCTGGTCCAGGATTTGAACTCGTGTAACCGTGTCCATTTCCTGCGACGATAACCATTGCATCACGGGCACCTGCATGATAAGTTACAATAATATTTAATGAAAATATCTACACTATCGTCATTATTATTAGTAAGGAACTGAAATAGCAAACAATGAAAGGTAGCAGTTCATTGAATTTTTCTTCGTCTTCCACTTTCAAAAATCGGCTCAGAGTTTTTATGACCGTCGTTATAGTAAAGGAGTAGTTTAGCAGTGGTAGCCATGGGACATAGTGGTAGAGTGTTTGCTAATGGCCCAGGAGACCGGTGTTCAATCTCAGATCGAATCATACCAGACTCAAAAAGTGGTACTTGATACCTCCTCGCTTAACACTCAGCATTATTAGGTACGTTTCAAGGGTAAAGTGGAGCAATCCAGGGAATAGAGTAGCACTTCGGTGTTGTAGCTATTGAAAAGGGAGCTTTCGGTAGGCCTCGTCTACGGTCGCTGACTTTACTTACTTACTGTATTTATAAAAGGAATCAATCTTAATGTTGATGACGATAGGAAAGTGCTTAAATTGTACCATTGGATGGAGAAAAAAACGTGTTAAGCAACACGATAATGGGGGGGGATAAGCCCTTGCAAAAGAAATGATATTAAAATGCAGGAAGCAAATAATTATTCTTGAAATACGAATATTTTTTTAAATATTTCCTGTTAAAACGTGAAGAGTCATATATATCTTCGAATAGTAATTATGTACAAAGATTAGTTCAGTTTGGCACAAGGCTAGAAGTATGGGGCACAAAATGAGAATATTATATACATTAATTTTCTGATCAAAATGCCACCAATAGTTATGAAATTAACTTAAATACGCATCGATTAAACTAGTTTAATTCTGTCTATTCAAGCCAGTCTGTTCGTAGCTATCTATGCTAGTCTTTTCCTATCTGTATTAATTCGGTCATCTCTCTCTCTCTCTCACACACACACACACACACACCAAGACTTCCACTGAACTTGTTCGATTCTCGTCAGTAATCTAGTGATAAAAAAAGCAACATATTTTACTGAGCAAATATTTTTCAAGATAATTTTCTCAGTGCGTTTAATTCTGCTCGAACATTATACGTCGAAAATTTCAGATCAAGATTCAGCTAATAATTATGTGAATAGGCTGAAGACGTATTGATCTAAACCTGTTATATAAATAAAAGTAAAATAAAAGAAACGAAAAAGGTCGTTGATCGTCGACCACTGACCGGCCGTCATCTTTAATATGTCTACCCTAGCCAGTCGAATTCCTCAGACCCTCTCATAACCATCTCCCTTTATTCAATCCTCTTCGTCGTCCACGACTTCGCCCCCACCTACTTCTGCCATCTCCTCTTTTTCCGATTCTTCTTGGCTGCCGACGCCATTTTTATTGCCCTAGCATTTTCCACGTGTAATTTAATAAAGTTAAGTGATATTGATCAGTCACTTTTGAACACTCATGGGTCCCTGGGACGGGAGTCGGGCAGTTGAAGGAGTGTCGATGGAGAAGGGAATATAGGGATGGACTTTTGCTTAAGAGAGAAGAACAGGGGAATAGGAAGAGGAGCCAAGAAAGAAAGAAGCGAATGCTCATACGGAAATTTGCTTAAATCGGCAAAAGTTACCACTTCTTGCGTAAACACTTCATGACAACGGCAAGAGAAAAAGCTAAACAAAAAAAGAAAAAGAAAACAAAGAGAAGAAAAACGACCCCCCACCAAAAAAGGAACCAAACAAAAGCTTATATATCTACATTTATCAAATAACTATCAAAGCCATCTTCTCTTACAGATATCTAAATAACTATATGCATAAATCTATCTATCTATCTATCTATCTATCTCTGGCAATATGTTCATTATTATACGTTTGTCTATCTACAAGACGACCTCGGAATTGTAATGGTAGTACATGATAATATTTCTATTTTGGAAGAAGTGAAAGATTCTAATTAGCGTTCCATGTTTATTTCCATTATATCGAGAAGTTCGCTAATTGAAATATATGTAAATGTAGTCTAAACAAAATTCTCATATATATATATATATATATATATATATATATATATATATATATATATATATATATTCAATTCTACTAATATATAGATGGATATGTAAGTATACCTCAGTTTGTTTCTGGCACTTTATTTATCTATCTGAGATATGTTTTCAAAATTATCGAGACGGAAGATGTTTTTACCGAGAGAGAAGAAAGAAAATAAATGAAACGTTAATTTTTCTTCAAGAGAACCTTCTTTACATTCAATAGACCTATTTCAACCTGCTTTCCATTGGTCGAAGCACCGATGAAGCTCTTATTTTGTAATTGACGACCTCGACCTCAAAACTCTTATCCTCAAAATAAATTTTTGATTTAGGAAACAAAAATAATGTAAGAAAAGAGGCTAAGAAAAAGGAAATGTTCTGCTCTTTCACAATCTTGTGTTGTACCCAAATAAAGATTCAATTTTGATACTTTTTGTTTAAATCTCGCCTTGAACATATCCTTATTATCCTTTAAGATATGAATATTAAACACACGAAATGTCATTGAAGTTATATTTTAGATATACATTTATCTCATCAATTCGTTTCAGATAGAATGTGTCAATACATTCATACTCTGTATATATTCCATCGACATGGTCTAGTACTCTTTCTCTCTGCTTCAGGATTCAGCCTTTTCTTAAGAAGTGAAAAACAAGAGCTGTAATTGGCCGTACTATGTTACGTGTTAAAGTGTTGTTCGATTTTAGCTCTCTCTCTCTCTCTCTCTCTATATATATATATATATATATATATATATTTATCATATTTACCCAACCCCTCCGCTCGGGCAGGATATGACACTAGGTCAATTTTTAAGCGGAGTTTAACAGGTTTGAATTCAGAGTTTTCCTTCTTCTAGACTAGTTGCCTAACCAAGGCTGAAGAACCTAGTCTACCCTACTATTCACCCATAGCTGGAGGGAGAATAATTGGGATTCATACCTTTCCCAAGATTATTAGTGCTATGTGAAATGCTATCAGTCTCGTCCAGGATTTGAACTCGTGTCGCCGTGTCCATTTCCTTCGACAATAACCATTACACCACGGGCACATATGAATATGGGACGTGCAGGATCGGAATAGAATTTTTATAAGCGTTTTCATATTTAAAATGCATAAAATATCTTAAAATCGATTAGAATATCTCACTATAATTCTATAAAAAGGACTCTTTGTTTTGTCAACGTTTTATCAAAGAATTTTTACCGTAGATCTGGTACTTGAGGAATTGACGATAAAGGTTGTTGCTAGTAGCAATGCAGCGAGGAAAAAAAATAAAGGAAAATACATTACCCACACTAATAGAGTTGCCACGGGTGGAATTAATTTCCCTTACTCCTGGTGGATTGCAGAACATATGTATGTTTGTAAACTAGATGCTTATCGCTAAAAATCACAAAGACGTCATTTTATTTTATATGAAAAATAATTTTTTAGAAATTCATTTTTTTCAAAAGTTAAATAAATAATATAATATAATATAATATAATAAAGTTAAATAAATGAATAAATAAATAAAAGACGTTATTTTTGAAAATCTTAAATATATATGTACAGTTCGAAAAAACTTAAAAAAAAAAAAACAACACATTTAGCTTCTTTTTTTTTTTTTTGAATAAATAGAATGAAATAGAATAAAAAAAAAGAATTTTCAAACACTAATTACGTCACATACATTTTGAAACAGACACAATCAACGATGATTGAAGGCAAATAATTTTATCATTTTTTTTCCTTCTATTTTTAATTTGAAAATAATTTTCGAATGAGATAACATCGCATGATAACATAGCTCGAAAAATGGTTTAAAAAACAAAAACAAGACGTCAAACATTGGTATATTATTCATATATAAATATATCCTCTGAATATCCTTCTTTTTTCATATTTTTATATTCTCACACACACACACACACACACACACACACACACATATATATATATATATATATATATATATGGGAAAACAACTGATTTTCATACTAAAAAAGGGTTAATTTTTGTGCAAAAAGTAGGGTCGAGAAATTGTCACTTTTGTGTCAGTGATCTTGCATTTATCAACCAATCAGAGGTTATGCGCTAATTTTAAAATTTCGAGATACTTCGCAGACGACATTTGACTTGTTGCGAATATTTTGAAGCATCAAAACGCAAAATAATGTTAGAAATCTTTTCTTTGCTACATTTTTTTAAATACATTCTTTAACCAATTAATTAATAGATAAATCAACTTTTATATCAAATTTCCATCCAGCTCCATCTTATAAATAGTGAAGAAATGAATATTTTTTGTAGGTATGGAATTATTCTGTATCAACTCAAACTTTCGGTTTATTTCTTTTGTGTAAAAATTTCACATTCTTTTCTTTCAAGAATACATTTTATTTCAACATCATTTAACTATCTTAAAATCGGGCGGACATGTGAGTATTTACATAGATTTATTAATAATAAGCCACAAAATACTTTTAACGCATAAATACATTTTCTCTCTCACATAGTGACATACTCATATATAAAACTTTTACACACTCAAAATATATCCCTATGATAAGGCTGACAAAAACGGCTATGTTCAATGCAATAATGTTCACTTCCTTTTAAAAAATATCTACGCTCTGATTTCTATTACCTTTGTTTACAGGAGCTTCCGTTTTGCAGCAAACTTTCACTCAATTCAAAGAAACAAAAGTTATCTATTCCTAGATCACAGTTTTATTCAGTGATTTGTTTCCTATATATATATATATATATATATATATATATATATATTTATATATAAATATATTTATATATATATATATATATATATATATGTATATATATATATAATAACAATACATAAATATATTTTAGATATATGTATTTATTCATGGAATTTGACTGCGACCCCTGGGTTTCATGGAGTTGTTTCCGAAACAACAATCATCAGGCAGTTAAGAAAATGAAATGAATCGAAAATCGAAAAATACAGTAAAAAAACCGTTGGGATTTGGTATGATTCTTTACGTGTGGTTGTGTGTGAGTGTGTGTGGATGTGTGTGTATGTTTGTGTGGGTTATAGTTGCGTATTAATGTGTATGGGTTATAGTTGGGTATTAATGTCTATGGGTTTATAGTTGCGTATTAATGTATATGGGTTAAAGTGAAGTTACAACGCAGCGCGTTGCTTTATCTGGATGTAACTTCTTAGATGTATCTTAATTTTTCGCTACATTATTTTATTTCTGTATGTGTAGGTGACTATAGCTAAGGAACAAAACATCATCATTGCATATCGAGGGGAATGAATAAGGATTTGATTCCTAAACGTATTTAAACGGATATATTATGGTAGACCAGAAGTATAAGTAAGGGTATATTGTATTGCAATATGATATTGTACAATGTTGGTATAATATTCAGGGAAGGGAATTGGGCTAGGATATAATAATAAATTGATGAAATGTTGCGTAAATGTTATATATACTATAGTTCTATATGGTAGTACGTGCGTAATGAAAATAATAAAGAGGTTATAATAATAGTAACAATTAACACTGTTATAAAATATATATATATATATATATATATATATATATATATATATATATATATATATATACTGCACGGATAGTAAACCAGCTATGGGAAAAATGTTAGGCGTGAATAAGCTCTCAAGCTTTTGTAGAATAAGTAAACTCGACAACTATAAGTTGGACTGATAACGAAGTATGTAGGATTTTTGAAAGGTTTTTCTTGTTTACAAATAAAGGAACGTAAATCCAAGTCGAACCAACGTAGAATTTCTCCAAAAGATTCCAAGTTTCAAGAGCTTTCAAGTTTCTCCAGTCATTTTCAAGAATGGTAGTTTTTTTTATGGAATTTAAATAAGGGTAAATTTCATTGTCACGAGCATTTGAAAGTACGGTATAAACTGATTTTTCTGCATATGTATATATATATATATATAATGAGTAAAATGAATTACAGAATGACCCAACCCCGTCTATAATTTATTATTAAAAATAGCCACTCCAAATAAATATAAAATTCATAATTTTCCAAACAACAAACACTACCACCGAAGATGACCAGCGAAATAGTCCAAAGTACTTGGGCTAATATTGTTTTTTTTCTTTCTACCATCTTGAACCGGAAATACGAAGAATAGTAAGAAAACTTGAACATCTTCACTTGAAGATCATAAAAAAAAGGCAGTCCGTGGTATTCAACAGAACTTGTCTTGATAACAATTTGCTGCCTAAATAAATAAATAAACATATATATATATATATATATATATATATATACACACAATTACACACCAGCAGGATTCGAAATAAAGTCAATTTTTAAGCAGAATTTATATGGTTTGAATTCAGAGTTTTCCTTCTCCGAGACGAGTTGTCACACAAAAATTAAAGAGCCCATTCTGCCCAACTACTTTACCCATTGCTCGAGGGAGAATAGTTGAAAATATTTTTCCCAAATCTATGAGCGCTATGTGAAATGCAAACAACCTCATCCAGTGTTTGAACCTCTGACGATATGCCCTTTCTTACATCGGTAAACATTATACAATAAGCACCTCCAACATATATATATATATATATATATATATATAGAGAGAGAGAGAGAGAGAGAATGAGAGAGAGGTGGGAGGCTGTATCAGAATCTATCCCTTTGAGTTCTGACACCAGCTGACCCAAACAATCTTTTTCCCTTGTTCGAGCCATTTCAAGAGTCAACTATATCCCAAAAAGTAATGATATATAGTTTTTATAAAAGAAACAGAAGTTCCTAATTCAACAAGTATCAAATCCCATTTTTGATTCATAATTTTTCAGAATCATTTCAATCATATACCACCACGACATCTAACTTAGGCAGGCAGCATGAAATACTGAGCACCCAGTGAGAATTGAACTCACTAACAGTTATCTGCTAACTCGTTAATCATTACATCATAAGAGTTTTACTTCGTGTTAAGCAGAACAAATAGATAAGCAGTATCTATCATTTGAGAGGTAGAGTAGATAGTTTTAAAAGATTTAAAAACGGTTGTCTCTTAAGTGTCAAATCAGTGTGATTGACAGTTTAAGGTCAGTTAAAAGTTTGGCTTTCATTGGACGCGTTAATGTCGAAAGACCAGAAGTTAGAAGTTAGATTGTAACTTTGGATAAGTCGAGAATCGTTGAAGTAAGCGGTTGATTTTTTCCCCGGTGGTATAAGTGAAAAGACAGAAACACGGAGTACCCAGAGAGAATTAGCCTTACTTACAACAGTCAGCTAGCATAGCTTGTTAACCATAACATCATGAGAGTTCGAATCCTGGACGAAGCAGTATTCATTTCACTTCGTGCTAATGTCCTTTGGAAAAGCATGAATTCACTGTTAACTAATAGATAAACAGTATCTATTCTATTATTTGAGAGGTTGTGTAGATAATTTTAAAAGATTTAAAAACGGATGTTCCTTGAGCGGAAACTGTGAGTATCAAATAGTGTGATTGACAGTCGTTTAAAAGTTTGGCTTTCATTGGACGAATTAAAGTCAGGTGACCAGAAGTTAGATTGTAACTTTGAATCTGTAAGTCGAGAATTATCAAAGCGAGCGGTTGATTTTCTCCATTTGTGGTCCGACTAGCACCCCCGATTCGCGGTCTAGATGATGTATGTCAAAGTTGTCTTTGATAATTAAGAATGTGTGCATATAGAAAATGTCTGTCATTCATCCCATCAGTAAAGAAAATGGGATAGCGTGAGACAACAAGAAAAGGCGAAGACAATATGGCTGCGAGAAACCACCATCGGTCAAGAGAAGGTACCTATACAACACTAATGACCTTCAAAATGGTATGGCGTAAGATGGAGATTTTTTTTTTTACAAAATTAGAGTTAGGACGGACAGTGAAGCATAGTATGGAGAGATTGTACAATACTGATATTCAAAGTGGAATGAGGTTTGCAAACATTTGTCAGCTGGAAAGAATAATCTCTTTCCTGTCCACTGAAGACAAATTTGTGATTGTAAGAGTGTATGAACGTTGGCTAACAGCTTTCGGCATTGTCAGAAACTTAGCAAAAGTACAAGCACAAACCTATGAAAAAAATTCCTACAAAGAAAAAAAAAAGAAAAAGGAAAACGTCCTTTATTATATACATATTTTTTTTATTAAATTCTAATAACTTGATAATTTTTCTTTTTCTTTTTTTTTTCTTTTTTTTTTTTGTAAATTTTTGAAATTTGTGTGATTTTCAAATGTTTTTACTCAAATTATCACAATCATTTTATTGGTAAACAATTTTCATTCGGCTTTTAAAAAGATTACTCCTGTAACGTACAGTACTTTCACTCTCTCTCTCTCTCTCTCTCTCTCTCTCTCTCTCTCTCACGCACACACACACACAAATATAATATATATATATATATATATATATATATTATATGTATATGTAGATGAGGAAGTTTGTTATATTTATAGATAAAGAGTGCTCAACAGCAATGATAGAACTGGCTGTAATGAAAGCATTGGTGAAAAACTGCGTTTCCAAGCACCGTTGACTCTGTTTCTACACTATCGTATATATATATATATATATATATATATATATATATATATATATATATATATATATATATATATAAGGCTTGTTTGGGTTAACCGGTGTTAGTAATCATGGGAATAGATTCTGATATAAATTCTCTCTCTCTCTCTCATTATATATATATATATATATGTGTGTGTGTGTGTGTGTGTGTGTGTGTGTGTGTGATGACAAAGAGAGTTTAATCAAAATAAGTTCGATAGAAGTTTGGAAATTCTCCCCTGCCATCAGCTGTCAACTTCAAGAAGATTAATTTTTATTTCTTACTGCATAAAAAACTTATTTTCTAAATAAAACAAAATTGCTTGGTAGATAAGGCTCAAGGGATTAAAGGAAAGGGAAAAAAATTAATGTTAAATTGAACAGATATATACACGGTTCAAATATAAAAGGTTTTTTTTTTTTTTGGTGGGGGTCTGTTTTTTTTTTTTTTTTTGTCAAACACGTATTTAGAGGTTTGCATCCCTCTTTTCGTTTTCGAACGCTGTATAAGAATGGAAAGTGTACCACGTACTGGTCGGAGGCAAGTGACAACAAACAACTGTCACCAATTCACCTGACGATACAGCGTGACAATATTACATTATTTTGTCATAAGGCTAGGTACTAAGGCGAGTATTCTACTCACCTTAGTTTTACAGTATTTACATGCGTGCTATTTTCCGGAATAAACTCCGACAATCGAAGTGAAGCCCATTCCCAGCACATAGTTTGAATCTCGCTTCTCGGATTATTACTCGTTCCAATCTATGGCTCACATCTTGCAATCACGACTCTTCAATAACTGGAGGTGGTGGAAGATTTAGTGAAGGAGTTCTTTACCTTGAACTGATATCAGTGATCGATCAAAGGACTGACAGAAAAGTGGCTTTAGCAGAGCATATCGTCTGGATCTTGTTCTAATCCCCAGCTCACTTCCAGCGCTCGCTACGCTTCAATAACTAAGAGGCAGTGGAAGCTTCAGTGAAGGAATTTTTCGCCTAGAAGTAAAAGAACTGATATAAGGCTGGAATAAAGAACTGGGAACATGATGGCTCCAGACAGTACAACACAATGATCTCTACTCTGGATGGTAGGCTGCTTTTTTTTTTTTTTTTTGCTTTTTTTTTTGTAACTTGAAAAATAAAGCAAATATGTTACCAAAATACTGAAAAACTGTCCTCGCCTATCAAGAGCTAATATTGTTCGATGTTTTGGTGAAAAATTTGTGTATTAAATACCTTAACTTTGTATGTGAGGCTCTGGAGAAGTGTTTTACAAACAAATTTATGAAAAACTTTGAATACGTTAACAAGCATTATAATGTCGACCTTTAAGCAAATTTGGCCTTCGTGTTGAAACAGCTAAATACAATTTATTGCTAAGTTTGACAAGAAAATAAACCTAATCTATCTTATCTTCTGGGGTTAGTCTCACAGGTCGTTGCTAGGGGCCGTCATTTTTTTTTTTCGGAAGTGATAACAAAAGAGAATTTCAAAAGTGAGACTCGCAAACATCTTTTATTCTCTGTGGATTGTAATCATATTTGTGGATCGTTGTCATTCCCAACTAAATTAATCAAATATCAATATTCAGTATAAAATTCTATACAATTTTGTATATCTTTTTGTATTTCTGAATCATAATTATTCAAGAATTGAGTAACATCTGTTCAATTTTAGATATCAATTTTTTTAGTTCATTTTTTAATTCGAAATTAAATATTAATTCTAAAGATTTATATAATTTTATACAATTTTTCTTCAGTTTTAAAGATCAATTTTATCAATTTATATTCATCATTTCTTATTATAATCTTTTTAATTAATTTTTTAAGTATATATAAGTTTTAACATTTCATACATTATTTCTATTTTAACCAATTTTATCAGGTATTTAAGATTTTTATAATAATTAGTGAATTAAATATCAGTTTTATACAATTTTATTTAGATTTATAATTCATAAATCCAATTAATTAATTATTAATAACATTTTATTCAATTTTTTCAATTTTAAATATAATTTTTTTTAAATTTTAAATATCTCTTTTTTTCAATTCATATCTATAAATTCACCTGAAGAAGGCCAGAGGGGAAATTTGGCCGAAACGTAGTGAAAGAAGAAACAACAACAAAAAAAAAGAAAAAAAAAACTACTACTACCAAGATGAGGAAAAAAGTCCGCAATAAGTAAAAGTTAATTCTCATATCTATAAATTTGAAAATGTTTAATTATAACTGAGGAGTTAAATAGCTATTCTATCATTTTATAAAAATTCTATTAAATTTTATAGCTTTTTTAAAAATTTTGATTTGGTTTAGTTTTATATCATATCAGCCATTGTAGCAACGGAACGGTCTGTTCAATTTTTGAGTTCGTTTGCTTGGCCATGTATCTTTCGAATTTACATTGACCGCATCAAGAAAGAGAGAGAAAGAGAAAAAAAGTGAGAGAGTCTACATTTATTAACGACACAGAAATTTAAATTTTCAGATAATGTGAAAAACCCTCTTATTGCCATTACTCCCAGATCCACTCTGACCCTGGGGCGTAGTACCTTTTAGGGTCCCGTTTGTGAGTCAAACAGAAGTGTCTAGTCATTTACTACACTTGAAAACATGTAATTGTGTGCCATCAAAGGACTAATGTTGAACAGAATTATAAGTGCTTATAGAAATACTTGAAACAACTGTTTGGAAATAGAACTATAAGCGTTAGATAGAATTACTGAAACCACTTAACTGTGTGAAAGCCGATGATTAAATAAAATTATTTATGTTAAATACCAATTCATTAAACCATTAAACTGTGTGCTAACAAATGATTGATATCAAATTAGATAGGAATACATGGAAAGAGAATTATTCCTATTAAATAGCAATACTTAGAATCATTTGAATGCAAATAAATGAGCTTTGACTCATTTAAAAACAATGTTATTTATACGCAATTTGGGTGTCTCGGGTAGTGTAATGGTTAACAAGCTAGACAAGCAAACCTTCACGAACGAATTCGAGTCTCATTGGGTGTCCAATTCATTCGGCCTTGTGCAACATCTAAGTAAAAAGTTAGCGACCGTTATCGAGGGCTACCAGCAGGCTCCTTTTACTAAAGCTACAACACAGAGGTGTACGGGAGGGCGCTACTCCTTTCCCTGGATTGTTCCACTTTACCCTTGATACGTACCTTATATTGCTGAGTGTTAAGCAAGGAGGTATCAAGTACCATTTTTAAAGTCTTTGGTATGACGCGACCGGGAACTGAAGCTAAGTAAATTACTACTTACACACTGTTTATTTACCAATCACACAGACACATATACATATATATAAACAGAATTTGGCATTAAATAACCTAAAAGGGTTCATATCCCATAAAACACAACCAACAAACAAAATGATTTAAAGTTACATGATATTAAGTATTTTTAACTAATACAAATAATTTAAGTATTGCTATAAAATACGAATAAATTTTCAACAGATTTTTTACCCGTAGATGGGACCCTAACAGGTACTACCGCCACGGATCAGAGTGGATCTGGGAATAATAATAATAATAATAATGAAGACATATAACGCATTCCTCTACACTTCACTGTCAGAGGTATATACATTGAAAATAGTTATTAACAATATTTGTGAGACAATTTTTTCTTGTAGATTAAAATATCACCACTCTCAAAATGGGTCCTTTTAAACTGCTGTATAAAAAGGCAAGCTTTCTCTATTTCTGTGGAGAAAAAGACCCCACCCAAGGAATTTATCTGGTTCAAAATCACTAACGATAAAAAATTGAATAACTGTATGATATTTTTCATTCGATCCTCTGCATTGTCCCTTTTTCAGAGTGAGTCAAATGTTTTGCACTATTTTGGTAACACGAGGCACAATTCAGGAGCTCTGGATGTTTTTGCCGCAATGTCAAACTAATAATTCTATTTAACATTATTCATTAGTTTGCACACATTTAAACGGTTCCAAGTATTGCTATCCAGCATTCATAACTCAATTAAATATTTATCCTTTGTTAGCTCTCGGTTAAATGGTTTCAACCGTTGTAAATCATTGATTATTTCTATTTGACCTGTTGATGGGACCCTAACACGTACTACCACTCCAGGTCAGAGCGGACCCGAGCCAAAATCGCCTGATGGCATAGAGCACGGCCTCGGGATCTATAGTTTAAGGCCTACCTGACCTGTCTGGTCATCAATGAACTTGCAACCCGAGATTTCTGGGACCATCTGCTTACTGTGCTGAGATCAAGTACACCTTCACCTTTCGCACTAAAAATATTTTTTGGTTGCATCTTCGGCGTTATTGCCAAGTCCGAACTCATAAAGCCTAAATTGCCGAATTAGACAACGTCGCACGTTCGTCGGTGCGACACTCAAATTACACACTGATTGAAGTAAAACACAACGTGTCAACGCACCAACCAACACGATACTATAAACCACAGCGAGTACCAATCACTTCATAAACTGCTTCGATCACCCCAAATTAGCTTGTACCGAAATACTGCAAAACTTTTGACTCTCTCTAGTATATCTAACAAGAAGCAAGAAAGAACTTCCCCACAAAATCTCCACCCTTTTCTGATATATCTTTATATTTTACAGCGTCATTTTTCCATTTCTCTTAAGAACACAAATTGATTAATGCTTTTTGTTTTATGTTTTTTCTTTCGGAGAGGGGTAGAGGGGTTATATTTTGGTAGGGATTTTGCAACTGTCGATTATTAATTCAACCTTTTATTTTTCGTTTCGATATCCATTGATATCTTTTCCTTTTCTACTGAAATATTTATTTATTTGTTTTTCTTTTCAGCCATTTTTCAACTCCTCCCTTCACCCCAAATAATATTTAGGCTTCGCTTCAAATGGCGATGAACCAAAAAAAAAAAAAAAGAAAGAAACGAAATGAAGCAATGAAAGCAAGTGGATGAGACATTAAAATAAAAAGCCACTTAGAACACATCTTCGTACATCTATCAGAGTTATCTATCTCTATGTTTCAGTGACAACGAATCGTTTCAGTTACCTAATAGGCTAGAAGAGATTGTAAAGCGTGTGTATCTATGTATCTATGTATATAAGTACGTATAAGTGTAGGTAGTTTATAAGTAAGTAAAGTTAGCGACCATAGTCGAGGGTGACCCGAAGGCTTCCTTTTCGATAGCTACTACACCAAGGTGTAGGGGAGGGCGCTACTCCATTCCCTGGATTGCTCCACTTTACCCTTGAACCGTACCTTATAATGCTGAGTGTTAAGCAAGGTGGTATCAAGTTCCATTTTTAAAGTCTTTGGTATGACTCGACATGGGATTGAACCCAGGTCTCCCGGGCCATTGGCGAACACTCTAACCGCTGGGCCAATGTCCCGGTTTTGGTATTGATCAAAATGAATCCAAAAGATTAATAAAGAAAAATTATTTTAAAAACTAGTAAAAAAAAGAAAGAAAAGATGAAGAAGGAAAGAAAGAAAACTAAGTAAAGAAAGAAAGAAAGAAAGAGCTTGATACCTAATGGCTAGGTTAGAGAATGCGATAACCGGATTATTTTGGCCACCGTAATTTTCTTGAATCCATTGTTCTCTAGTTGCGCGACGGCTTTTCTTCTCGTCTCGTTGCTAGCACACGCAGCGTCACCTAGGGGTGGAAAGTCGTACTAAAAATCCGGGCCAAGACAATAGCGACGACGGAGAGAGGAACAAACAGTGGCCATGTTGATAAATGACCATCACAGACAAGCAAGAAGCAAATAAATAGAAAACTAAAGAGTCGCGTTTTCATCAGAGGCCAACGGGAAGGTTTTGCCTGTTACTGTTATGTATAAGTGCGATAATCCCACTGACCCTAATCCTGCTTTTTCCTATGATGGTCTCCTTCACGAAGGAAACTCATCATTATAAGAGACATTCTTTCGTTGCCCGGTGAAAATATGGCCGCTGCTTTAAGAAGGATTAAAAAAAAGCCGCCCGAGGCGAGGAAACTTTTTCCTTACTCTTTTAGAATTGTTTTCATTCCTCAAACACTTCATCTTTTTATTTTTTGCTTCTCTCTCTCTCTCTCTCTTTCTTTCTCTCTCTCTCTCTTTCTTTCTTTCTTTCTCTCTCTCTCTCTCTCTCTCTCTGTCTTTAATACTCACACATACGCATACACTTTCTCTTTCGACTCTCTCTCTCTCTCTCTCTCTCTCACACACATACACACATACTCTCTCTCTATATATATATATATATATATATCATACTCGCACATACGCATGCACTTTCTCTTTCAACTCTCTCTCTCTCTCTCTCTCTCTCTCTTTCTTTCTCTCTCTCTCTGTCTGTCTTTAATACTCACACATACGCATACACTTTCTCTTTCGACTCTTTCTCTCTCTCTCTCTCTCACACACACACATACACACATACTCTCTCTATCTCTCTCTCTCTCTCTATATATATATATATATCATACTCGCACACACGCAAGCACTTTCTCTTTCAACTCTCTCTCTCTCTCTCTCTCTCTCTCTCTTTCTCTTTATCTTTCTCTTCTCTTTTTCTTCTATATCCGTTTTGTTCATTTTTCTTTCTACAATTTTTCTTATCTTTTTGTTCCTTTTTTATTTCTTTTCCCTCCAATATTTTCCTTCCTTTCATTCTTTGTTCCATTTTTCCTTTTACCTCTTCCTCTTAATTTTCTTTTTTCTCTTGGCTTCATTTACTTTTTGTCTCTTTTCTTTATTTTCCTCTTTCTCTTTTTTTATCTTTTATAATTGTTTCGCTATCTCTTTCATGTAACGTTTTACACCTCTCTTTTTTTTTTTTTCACTTTTTTTTGTGTTTATCTTTTGTTTCTTTATTAATTTTTCTGCTTCTTTCACTATTGGTCCATTTTCATTCTTTGTTCATTTCATTCATTTATTTTTCTTTCTTTCAACAATTTCTACTCTCATCGTAATTTCAGGGTTTTTTTTTTTAAATTATTATTTCTTTTTCCTTCAATTCTTTTCGTTTCTTTCACTATTTCTTCCAATCTTTATTTTACTACTACTACTACTTTCCGTCATTTTTTGTTTCCTTCTCTTTCTGTTTCTTTTTTATCTTTTTTCTCTTTCATTCTTTTGTTCTCTGTTTCTTTTATTCTTTCTTTTTGTTTCTCTACCTCTTTAAGCCATCTTTTAGTACATATTTCTCTTTCATTTTCGCTTCTTTGTTTGGTTTTTTTTGGTTGTCTCTTTGTTTGTCTTTCTGTTTCTTTTTTGCTCCTTTCTCTATTTCCTTCATTTCATCATTTCTTTCTTTTTTTTTCTTTCTTTCTACAATTTTTATCTATTTTTTTCCCTTTTTTTTTCTTTTTTTTTCTGTTCTTTTCGCTTTTTTTACTTTTTCTTTCATTCCTTAATTTGACTCTTTCACTTTGTGTTATTTTGAGGAGGGAGTTCTTTGCTTCATCCTCTTTCTGTCTGCTAATTCTATCATTATTTTTTCTTTTTCTTCTGTATTTATGGTTTTTTTTATTCTTCCTTTGTTGTTTCTCTATTTCTATCATCTTTTCGTCTTTCTCTTTCTTTTCGCTTCTTTTTCTTTGTTTCTCATTCTTCTTTCATGCAATCTTTTTTTTTGTTTTTTTCTTTGTTTCCTTTTTATTTATTTCTCTATTCGTCTTTTTGTTTATTTTTCTTTATTCATTCTTTCTTCTATTTGTTGCTTTTTGATATTCTTTACTATTCCTTCACTATTTTTCTCTCTCTTTCATCTTTCTTTATTCTTTATTTTTCCTTTTTTTTCTTTTTGTTTTGTTTGTGTTTTTCTTCTTTTTTTTTCATTGATTCTCTTTGCTTTCTTCATTCTGTACATCTTGTATTTTTTTTATTCTTTTAGATTATCACCGTTTATTTTTCATCTGCTTTTTCTTTTTTTAATTTCTTCTTTTCGTTTTTTTCTTTTTCTTCGGTTTTGCTTCCTTTTTTGCTCATGTCTTTCTTATTTCATTAATTTATTTATTTGGGTAATGTTTTTCTTGTTAACGATAATTTATTCATTTATTCTTATCCTCTTGATTAAAAATATTGCAACAGTTTTCTTTTTTGTTCATTCTTCTTCTTCTTCTTCTTCTTCTTCTTCTTCTTCTTCTTCTTCGTATTCTTATTCTTATTCTTATTCTTCTTCTTTAGTTCCTGTATTAATCTCTTCTTTTTTTAAATCTTTTTTCTTTATCTTTCTTCTACTTTACTTTCTTCTCGTATAATTCTTCATTTTTTGTCCCGATTTTTATCAATTTAGTTTTGTATTCACTTTGTTTTTCTTCCTTTCTTTTCAGGGATTTTCTTTTATATATTCCTTCTTCTTTCTCTTTTACTTTCATACTATTTCTTATTTAATTTTCATTCTCATGAAATTAAACCAAGAATTCATTTTTCCTTTTATAACACTCTTTTTTTATTTATTTTTTTTTGTTTCTTTTGTTTTCCTTCAACTTTTTCTTTCATTAAAATTTTCTCTCGTATTTTTTTTAATTCAGTCATTTATTTCCTTATAAAATAACCCACTTTTATTAATTTTTTCTTCGATTTTTATCCTCTTTCTTTCCTTTTATTTAAATAGTTTTTCCTCTTTCCGTAAACATTAATTCTAAATTCAATAATTCTTTCTTTCATTTTTCTCCTTTTCCTCGTTCATTCCTTTTTTGCCTGCATTCTCTCTTTCCTGTCTTTTTACAAAATATTTTCGTTTAACATTAATTCTAAATACACTAATTTTTCATTTCATTTTTCTTTTATTTTTTGTTTTTATTTTTGCTTTTTCTTTCTTCATTCCTTTTTCTGCTTAATTCCCCCTTTGTTGATTTTTGTTTGTTTTTTTGTTTTTTTTAATTATTTTTTTCACTTCAATTTCACATATCTTTGCACGTCTCTTTACAATTGTTTTTATTTCTAAAACTTCATTTTTTTTTTGTTTTATTTTTTCCTTCGTTTTCCTTCTTTTATTCTCATCTTTTTTTTTAAAGAAATCTTTCCAGAATTCTTCCTTATATCCCCACGGCAAAGTCTTTCTTCCATCTTTTTTCTTCTCTTCTTCTTTTCTTGTTTCATTCGTTCCTTTTCAATTTATTTCTCCTCGACAGAAATCGGACCAAAACCTTTACGATAATCCAGTTTCTCTTTAACCGTGCCTTTCTTTGTAATTCGCAGTTGTCCACTTGCGTGAGGTTTCCCGCTCTATCTTTTTTCCTCTCGATAACACCAGTAATTCAACGAGAACCTGAATAGCAGACTTTCCGGCTCATAGAGACAGTAGTACGCTTCTAGGAATCGTCAACCAATATGACACACACCTTTTACAATCAAAATGAACTCTGGTTTCAGTGAAATTCATTGAGTTAAGTTCACAAAAGTCATCATGCCGCTTTTTCTACATACAAAAATTGTAGGTTCTTTTCCGCAATGATTTTCTAAGAGTTATAGAAATTCTAAATGGGTTATGGCTCAGAAAAAAAAGTAGCCAAGAAGTGTTCGTTCTGCCGATCTTGAAATAGTCTGAGTTTCATTTCTGAGTATCACAATGCCAGTCAATTCTCTCTCAGCCATTACTCATTTCAAGCACCATACTCTCTTAATCTCTTTCTCTCTCTGTATATATATATATATATATTAACATATATGCACTATCACTGGAATATATATACCACCCCTGGAAATAACACAGGTGATGTTCATTTTGTTTTTCTTATTTAGCAGTAAATAAACTAATAACAGATAAGACACAAAACATGATTTATTTAATAGCTAAACATTCTGGCTTCATAAAATATTGCTTAAACAAACTAAATTAAATTATTTAAGCTAATAGTATATTTTTCCTGAAGAAAATATGGAATAACCCAATATAGAAGAAAACATTATTGAATAATCTAGTTATTTGCATTTTTAAAACAAATAGAAGCCTAAATATGCAAATCAGACTAGAGATAAAAGAAATTTCGACAAGACACCGAAAAGCAATATATATATATATATATTGCGGGAAAATTATGGAATTACCGCACTTGTGTTTGTATTTTTTGTTGTTTGTTTGTTTAGCAATGAATAAACACATAAAGATAAGAAGCAAAACATTTTAATCAACTGCTGAACATCCTTGGCTTCTTAAAATATCCCTTAAAGTAATGTACACTAAATTATCTAAATTAGGAGTTTAGTTGTTTTTCCAAACCATGCAGACGAAGATATCATGGAATAACAATATGTTGTTGAAAAAATAAAGAAATAACACTTAGTTAAATCGCCATGAACTTTAGCGGTAATTTATTTAAGGTTTATTTTATGAAGCCAGAAGCTATTAAATAAAAATATTTTTTGTTAAATCTATCATTAGTCTATTTATTGCTAAATAAAAGAACAAAAACAAATGAACTTTCTCTATGATTTCCAATTACAGAATTTTTAACAGGAGTAGTATATAGACTGGGCTGTTTAACTTAGATAAGACTACTGACGTCGGAAAATGAAAAAAAAACAAAAAAAAAAAACGCGAATTCAAAACATGAGGAGTGTTGTTCGGGAGAATATATGGCATACTGGGGTACTATTCTTCCGTTATCAACTCATCCAAAAAGTGTGGCTGGTTCTACAAAAGTTTTCAATGCTATAAATAAATCATCTGCGTAATGTATTTCGCATGAGAATTAGAGCGAAGTGAAACGCGAGTCACACGGCTCATTGAGTTCATTTCCTACGACGATAACCGTTACGCTACGTGCCACCATAAATAGATTGATAGATAGATAGATAGAATGAGATAAATAGATCGATAGATAGAAACAGGATGAGATAAACAAAGACAGAATTAGCTAGCTAGGGAGACTGATACAAAATCGGCTCTCAACGAGAGGGCCGCTGCCCTCACCGAGGGCTAGTGCCCAAAACGGTAAAACTGCTCTCTGCTTACCGCTAAATCTGTTGAGTAACTGCTCTCCCTGACTTATCGCCGACGACTGGGGTTGAAAACTTCCGTTGTTATATATTTTTCGGACGCTCACGCATTCTTTCGACGCAAACCACGTGGCAACTCCGCTCTCCCTCGTTTGCCTTAACATGCAACTGCACATATTGTTTTAAATCCCACAAAATTAACGGCCTGTCAAATGTCAATATGTAACATATTAATCAATAAATTTGGATAATGTAATCAGATGATTTTCGAACGCAGATTTTCTAGTGATTTTCTATGAGATTATCCAGAAAAGCCTGCAGTGTCAACACCAAAATCTAGGCTTTTAAAATCATTGCTCTTTATTTTGTGGGATATGTAACACTGTACGTCACTTCATGAAACTGTTCAAAAAATCCTCACCTTGGAAGTTTGATTGATTATCCTTAATGATAGGTCAACTCGTTTAGGTTTGTTTTATACCTAGTGGTTAAGGAGTTGCGTTCATTGTACTTTCATATTTACATTTTTATGTAGTTTTTTCTTAAGAGTTTTTTTTTTGTCTGCACAGGTCCAATCGAATACAAATAAATTTTAAACAAGCCCATTTGACTCATAGGTGAGAGCATAAAAGGTACTAGCACTCCGAGTAAGAGTAGACCCGGGAGTAAGGACAACGAGAGAGTAATCCACATTACCCAAATCTGTAGAAATTTAATCTTTCGATCTGAGGCAGTTTAGTATCATGTCAAAAACATACGCGTCTTAGTGGTATCCAACTCCTCTTCACGGGATACAGTCGGTGTATTCTAAGCCCCACTGGCTGCACTCAAAGAATAGAATTGCGTAAATATATATGAGGTACATTTATTTCTTAACTGCTACACGTTCATATCTTAAGTTATGAAGTTTCAAAGCTATAGAATTCGGTCAGAAAATAATAACTAATACTCGATGTTTAGATATTGAATTAAAAGGTTGAAATCCTGAGATTATCAAGGAAAGATTAAAGTCTCAACAACAAAATTTAAACGTTTTAGATTCTATCATCAAGATGAGCTGATAGGAGAGGGTTTTCTGACCCTCTATAACCATCCCTTCATACCGTCGATTGCTCCTGACAGGTCCTCTAGACTGCATCCATTACCCCCACAGATCTGATGTCGTTTTTGATCGGCCAATACTGATGCGTCCATGTGTAAGAGTTCATAAGAGAACGTCATTTATGATTCCGTTCTTACTTCTCTTCTCTCATGCCTTGTTAGTTTTAGTTTGATGGTTTGCAAGATGAGAGGTAAGTAGCCGTACAGCTGTTGCTTTCAGGAATGTTGCTTCCTGGATTTGTTCAAAACAGCTCCAAGCATTCTGGTGTAGTTCCACTCAAGCTTTTTCCTCAATACGTTTCGTGAGCGTCAAAATTGCGCATTCACACAGTAGTACTGATGCACCCACAGCTTGGATTTTATTATATCTGAGAGATCAGATTTCCATACGATCAGTGAGTCCAAGCTTTCTCTATGGGTATACTGACATCGCTTTCAGTAGATAGCTGCCGAGGGATATGAACTGGTCTACTAATATCAGAGGCGGCCACTTAAAGTGGAGGACGACTTTCTTTTCTTTTTTTTTTTTGCTTTCTCGTAGAGGCCAATGCCTCTTGCTGCCTGCTCCAGACTCAGCTTACAGAATTTGGCTTGGGCAGCGTATTTGTGAGAAGCGCTTGATAAATGAGGTATTCCGTATCTGGTCAAACAAAAAAGATTTTTCGATATTCAAATTTTCATAGAATATTTTATCGCAGTGGAACAGTTTTACGAAGATAGAATTCGAAAACTTTATGAAAGTTGACATAATGTCATATAATTGATCAATTCATTGATAAACCGATTAATTTTAACGGCATCTCAACCCAACCATTGCACGTTTATATGTACATTTTTTTACAGTTATATCTCAAGAGGTTTTTTTTTTTTTTTGCACACGGCTCAACCGAATACGAATAATTTCAAACTGAAGTATTTGACCCATAGATGGGACCCTAAAAGGTACTACCATTCCCAGTCACAGGGGACCTTGGAGAAACTGCATTGAAGTATTATTCTACGATATCCAGATCCCAGGAGTAGAGCCTCACCATCAAATGCAGTTTAGTGTCATACCACCCCTCATATGTGGAGGAGGGCCCTACTTCTCAGCAAAGGATACAGTCGAAGTCTTCTAAGCCTCGCTGATAGAGTGATTTTAGTTTCAGAAACAAGAAAATGTTGCAAAGAGCTTGGCCCCGTGAGTATTAAAATGACTGCATTTGCCCCAAAACATTTAGTTCAAAAAGTATCGAGACTAGATTTATTTATTTTTTAAATTAGCATTGACTCGTCTAAAGAACCCTCAAGATCCCTCGACAGCACTTTTTTAATACAAGTTACGGAGCTGTGCTCACGTATTCATCAAATTTTAATTTCTATGTTTCACTAAATATTGATTGTGAAAAAAATATGTTAGGTGTAAAACAAAATAAAAAGTTATAACATGGAAGAAAGGTAGATATGTGGAATGAGTTGTTACATATTGATTCTTGACCGAGCCGTCAGTCAGAGACACACCTGTGTAAATAAGTAGAAGAAGATCACGTCATCAAATCAGAAGTTTGTGGGCGTTATGAAATAATATATGAAAATTCTCCGCTGCAGTTGAGTCAGTTGGAGTTGGAGGCAGTGAGGGCCTGAGAGAGTGCCATCTTGCAATCAGTGAAAGCACCCAGCTGAGGGTTGCTTCCCTCAGCGGCCTCCAGTTGAGCAATCCCAGCCGAGATACGGAAGAAGTGCTAAATAGGGCATTGAAGATAACTCAGCGTGCTATGTTCAAGAGAAGAAGTTTTCGGTCAGTATAGCAATCTGTCTAAATCTGTCTTGTCTCCCTCTGTAAGTCTTTCTCACACACCACAGCGATTCAACCCCTTTCAAGAATAAAGTACAAGAGTTATAATCTCATAAAACTGTGTCATGGTCATTCTTCATCCATGTATATTCACTCATTATGGTTATGGTATCGTAATCCTAAAATCTGAGTCGTTAGTTTTTATCCGCTGTGAAACCTTTTTTATTTTGTATTTTAATACAATTAAAATGTATCTGATATTACTCTGCATTTTTGTGCATTGGGCTCTGTTAATATTTTACCAATTATAAGATGGTAAAGTGATAATAGACAAAGAAGAAGAGATTAAGCATAAAATCTCTGGATAAGATTCGAACTTCGGTCCTTATGACAAAAGGACCCTATCTACAGGTAATATTTGTCACTGCCTCCCACCAGACAGGACTTGACGCAAGGTCAAAAGCCCGAAGGCCGATTAAAGTGGGGATAAAGGGGAGGGGAAGGTCAGGAACGAGCCTAGACTCCAACCCTGCAAGTCATTGACCCACTAAGTGCAATGTGGGTCTAATGAGTCAAGCAGTATCACGGACCTAAGTCTAGGTCCGGACACGTATGCCAGAATATAGCTTGAACTAGACCGTGAGGTCTAGTGCTATACAAGTAGTGCAAGGGGGGGGTCTGAAAAGCAGCTCGCCCACCCGAGGGTGGCCCAACCGAAGTTGGGGGCCTTTCGGCCTCGAATCTAGGACCCTATCTACTGGTTAACAATTAATAAACTGGTTGGATTTATAATTTATTGGGAATTTGATCCTCATTGGTTTCTTCATACTTGCAATATTCAACCAAAACTACAATATTAGTAAAAAAAAAAGAAAAACGCAGTGCAAAACTTCAACATCTTTTTATTATTACCACAAATTTTAATGTAACTTGAATGGCTTAGCCACACATAAGAAGTGAATATTTTTCATTGTTGTCAAAGTTTACGTGGAGCGAAAAGTCATTAGAAAAGGACCAATCACAAATTACGATATCACACTGAGGAAAAGTAACTTCTTGGAAACTTTTTGGTATTTCTGAGAATTTTCTTATCTGAAAATTATGACTTTTCACAACAAAGAAACTTTGCCATTGAAGTTTCAAAATTGGTGGCAATAATAACAATAATGAAAAAAAACAAAACAATATTCAGCTTTTTAATTCGATTCTTTTTCTTTTTCTTTTCCTTTTTTTTTTCTTTTTTTTTTTTTTTTACTTTTGGAGTTCAAAACTGTAAGCTTTAAATAACTGTATATAAACAAGGAAAGTGTGTGTGTGTGTGTGTGTGTGTGTGTGTGTGTGTGTGTGTGTGTGTGTGTGAGAGAGAGAGAGAGACAGAGACAGACAGACAGACAGACAGACAGAGGGGGAATTGAGAGGAATAGAAATAAATCAATGCTTTTCTAGACATGCTACAGTTTAACTTAAACAGAAAATATTTCAAGAAAGAGCGGTTCAGCACAAAACATCAAAAGATTTTTTAAAACTAGTTCGTCGGAAATTGTATTTTTATTCTCATAGTCCACGTTGGATGATTTCTCTCCATGTCCTCCTCTTCAGCCTGAGTTAATGGAAAGGAAGACGAAATGACACAATCACAAGAAAAAAAAAAGAATCGAATAGGTGTTTCTCTTTCAGAGACCGAATGTCGCTTACAAACATCGACTGATTACAGCGCGAAGGGAGGAAACTAGTTTAGTAAAGGAGAAAACAGGTTGAATGCAATGGTGAGTAAAAACTGGCCATCCGCTTCCTGTCAGCCTTTACGCATGCGCCAAAATCTTCTGTCATTTTTTTTTTTTTTTTCAGTCTCTTTTTGGTATCTATCATTTTGAACGTCCGGTCGCAATTGTAAGAGAAGGAGAAACGAGTGGACATGATGAGACATCGATGCTCGATAAAAATAAAATAAAAATAAAATAATATACTGCATAAAATGGACGTTTTAAGGAGTGTAAGGAAAAGAAAAAAGTGAGCTTATTTCTTCCTTAAATTTTTTCTTTTTTTTTTTTTTGCACATTTTGGCAGGGTTTGTGTCAGGGTTTGAGGGGGATGAAAAGATGTTACTTTTTTCGAAGAGCTTTTAAATGTAGACAGGAAATCAAGTTTAAGTTCAAACGGCGATCGAAAGAAGAAGAGATTTAACTGGCAGGGAACGAAGCCAGTAGGCGTCTATCGAATTAAGGAGACGGGGAAATGTCCAGTGATGTATAAAATGGAAGGTGAGCTGAGTAGAGAAGTAGTTGTTAGATGATGCGAGATCAGATCAAAAGTAATTCATTGAAATGACATGAAAAAGAGAAAGATGCGCTTGTAAAATGGATTGCAAGAAGATTAGGTGTGCTTTATCCAAGATTCTCTGTTCATTCAGTCTGTCATTCATTTGTCTTATTTTCAAAGTTACTTTTTATTGTCTTTTTCTTTCTTTTTTTCACAACTCTAAGATTTTTATTTTATTTCGCTTCAGAATTCTCTCTCTCTCTCTCTCTCTCTCTCTCTCTCTCTCTCTCTCTCTCTCTCTCTCTCTCTCTCTCTTCTTTTCTACTTTCTTTCCTATTGTTCACGATACAGCTTTTACGAATTTAAAAACGATCTTTATATACATTCTTTCTTCGGCGATATTTTTTTTTGTTTAATTCTAATTCTTCCCTCATTCTTTTTTAATTGCTTGTATTCGCTTCGTCTACTTTCTTCCTTATTATTCTTTTCTTCTTTTTTTTCGACTATTCTTTCATTTTTCTTTCTTCTTATTGCTTTCTTTTTCCTCCATCCTTTCTTCATGCTTTTTTTCTATTTTACTATTTCATTATTTCATCTAATCTTTTCTTTTTCTCGCCTTTCTTTCTTTCTTTCTTTCTTTTGCTTTCTATTTCCTTCATCCTTTCTTCCTGCTTTTTTTCTATTTTGCGATATCATTATTTCATCCAATCTTTTCTTTTTCTCACTTTTCTTTCTTTCTTTCTTTCTTTCTTTCTTTCTTTCTTTACCCTTCTTTCTTTTTTCTTGCCACCTTTTTAATTTTGTCTTTTCTTTTTCCTTCTTCCTTTTTTCCTTTTTTTTTCACTTTTCCTTCTTTATCTCATCCTCTTTTTCTTACTTTCTCTAATCCTTCTTTCTTTCCTGTTTCTTTCCTTCTTTCTTTGTATCTTTCTCTCATTTCTTTCATTCTTTGTTTCTCTTTCGATCTGTCTGGAAGTAATTATTTTCTTCTTTTTCACAACGCAAACATACTTATTTTATTTTATTTTAGACTTCTGACTCTCTTTTTTCTACATTTTTTATGAATTTCTAAATTTTACATATATCCTTTTTGCGGTGATATTTTTTCACTTTTTATTCTTATCCCCATGAATGTGTTCTTCTTAAAGGATAATTCTAGTAGAAAATAACTACGAAAATTGATATGCTATTAAACAAAGAAACCAAAAAAGACCAAATCAAACCAAACCAAACCAAACCTTACTCCAATTCTTTTTTACACTTCTTTCTTTTCTCTTACTTTCTTCTGTTTCTTTCTTTCTTTTTTCCGCTTATTTATCTATATATTTATTTATTTCTTCGGTTCATTAGCCAAGTTGTTAGAGTGTTTACCAAAGGCCCGGGAGACTGGGGTTCAACTCCAGGTCGAGTCATACCAAAGACTCAAAAAATGGTACTTGAGGCCACCTTGCTTAAAACTTAGAAGGAGTGGATCAAGGGTAAAGTGGAGAACTCCAGGGAATGGAGTAGCCCTCTCCCCTACACCTCCGTATGGTAGCACTTGAAAAGGGAGCCTTCGGGTCACCCTCGACTAAGGTCGCCGACTTTACTTTTTTACTGCTGTTTCTCTCGTTATTTTTCTCCAAGTTTTTCTGATTCTCACTTTGCCAGTTTTTATCTTTCATTTAAATTTTCGTTTTCCTCTCTCTCTCTCTCTCTCTCTCTCTCTCTCTCTCTCTCTCTCTCTCTCTCTCTCAGGGCATTTTTTTTTTTACATTTTCTTTTTGCACTACATTCTTTAACTGGAATTGGAAATAATATGATCACATAATAATATTGTAAGTGATTACTTCTCAGAACAATTTCATAGCCCAGTCGGCTTTGACTGTAGAATACGCTGACAACACCTGAGAAAAGGGGTAAGGGTCCCCTTTGCCAGCGAATTTCTAGGATATGACATTAAACCATCTAATGGTGAGACTACCGTCCTCGAGCTTTGGGTAGTGTTGAGTACACCTTCATTGCCATTACTCCCAGGTCCCTGTTGACCGTGAATGGTAGTACACCTTAAAATCCAATTTATTGGTAAAAAATAATTCAATAATTCAATGTATTTGAAACCATTAGACTCTGTGCAAACAAATGCTTGTTAAATTGAAATAATTATATTATATAGCAATACTTGAAATAATTTCACTGTTTGCAAAAAAAAGTTAGATAACAACACAAATAAAACTATTAGTATTAGGTAACATTACTTTAGATCATTTAACTGGATGCAAACAATATATAGCAATACATGAAACATAGAAATACTTGAAACCATTTAAATGTGCGAAAATTAAACTATTATTGTTAGAAAGCAATACATAAAATCATTTGACAGCGGCAAATAGAACTTTTACTTTCAGATTGCAACACTTAATATCATTTAACTGTGTGCAAAAAAAAAAATTAGCAGAAACTGTGCAAACAATATTTAACAATATTTGAAACATAGCAATATCTGAAACCATTTAACAGTGTGCAAAAATATTAGTGTTAGATAGCAATATTTGAAACCATTTTACCAACAAATCATAAGTTTACAAATTATATATATATATATAAACAAAGGTTATTAGAAAAAAAGTTACCAGTAAATTTCAAATTACAGTACCACACATACATACACAAAAAAAACAAACTCCAAGACACACACTCACACATACACAGAGGAAAAATATTTGTAAGGGAAATCCAAAACCACTCTAACACACACACACACACACACATCAATGAGCGGTAAAGAAGACTAAGGTAAAACACACTCTAAAAAAAGAGAGTATGACCTTTCTATAAACCCATAACCAACTGAAAATTATTCAAACTACAAACACGAGTGAGATCAAGTCTCATCGAGTACCCCATTAACAAGGCCTCGTGCCATATACGTTCTTTGACGAAAGCAACAAGCTGGAAACATACATGTATGTAAGAATAAAATAAATGAATAAATTTTTAAAAAATACAAATCTCTTCGTGGACCAATCAATTCTAAAATATTTTTATTCTTTCTTTGGACCTACAACAAAAAAATGTTATACGTATGAGTTTCCTTCTAATTGCACAATATACGCTCTGAATGTGAATTTTGTTATACACCTGCAAGGGAATAAGTGATGTCACAATAGCCATATATCGAGCACTCACATAGATTTATATGATATTCCTCATATATTCTATACAAGAATGCCCTCTGTCTTCGGACGCTGACTGGATATTACTAACTTAAATATATATATATATATATATATATATATATATATATATATAAACAGGATTTGACGATAAATTACCTCCAAGGGTTGGTATGCCATAAAACGCAATCACTAGGGATAACAAATCATTAATGAATTAGAGGTTGTTAGGTTAAATAACGACTTTTGATTCACTGAGGTGTTGGAAATATGCTACTTCGACAGTCAGGTGGTATGTATCAATGATCATGTTTAATAAGGAGGAAACGAAATAATTTTAGTTTCTTTATTTAAACGCATATCAACCTCGTAGGTTATTTAATACCAAAGCCATCCTTCTAGAAACACCATAGGGGTACTATTTAAACCATAACTAGAAGTAAAAGAGGGTTCATACCTTTCCCAAAAGTATTTGTCCGAGAGTAAACGTAATAACACAACTGGAATTCGATCTAAGATTCCACAGTCCAATGTTTTAACCATTACACCACGAGGACACTCCCAAAGAACAGTAGGGGTACTATTTAAACCATAGCTAGGGGGATACCTTTCCCAAAGGTACTTGTCCGAGAGTAAACTTAATAGGACGACTGGAGTTCGAACTTGCTTACTACGTTTCCGCAGTCCAGTGCTTTAACAATTACACCATAAGGTCACAGTCAAAAGCGTTACCCACTACGCCACGAAGATCTCCCATGAATATTTTTTCAGGGAGAATCTAATTTTTCGTTGACCTTATTAATCCCGATCAGTCTATTACCTTGACTCTCTCTCTCTCTCTCTTTCTCTCTCTCTCTCTCTCTCTCTCACACACACACACACACACATACACACACATACACCTACCCACATACATACACACGTACAGGCTCTTGATATAAAATTTAAAAAGTGATAACCAAGTTGTTGAAATAACGAATTTATTCGTGTGTTTCTTTTTTCTGAAACAGAAATCAAAATCTCTATCAGTCTTTTAACTCGCTCTCTCTCTCTCTCTCTCTCTCTCTCTCTCTCTCTATCGATCTATCTATCTATGTTTTACACATATATATACACCCACACATACACACCTAGAGCCTTCAGAAATTAAAAAAAATGTCAACGTCGAAGCCATGTAATCGACTTGTAAAATTCTCCTGCCGGGCCAAGTTCAAAACCTGAACGAAGCTGCTTGCATTTCCCTTTCACACCAATGCCCTAAAAAAGAATGGAAAAGGATATAAATACCTCTTTTCTCCCTCAAGTTATTGGTAAATAGTACAACAGACTGAGTTCTTTAATGTTGGTAAGGCAACCGCCCAGAGAAGGAACAATTCTGAATCTAAAACAAATACCCTTGACATGATTTATACAATTAGCACTTTTTTTTTGTTCGGTGGGGTGGGGTGGGGGTTCTTTAATAATAACAGATAAGACAAAAATCACGTTCCTTTATTAAATGAAATTTCGGGCCATTGGCCTAATGAATAGAGTGTTCACCAATGGTCTGGAAGGCTGGGTTTCAATCCCAGGTCAAGTCATTCCAAAGACTCAAAAAATGGTAGCGAATGCAGACTTGCTTAACACTCAGCATTATAAGGTACACATCAAGGGTAAAATCCAGGGAATGGAGTAGTGCCCTTCCCAACACTTCGGTGTAGAAGCTACTGAAAAAGGAGCCTTTGGGTCACCCTCGACAAAGGTCTCCAACTTATTTGTCTTAATTCCTGAGATGATAATAGTTATTATTAAGAATATTCGGACTGTTGACCGAGTCTTTTTTGTTATACACATAACGTTTCGGCCCATATGTTCTTTGACCATCTTCAGGTATTTCATGAGAATCTCGAAAAATAACCTATTATTTGAACCACAAATAGTTTGAATTCAGTTATAGTAAATATACTCAGTTATTCTTACCTGTTGTATGGACTGAACCTGAAAATGATTTCACTCAGAAGCATTTTCCAACCAAAAGCCTTATCGGCTGCGCTATGTGTCCTTGCCGGACAATTAAGGCGGAATTTTGGGGACTAATAAACTTAATGCCTCCATCAACTCATGAGATACTCCTCTTCAGTATCATATCAGATGTTCTTGTACCCAAGCTAATATCGCAATTTTTATAGATTACATTATTTAAATTAATGTTATAATTACGGAATTCATCAACAAAAATTAGAATTAATATTTAGTTGCCTTTCCTCAAGATTTTATGACTGGCTTGGATTTCAATAATTTAAAGCAATATTTTTTATCAAAATGATTCCGACTTTAATTGATCTTCTTAAATAAATGAAGCTTTCTCATGGACCATTTTTTAAAAAGAATTTCTTACAAGCAAAAATTTCTTATTGGATTTAGATCCGGACTGTTTGCCGGCCATGTAATTGATTTTACATGCTTTTCCTGAAGAAAAGCTTTAATTCTGTTTGCTCTATGATAAGATTGATAAGGATTATCATCCGGAAAAATGACTTCATCAACAAATCAATTTTTCTTTCCACTGAATGAGAAAAGTTTTTTTGGCTGGGCAACCGGGTTGGGAGAAGGGAATATTTGGAACTTAAAACTATTTCGCATGGAATTAGTAACTCCATCCATAAAAGAAGCTATTTTACTCGAAACCGCTGCATCATTATGAAAGGGGTGAGACTGCAGCTATCTACCCTCAAGGGCGCGAGATAGATTTACGTTTAGATTGGTTGATTTACTAGTTGAAAAGAGGTCAATCTACAATATTTAAACCATAGCTGGAATAAGAGAAGACGAGATGAATCCGTGTTTTTCTGAAGGCCATTAGCATGAAGAGTAACGCAAACGGGTTTGAACTTTTCTCGCTGTGTCTATTTTCTACGACAATAACGGTAGCGTACTCTGGATTGACCCCATGGCGTAATGGTTAAACTACTAGTGCTTGGAGGTCGTAGTAAGCGTGTTCTATTTTTTGTCGGAACCACCATTAACTTTTTTTTGCCAATCAACCAAAAAGACAAACTTCAGTTGAAGATTTATATATTAGAGAAGAAACAGTTTGCTGTGGGTTGAAACTTTTTAAATGGCAAATAGTTGCGGATTATATCCGGAAAAAGATCCTTTTTTTTGTTGTTTACTAACGTTTTATCACAGAAATGACCGTAAGAGAAACAAAAAATTAAAAATATAGTACTTGCTAGGGTGCTTTCTATATTCCAAATACATTTGTTCGGATCTCATCTATTAGTCAAATAGATTTGTTAGGATTCTATCAATTAGTTAGGATTCCATCAATTAGTCAAATAGATTTGTTAGGTCGGCACAATTAGTTGAGGTCGGACTGGATCGTTGGTGTTGAGTACTGCGTGACGTCTACTTGTCGAATGGACTTAGGATAACAAAAACTACCGCGACTCAGGGTTTGTAGTATTTGTTGAACGCATGAGTACGGCACAAAGCCTTTTTTATTGCGGGAACAAGGCTCAAGGCTGTAGCCCAGACACGCCTAGGGCTTTGTCGGCATTCCCATAAGGAGGAGTGCCTCAGGTGCCAGGCGATAAATCTACTCCCTCGGTTAGGCTTAAGGAGCGCCTGCCTTAGCGTGCATGAAATGAATGCCAGCTTCCCAAGATCGATATCAGGCGACCTCAACCGACTTGCACCGAAGCCAAGACACACCTGACCAGATCCATGTGCGTAGCCACACTACCGACCGAAGTGCGTCCAAGTCCAACGATGCTCAGACTGGACTCGGTATTTGTCAAGAGCCCCCACATACACGTGAGTATGGCACATGGCCTTTTTAAATGTGGGAACCAAGCGCAAGACCGTAGCCGACACATAGCCGGTGGTTTTAAAAATGCTTTGAACTCAGACAGCATTCCCCTAAAAATGGGTGCCTCAGGCACACTCGATTAACCTAGCCCCTCTGAAGAGGGTGGAGCCTGGGAGGATAGATCCTTGAGGCTCAAGCAGTCCCGGTCTTAGCGCATGTGACATGAATGTCGACTTCCTGGATTCCATGTCAGACGGCCTCGATGGACAGCCACTGGAACCAGGACACACTTGATCTGATCCGTATACCGAGCAAAAGTGCAAACCGAAGTGTGTCCCACCCCAGCGACGCCCAGACAGGACTCGGTATATGTCTTACGTCCCACTAACCGGACGAATGTAGCACAAGACCCTTTTTTAGGTGGGCCCCGGCGAAGGGTCGTAGCCCACACACGCCTGGCGAGCACAAAAATACATCGGGTCCTGTGGCACAAAAATGCATCGGGTCCTAAAAACCTATCCCCTCGCCCCCGAGAATCCCCAGGATGCCGGTAATTCTGCAAGTGAGATGAATGCCTGCTTCCTGGAATCCATGTCAAATGGCCTTGACCAACTGCCTCCAGAACCAGAACACACCCGGACTGATCCGAGCACCGAGCCACACAGCCGACCGATGTGTGTCCCGGCCCAGCGACGCCCAGATTGGACTCCGAATGTCTACCACGACTCCTATTGAACGCCGCTTAAGTATCTTCTATAAATGTGCTGTATGGCTATATTTGCATAGCACGTGTGTGTGCGCACAAATATCCATATACATAAGCAGGCGGTGCTTTGTCATGAAAACGTCCCCGAATAATATTCATCCATTAGTGTACAGTTGTTAAACAAACCAAACCAGCCAAAAGAAAGTAATTTTTAAGATACATCTAGATATTTAAATGGATTTGTTACTGATAAAGTTTAAAACTACCAATTCAAAAAGAAATTCTACTCAATGCTGGTTGGTTTTATTTTATAGTATATCAACCTCCTTAGGTTATTTAAATCCAAATCGTGTTTATAGATATCTATTTAATATATATGATTTTTCCACTAATAATTTGTTAGTAACATTAGTTGAAACTAGTCAGAGCTCAGTGGTTTGCACATTGTAAAAGGATTTGAAGTATTGCTATATAGCACTAATAATTCTATTCAATATTATTCATTCGTTTGCAAGCAGTTAAATTGTTTCAAATATTCTTTTGTTATACAAATAATTTAACATCAATCATTTATTTGGAAGTCTAAGCAGCGCTAAAACTCCCGATCAAAGAAGACCTGGGAGTAATAGCCATGAAGAAGAACTCCACATTCTACAAAGCTCCTGGATACAAGCGTCACCTACAGCTGTAGTTTATTGTTATATCAAGGACACTTGTTAAGAGGGGTATTACCTCTCTGCAGAGATGCAATCAGTGTATTCTACAGCCTTAGTCGACTGGGCTATCAACTAATTGTTAAAAATAGTACATCAATGATGGCAGGTATGTTGGATTGGCGCAACGTAATCTTCCTTATTACATTTCGGACTTAAGTTTGTGCGAACCTTATTGCAGCAAAATAAAAACATTTAGTAACAGACTGTAACCTGCATCTCACCAGATACGAAAGATTTTTTTTCTTTTGGGGATGGGGTGGTTATTTATCTCCTTTTTTTCTTTCTTTCTTTTTTTTTTTACAATCCATTCTTGCGTCCGATTTCTCATACTTTTGTGCCTCCCCTTAAATTCCACGTCAAAATGGCACTTCAGGTCTTTGAGAATTTCTCCAAGAATCTTCAAGAGGTGACATCTACAACAAGGCCGTTTCTCCGTTCAACTTCTTCCCCAATCTCTTCCCTCCCATTAACACTGCAACTTTGATTTTTATTCATTCTGTCTGACGATCATCACCCAAGTGCATTTCTTTGTGCAAAAACACAATGACCTTTTTTTCTATTTTATTAACATCGTTTAAAAGATCCAACCGAATGGCCCTCACTCAGATCATTCATGCTCTGAACGACTGACAAATCTTCATGACACTCTGCTTGACCCTTTTCTGTCGACCTGTGACCTCACCAGTTACGGGGTCGGTCAGTTACTGTCCACTCGAATTGACGAGCGTGGCTTGAGTCGGGCAAATGTCGAAACAAACGATCTGGTTAGGGTGAATAAGTTGACAGAGAGTCCAGAAGATGGACACTCCCAGAGGAGTAGGATGGTTAGCAAATTAGTAGGGGGAGCAAGGAAGGCCATAGAAGTTAGGACTTTAAAGCCTCTTTGATAGTTTGCAAGCATCGGCAGGGAATGAACAAAAACCAGATCAGGGCGAATGATTTAGATAGTTAAAAGGAAAGAAAAAGTTCAATAGAGAAGTGGAATTGGAGGGTTTAAAGGATGATGTATCTTCTCCTCTTTCACCCATGTTGGCCTCTCTCTCTCTCTCTCTCTCTCTCTCTCTCTCTGTTTTTTAGCTTTATTTGTAATTCGGTTTTACACCAGTATTTGAAAACTGATCACTGATTTTAAGGATACCTTAATCCTGATACAGGTTGTCTCTTACACTTTGTTCATCTATCTATCTATCTATCTTATTATCTATCCATCGATCAATATAAATCTCAGTATGCGTCTGTGTATAAATTTGCTATTCATGTTGTCCCGATATATCTCAACCTCTCTATTTATTCTCCGCTCTTTATTTATAATTATTCTTTTGATATTTCTAAACTCTTCTCTCTCTCTCTCTCTCTCTCTCTCTCTCTCTCTCTATCTCTCTTCTTCTTCTTCTTCTTCTTCTTCTTCTTCTTCATAATATAAACTAGTTACTCTCTATCTTTCTAGCAGTTACTATCAACCTCTTAGGACTTTTTCTTCGTCATCTCACAATTTCCCTGCACCTCTCTTCTTACAGTTCAGTCGGCTGAGGCTGAAAAATACGCCGACTGCATCTCTGCAGACTTTGCAATGAGTCAACTGGATATGACACTAAAGCATCAGATGGTAAGGCTCCTGTCCGGAAGCTTTGGGAATTAAAGAGTATCCCTTCATTGCTAGGTCCACTAAGGCCCGGAGTTGTAGAACTTGTGAGGGACCCATCTATGTATCAAATAGAAATATTTAATCATTTACTCTTCTTGAAACCATTTAACAGTGAGCAAACGAAAGAAGAACGTAGAAGAAAGCATTTAGTGTCCTGAGTAAATGCTCCAATCTGGGAGTTGGAGGAATGTCAGGTACTCCTTTAACAACGTTACTCCCAGGTCTTCTCTGACCCGGAGTAATGGTTCATGTTACTCTCCCATCTATGGGTCAAATAGAATTGTTCAATCATCTAATAACCATTTAACTGTGTGCAAACAAATAAATTATGTTGAATAAATTGTTGGTGTTAAATAGGAATACTTGAAACCATTTAACTGCACGCCAACATATCGATATTAAATTAGACAGGAATATTTGATAAATAGAAGTTCTAATCTTTAATAGAACCCATTCAACTGTGTGTTAACAAATGTGTTTTAGTTCGTTTAAAAATCTTACAAACTATATATTCATACATATATATATATATATATATATATATATATATATATATATATATATATATATATGTCCACTTGATTCTTAAACTCTCAGTCTTAATTCTTCCTTTCTTCTTTCCTTCCTTCTCTCTTCCCTACCTTCTTTCTTTTCTTTCAGTCTTTTCCTCTATTCGGCTATCTTTTCTTGCTTATTTCCTTCCATCCTTCCTTCCTTCCTCCTTTCCTTTCCGCCATCCTTCCTGCCTGTCTTCTTTCCTTTCTTCCTTCCTTTTTTCCATCTTTCTTTCCTTCATTCCTTATTTCTCTGCAGCCTTCCTTCCTTCCTGTTTCTTTCCTTACTTCCTTTTTCGTTCCTTCCTTCCTTCCTCCTTGCCTTTTTCCTTCCCCTTCCTTTCTTTACTTCTTTTCTTTTTTTCCTTCTTTCATGCCGTCCTTCGTTCCTTCGTTCTCTCTTTCTTCTTTACTTCTTTCTTTCCTTCCTTCTTTTCATTATTCCTTGCTTCTTTTATTCCATCCTTTTTTGCTTCCTTCCTTCTTTCTTTCTTCATTCTTTCCTTCTTTTCTTCCTTTCCTCTCTCTTTCTTTCCTTCTTTTTCTCCTTCTATTCATTCTTACTTCTTTCCTTCATTCTCTCTTTCATTCTTTCATTCCTTCGTTCCTTCCTTTCGTATTTACATCTTTCCTTATTTCTCTCTTTCTTCCTTTTTTCCTTTTATCCTTTCTCCCTTCCTTTCTTCCTTCTTTTCTTCCTTAGCTTTTTCCTTCTTTTCTTTTCTTCTCTCTTATCTTTTCTTCCTTCTTTCTTTACTCCTTTCTTTCCTTCTCTCCTTCCAACCTTTTTTCATTCCGATTTTCCTTCTTTCCCTCTTTCCTTCTTTCGTTCCTTCCTTCTGTTAGAACTTTTTCCTTTCTTCTTTCCTTCCTCCCTATGAGAGTTACTAAAATGTACCCGCTCAGATGAAACAACAAAGAATAGGATATTAATCCGAAGAATCCACAGAATACTGAAAAGAATTCCTTTCAAATCCATCTGACATTAAGAGGAAGGTCGGGGAGCGCATCAAAAGTTAATCATTATAACAATAAAATAAATATATTGAATGATATTATTTCCTTTCTGAGTTTTTTGGAAAAATGCCCAACGAACTGACAATGGAAAGCAGCATAAAATGAATCTTATTTTGGTTGTGGGAGGTTCAAATGTGGTGTGTCTCAAAACTTTATTAATGGAAATACCAGAATACAATTAAAGAGTTTTCTACTAACAGGTACCGAGAATTGAGAAGCCATCAGTGACAAGGGACTGGAATTTTGCTGGAAACCGATTTCTGTTGCCAGAGATATCAAGATTGATATAATAAAAGAAGAAAAAACAAAATTATACCAAAGAGATAAAAATGAAAAAATATATCCATCAGAGACGGAAAAAAAATGAAAGTGAATTTGTAATATTCTTTGGCATTTATATTAAATACTGTGAAGAGACAGGTTCAGTATCAGTCGAAAAAATACAATACCGCGCACACGCACACACACACACACACACACACATTTGTATATATAGATAGATATATGTATAGATATATATATATATATATATATATATATATATATATATGTGTGTGTGAGTGTGTGTGTGTGTTATATGTTATATATATATATGTGTGTGTTATATATATGTTATATATATATATATATATGTTATATATATATATATGTTATATATATATATGTTATATATATATATATATATGTTATAAATATATATATATGTGTGTGTTATATATATATATATATATATATATATATATATATGTTATATAAATATATATATCTGTGTTATATATATGTTATATATATGTGTGTGTGTGTTAATATATATACAAACACACACACACACATATATATATATATGTGTGTATGTGTGTGTGTTATATGTTATGTATATATATATGTGTGTGTGTTATATATGTTATATATATATATATGTTATATATATGTATGTTACATATATATATATGTTATATATATATATATATGTTATATATATATATATATATATATATATATATATGTTATAAATATATATATGTGTGTAGCCTGGCAAACAATAAACGAAGTGAGCAGAAGAAAGAACACAGCCAAAGCAAAACTGAAAGCAGCAAACCAACAAGAAAGAATAAAACTGTGGAAACAGCACTTCGAAAACTTACTTGGAAACCCACCAAAAATAACGCATGAACCAATCACCAGAATAATTAGCAAACAATTAGACATTAAACTAGGACCGTTCACACAAGAAGAACTCGACTCGGTTCTCAGAAAAATTAAAAATAGGAAAGCTGCAGGGCTGGACGAAATTCCCCCGGAAGTATGGAAGACCAGACAATTCGATGACATACTGCTCCGACACTGCAACGCAGTATACAATCAAAATCCGATAGATAGATGGATGAAGGGATGCATACTCCCCTTCCCTAAAAAGGGGGACCTCGGATTAGCAAAAAACTACCGAGGCATAACACTTACATCCATAGCTGCCAAAATCTACAATGTCCTACTAGGAAACCGAATAGAACCCGAAATCGACAACATACTTAGAAAAAACCAAAATGGCTTCCGAAGAAATAGATCCACGACCTCACAAATATTAACCATCCGCAGAATCCTTGAAGGTGTACGGGCAAAGAACCTACAAGCGACATTAATATTTGTCGACTTTACCAAGGCTTTCGACTCCATTCACAGAGGAAAGATGGAACAAATCCTACTAGCATACGGCATACCTAAAGAAACCGTAGCGGCAATAACGATTCTCTATAGAAACACTAAAGTAAAAGTACGATCACCGGATGGAGACACAGAATATTTTGACATTGTAGCAGGAGTACTACAAGGGGACACGCTGGCCCCGTACCTCTTTATCATTTGTCTAGACTACGTACTTAGAACATCGATTGACAAAATCAAAGAGAATGGCTTCGAACTGACGAAGAAAAGAAGCAGAAGATACCCCGCAACAACAATTACCGATGCCGACTACGCCGATGACATAGCGATACTGGCAAATACACCTGACCAAACCGAAACACTTCTGCATAGTTTGGAACGAGCAGCAGCAAGCATAGGCCTCTATGTTAATGCACACAAAACGGAATATATGTGCTATAACCAAACGGGGGACATCTCCACTCTAGAAGGAACCCCTCTTAAACTAGTAGACAAATTCACGTACCTAGGAAGCAGCGTCGAATCAACCGAAAAGGACATCGAAACGAGGTTAACGAAAGCATGGACAGCTATCAATAGGCTATCGATTATATGGAAATCAGACCTAACCGATAAAATGAAACACAGTTTCTTCCAGGCAGCAGTCACATCGATACTGCTATATGGATGCACTACATGGACGCTAACAAAACGACTGGAGAAGAAGCTAGATGGCAATTACACAAGAATGCTGCGTGCAATCCTGAACAAGTCCTGGCAGCAACACCCCACAAGACACCAACTGTACGGCCACCTGCCCCCTATCACGAAATCTATTCAAGTTAGACGAACCAGACATGGAGGACACTGCTGGAGAAGCAGAGATGAACTCATAAGAGATGTACTCTTATAGATCCCCAGACATGGCCGCGCAAAAGCAGGACGACCAGCTCGAACGTACATTCAGCAGCTATGTGAGGATACAGGATGTTGTCCTGAAGACCTACCTAGGGTGATGAACGATAGGGAGGAGTGGCGAGAGAGGGTCAGGGATATCCGTGCTACCAGCGCGATATGATGATGATGATATGTAATATATATATATATGTTATATAAATATATATATGTGCGTTATATATATGTTATATATATATATGTGTGTGTGTGTGTGTGTGTGTTAATATATATACACACACACACACACACACACACACACACACATATATATATATATACATATATATATGTGTGTGTGTGTGTTAATTCGGAACATTCTCTCCGATTTTAGTTAGCATAAACTGTTTAAATTGTTTTCTAACATTATTATAATTAAAAATTCATCTTTTAATGATTATTATGTCCTGTTTGTTATTTTCTATAATTTCTTTCGGAATTTTTTTTGAAAAATATATGCCCCCAATCATTAACTGAACAAGTCGGTTTGGGCTGTAGAATACACCGACTGCATCTCTGAAAAAGGTGTAAGACTCCAATAACCAGTGTCCTTATATGGAACTAAACAATCTGATGGTGAGAATTCAGAAATGCTTGAGCTTTGGGGAATCAGACCTTTATAACGTGATCGCCCCCACGGGAGATCGAACCAGCGACCACAGAATGCCGAGCCGAAACTCCACTACTTTGCTACTGGTACACATCGCACAGCAGTGATGCCAAATTAACTAGTTATCGTCAAAGCGCGGCCAATTTACCTGATGTGTCTCGTAGTTACATCCGTACTTTAATAAAGGACACGGTCACTTCCAGGTTTACGTCTTCCCAATAGGATTGGAGATACGCATCCGCGTAATGGTAACATTTTGGGCAAGGAAATAGACAAACATTTTTTTATTTTTTATTTCTATTATTTTTTTAAAATAGAGGAATTATATCATAAAATGAATTACCATAAAAAGAAACTCCGTCAAGCACTGCGTGCGACAAACGGAACCACTAGAGAGCTGTTTCCAACTTATTATGTCTCATCAGCAATTGATACCATGATCTCCCCGACTAGAGATCGAACTAGGGACCACAGAATGCATCGCACACCAGCGATGCCAAATTAAATAGTCATTGACTCGGTAGAGTTTTGGTTCTCTATTCTGTGGTTGCTGATTCGATATCCAATGGGAGATATCACGGTATACACTACTGATGAGACCTAATAAGGTCGAAACAGCTGTCCAGTGGTTCCGCATATCACACGCAGCGTTTGCCGAATTTTATGGTCATGGTAATTCAGTTCATAATATTCTTGTATTTTAAATAAGATGGAGCCATATCTATATTGAACGAGAAGCATATAAAATTCATGTACCTCGATAGCAATGTTTCCTTTACTAGAAGTTATGTCAGTATACAAAGAAAAAATGCATGCATGGCTATCTACAGATTATTGTCCCAATGGAAATCTAATCCCTCGGAGAAAATGAAACTGGAATTAATCCAAGCTGCAGCCGTGTCAGTACGATTGTATAGTTGCACCAGACTGACTTCAACAAAACGCCTGGAGAAAAAGCTAAAGGGAAACTATATAAGGATGTTGCGTACTATTTTGAACAAATCTTGCAAGCACCTCTCCACAAAGCAGTAGCTGATCGGCCACCTTCTTCCCATCTCGCAAACCATCTAAGTAAGACGAACAAGATATACTGGACACGGTTGGCAAAGTAAAAGCAAATTCAAAAGCGATGTTCTTCCGTGTGTTCCCACACATGGGCACACAAGTAATGTATTGGCCGACCAGCAACGACCTATATTCATCATCTCTGCGTGGACACTTGATGCTGTCTGGAGCAATGGCTGATAGAGACGGATGGCAACAGAGATTCAAATAAATCTGTGATATGATGAGGAATAGGACATTGAAACATGTTTGTTTTGTTTTCTCTATATACTTTTTTTGGTGGAGGTATTCTAATATATTTTATGTTGTTGATGAAATTGGATCCTTACATTTGTGTTTTTAAGGTTAACAAAACTAGAAAATTGACTTTCTGTTTAACCGTAAAAAGTAGAAACTGATCTGAAATTTATTAGTAAGGTAAATAAATAAAAAACAAATACATGAATAGATTTTATGGATTTTAACCTTGTCATTACACGACAGCAAAAATATCCGGCTACTTATTGACCATCGAAAAAGTGATAGATATGAATAGACTGTAACATATATGAAAAACGGAGATAGATAGATAGATAAGATAAGATAAGAATAGACCGTGTTAGACAGGAAAAGCATTAAGATAGATAGATAGATAGATAGATTCTTATCTATCTATCTATCTATCTATCTAACTGAATGTTTTTCCAATCTAACACAGTCTATTCTTATCATCTATCTATCTATCTATCTATCACTGTTTTTATATAGACCGTGTTAGACAGGAAAAACATTAAGTTAGATAGATAGATAGATAGATAGATAGATAGATAGATAGATAAACCTTGATGGCAAATACATATACGTCTTTATATTTAATTGCTAATGTGCGTTAGTCAAATCCTGGCTGTATCAATCTTTGAACTCGAAATACCCGCCAGCCAAACACGGTGAAAATAATTTGCTTAAGTGAGGCAAAATAAAAATAAAAATTTAAAAAACAAAAAAAATATATTTATTTTTGCTCGAAATTGAAAGGCTTCAACTTGAAATTCCCGACAGAGCTTCATGCATTGATTTCCTTTTTTCTTTCCTTTTTCTTTTTTTTTTCTTTTCAAGGGGGGGAGTTTTTTTTTTATTTATCCCTCAAATATGATTGATGATTGTTTTTCTTGCCACCTGTCACGTGACTCCAGCCTCCAATCTTGGAGCGTGGGTGGGGATAATTTGCGCATCAAACTTATCAAAAGAACAATGATACTAAATGACAAAGATCGTTTTGGAGAAAAAAATAGGACTAAAATTTTTTTTAAAAATCAAATAAAGATCAATAGAGGGGCAGCAAGAGGAGAATGCACGAACCAATAAGTATATATATGCACAGAGATATTAATGCTTAACACATCACAATCTCTCTCTCTCTATATATATATATATATATATATATATATATATCCCTCCCCCTTCCTCTCTCTCTCTATCTCTTTCTCTCTCTCTCTCTCTCTCTCTCTGTATATATATATATATCCCTCTCCCTTTCTCTATCTCTCTATCTCTTTCTCTCTCTCTCTCTCCCTCTCTCTTTCTCTCTCTCTCTCAATCTATCTACCTAGCTATCTCCCTCTCCCTTTCTTAATCTATTTCTCTCTCTCTCTCTCTCTCTCTCTCTCTCTCTCTCAACACACACAGAGAAATACTTATGTTTGGTTTAGTTTTTTCATTTCATGGCATGTCAACATGTGTGGGTTATTTAATGTTAAATCCGTCCTTGTAACAAACAGTAGCAGCACAAGGAGGAAATCCCTGAATTCAAACGAGTTGCCATCCTATCAAATTGACATTGTGTTAACTCTGCTCACATCAGAACGGTTGGTAATTACATCTATAAAAATGTGTACAAGTATATATATATATATATATATATATATATATATATACGTGTGTGTGTGTGTGTGTGTGTGTGTGTGTGTGTGTGTGTGTGTGTGTGTGTGTGAAGCAATAGATGAACAAAAATTAATGAGCGTGCAGACGTTTCCATCTAATCAGTCACACACTCATGCCACCCACACCCATGCCAACTGCAAACGTGTCACCAATCCACACTCAAATCTTTACACGCCGACGCAAGAATTGAGACTCATGCACAAGCAGAAGCAAAAATTCTTGACCTCATTGGCATTCCCCTTTTAGGGCGCCTCAGGAACCAAAGCAATAAACTTTGTCTTGCAAGCAGCACCCCCCCGGCCAAGTTTTACTCGGAGTTATGTAACTATTCAGCACGAATGTCAGGTGGTTGACCACACAGTACACGACGTCCAATATATATATATATATATATATATATATATATATATATATATATATATTCAAGGTTTGGTTTTCTTTTTCTTTAACTCATATCAACCTTTGTGTGTATTTTAATGCTAAACCTATCCTTGTAGAAGGACAGTAGTGTTAATATTTAATCGATAGATGAAGGGGATAAGGGGATTCTTGCCTTTTTCATGGATATTAGTCCGAAAGTCAAATAGCGACTAGGACCAGTCACATTATTTGTCTTCGTATAACATAAATATGTACACTGTCAGCAAAATTAATCTAATTCGAAATTTTCAGGCATATATATATATATATATATATATATATATATATATATATAACAAATACATAAAAATTAGTGAATTGAAATAATTATTCAAGAAGTTTCGACTTAGGAAGTTGAGTCCAACCAAAGTCAATGAAAATCGTTTTGTTCTGAGAGAAATTTTAAAACTTTGAAATAGAGTTGAGAAGATAGCTCTTCGGACTAAACTTAAAAAATCCTACTCTTGGAGTTGTCTTTGATTCGTATGAGATTATCAAAATTTCTGTATTTTTGTATTCCTCTTTGTTGTCTGTTAAAGAATGAGTTCGATCGAACATACTTACAAGCAAGTTGTTGCTGTAGTCAAATAAGATTTCTTTACCGAGACTTTTAGTGGCCCTTGTTGTATATTGACCTACGACCCGGCCGGGCTGTCAAAATAGGAAATGCACCTATGTAAATAACAGGTGCATCCGGTCGAGGAATAGCAGAGTGTTGCCTTGACCGTGGATGGGTTGAATGAGTGCAATTTGTGACGCCCACAAGAAGAAGATGGACGTTGAACTATTATATAACTGAGTGCACAGGAAATTCAATCAGTTTGGAGACCAGACCAGTTGGTGACAAGATGCGGTAGAGAAAGCCAGCACCCAGCAGAGGGAGTCCTCAGGCCCCCGACTGAGCAGTTGAGGATCAGACGAGTTGGAGATGCGGTAGAGAAAACCAGCACCCAGAGAGGCTGGACCCCAGGCCCCCGGTTGAGCAGCCCTGGAGAATGGGAGAGAAACGCTGATGGCCATAAAAGTGGGGGTCAATATGTTGCAGTTCTGTTCGGTCTCCAACTCCCTCTCACACACAATCCTTTCAATAAAGTGAGAGGTATATTTTTCTAAGAACTGTGTCGCTCGTCTTTATTGTGTCGTCGTTATGATTCTGCATGCAGATGCATATGTCTTATGTGTTTGTATAGTTGGTCATGGTGGTGACTATGCAACACCCTCTTTAAATAGTTCAGCATTGACAACGAGATGTTAAGCTTTCCTGAAAATCTCTGAGTAGTACTCTCTGGATTTGTTTCAATGAATTTACTGCAGTTTTAGGTCTATCTGGCATTCCCTGTTTTTTCAAAAGTTTAATGGCATAGCAACCCTCAAGGGTTATTTATAGCCATCCTTGTAAAAAGATATGAGTGAAAATAAAGGAATTAGGGGGTTCATATCTTCCTTATGGATCAGACAAAACGAAAAATATCTAAGATATTCCTTCGAAGAGATAAAGAGGGAGTTGCCTCCCAGGGACTGCGCACTCTGTAATTTGTAGGGACTAGAAGAACGGTGGCAAGTGAAACGAAAAGATAGACTAGAATCCGACCATGACATATGGACGTACAATTGACAGGTGCCCAAAAAGTTAAAACAGTTCTGTTTTCTGGTGATTAGACGCATGTCTCAGTCTGTGTTTAATAAATCAGTTTTGTTGTACATCCACGAGTCCGTCTCTTTTCCCTTTTGTTTGCATATTTTCTTTCTGTATAAAAAGGTATTCGTCTGATAGCGAACAAAATAGCGCGACTGGAGTTCGAACTGGCTTATTTCGATGCAAACAATCAAACTATTTAATCATCACACCACCGGTACTTTCCCCGAATTTATTTATTTATTCTATTATATTTCATTTTAGTTAACAATTGCATAATTTCAAGTAACTAATGATAATAATCCTTTGAAAACAATTATAGCTTCATGTAACAATTCCTAATAGGATAATTAGCACACAATTATATGTTTCAAAGGTTTGGTTTGGTTTGGTTTCTTTGTTTTTAATGGCATATCAACTCCTTTTAGGTTATTTAATGCCAAAGCCATTCTCCTAGAACAACAGTAGTGGTACTATTTAACCCATAGCTGGGAGGATAAGGGAGTTCATATTTTTCCCAAGGGTATTTGCCCGAAAGTGAACGTAATAGCTCGACTGGAGTACGAACTCGCGTACTACGATTCCGCAGTCCATCGATTTAACCATTACGCCACGAGGACACCCCATATGTTTCAAAGTATTCCAATCAATTATATGATTTCAAGTAATCAATGACAGTTCAAAATAAATATTCTGAATACAAATAATTTGAAGAAAAATGTAATTTTAATAATACTTGAACATCTATTTTACCCACGAAATAACACGACTGGAGTTTGCACTCGTTTTCAGCGATTTCCAGCTCGGTAGCCTCTACATCATGTTGACTTTCCTTCTATGGCTTGTAGCACGCCGTCGGAGCGAATATTTTTCGGTTTATCTGACCTTGCCTGATTGCAGAATACATTTTTTGAACCATCTTGTTACTGTTCTGAGATCAACTGAACCCTCCACGGCATTATGGTCGATTTCGAAATCGTAAAGCATGTTCCTGAATTCAACTACGTTGCAAGTTGATCTTTGCGGTTTTCGAATGACATTCAGAGCGAAGCAATGAGCAACATATAAGCGCACACCTAAATGCTACCAACCACAGCACGTAATCAAAACGCCTTAAACGTCTTCGATCACGTGATGTATGCGTTACAAAATAGCACGTACGAAAATATGCAAAACCTTTCAGTCTTCTTAGTATATATATATATATATATATATTGAGCAATCTGGTGAAGAAATTTACGGCTGCCACTCACATAATGCAAAGCTCTTCGAATAAATTGAGCACTCTGGTATTCAGTCAGGCAAAAATGTAAACAAACGAAAGCTACAACACAATGCCTTAAAATTCCCGAGCAGACGTGGTTCGCTTGTAAACTGAGCAGGTTTGATACTAAGTCTAACGTAAAGTTAGGCGAGTTTCGATCCCAGGTTCGAGCGTCCAACGTGTCTAACCACACTGAAGAGTTGTGATACAATGAAGCAGTGTATCTGTGGATGACACTATATATATATATATATTTCTCTCATGAAATAAGTGGTAGCCGATAGCGTATACGTAATTAAATATATACGTAAAAAATTCCTTTGCTTAGGTTGAGAATGACGATAGCTCTGGGGTAAGGTATCCGACTGACGCAAAGTCAGCCGAGTTTCGATCAGAGCTTGAAGCATCTTGCATGTCTAGCCACACTGAAGAGTTTTGATACAACTAAACAGTCTGTGGTAAACAATATATATATATACACACACACATATATATATATAAACTGGGATAGGGAGAGAGATGATTCAAGTCAGGGCAACTACCAGACTGCTTCAGTTTTGTAACCTTGATTTTGAACAAAAAGACCTGCTCAATATTCTCTTGGTGCCATGAATCATTATTATGCATGAAAATGAAACACACGTGGATATGCGAAAAGTAATTTCATGGATCAGTGCAATTTCTATCCACTACAAAATTTGTCACGGCCTGGATGTAGAGAAAGGGCACTGATCCTTGAAACTATCACCATCAATTTACAGCAAGCTTTCTACAACATATCACCTGTCCTCACCAAATTAGATACTCCTGGAATGTGGGATATTAAAAGACATAAACAAAAAAAAAAGATTAAACACATCAACTCATATAGTTAAGTTTGAAAAACCGATACACGGTATCTATAAATAAATAAAAATGAAAAGCATAAGTTTCCTTGGCCCGTATCACATGTAAACTTCTTTTTTTGTGAATTAAAATTTTATTTCTGATGATACTGCCCTTATAGCAAAGCATCTCAAATCAATTTTCCATATTGACTTCCTTTTTTTCCATAGAATTGGATTTTATTCAAAACGTTAATCATTGAAAAATATACTTATGCAATTTCAGTTTCTTTTGCAAGAATCCCACAAACTTGGAAAAATTCACGAGTCTTTCAGAAGTATTGAGTTACCCAACCCCTCCGCCTGAATCAGATTGCAGCACGGGGTCAGTTTTAAATGGAGTACAACTGGGTTGAAATCAGAGTTTTCCTTCACCTAGACCGGTTGCTATATCAAAGTTAAAAACTCAGTCTGACCAACCATTTCACTAATAGTTTTAGGACTGGGATAATTGGATTCATGCCTTTTCCAAAATTATTTGAAGGAAATGAAATGTAAACTGCATCATTCAGGATTTGAACTCGGTTTGATGCGTTCTTTTCCTCTGGCGATAACCGTTGAGCCACAAGCGCCACCAGAAGTACACTAGACAGTTCCTGGTTTTGGCATGTTTTCATAATAATCTGGCTCGAAGGATCATGGTCAATATTATATATTCTCATCAAATTTTCTGCCAGTTGGCTTTTATCGTGTGGATAACGGACAGTAATTTTTTGTTCAAATTAGATCCAGGAAAAAAATAACACGCACATCGCTTGGATGCCATCAAACTGGTTATTCTGAATTTACAAGGAGGCTTGAGCGATTCCAGATCAAACTCTGATTAGATACCATTAAACTTTCATAGAAATCCAGTGTGATAACACCCCTGGCGGGCCGACTCCTACTATCTTCCTTGAACCAAACTACACATGGCCAGTGGTTTCCGACCAGGGCATTACACATTTCATTACAGATACGCAAAGCACAACCGAGAGGGTAGAAGAAAGAACAAACGAACAAACACGGGCTTGGGTCAGCTCCAAGCGCAAGAAGGGGGAAGTCTATGTGACACTTTTGTGCAACCCTCCATGCATTTGCAGGCTATTGCGGGCGTGTATTTTGCGCGAAACCTCTACAAAGTCACAAAGAATGTTGACTCATCTCTTGACTGTCATCTTCCTTAGGTTAACCCGGCCTCTGTAGGTCAACAGGTTTTAGCAGTCGTCTTTTTTACTTCTGTTGGCTCTCTTCTCTGCCCTACCTCCATTTTCTCATTGCCTCCTTCTGCCGACTGTGTCCTTCCCTGGACTGCTATCTCAAGCCGACTGTTCTCTTCTGCCTTCCTTTGTCAACTCACTCTCTCTGTCTTCTCTGGGGCCTTCCTTCCCTCGTCCACTTCCGATCTCGCAGGAGATCTCGCCTTCAGCCCTTTTGTGTGGGTTTCGCGCCAAAACAACGAGATTCTCTGATCGGTGCCAACACAAACGGAAATGAATGCTACCTATTATATCACATCAATTTATATTGGTATGTATCTTCGAGTAAGAACTTATTGGGGGATATATAAAAGTTGGTTTCATCAATTCTTTCACTCTAGTCGGTTGATCTGTAAAATACACCGACTGCTTTTCTGCAGAGGGGTAATACCCGCCACACAACGAGCGTCCAAGATAGGACACTAAACAATCTGACGATGAGGTTCTAGTAATAAAGGAGCTCGGGGAATTCGAATTATTCTTTCATTGCCATTACTCCCAGGTCCACTCTGGCCTGGAGTGGCAGCACCAGACCGGGTCCTATCCATGGGTCCATTAGAATTAAACTGCGTACTTCTGCTAGACTGAACTGTTTGAAATAGAACTATTTTGACATTTAGATATTTGCAAACAAAAACTAAACTTATACTAAACTGAATTGTTTGAAATTTAATTCGGGGTTAAATGAGCCGACAAAGATTGATACACTATAAAACCAACCATCAACCAACCAACCAACCAGTCTTTCTTAGACACCTACTTAAACCAAGGGAATTTTCGCTGGTGGAGGGACATCGAAGTATACTAGTTCGAAATCCATTTGCACTATTACGTTCACTTTCGGTGTAATATCTTTGGGGAAAGATATGAATCCCTTTATCCCCACCCCCAGCAAGGGATTAAATCGTAACACTACTTTTCATTAACAAAAAAAAAGATTCGACATGAAATAACCAACGAAGGTTGATACGTCATTTAAAAAAGAAGCTGAAACCTACTTAAGCTAAGTTTAGTAAATAATATACTTCATATATCATCATCATGTCGCGCCGCCTGCGCGGATATCCCTGACCGTCTCTCGCCATTTCTCCCTATCATTCATCGCCTCCGGCAGGTCTTCAGGGTTGCATCCCGTGTCCTCACACAGCTGCTGTATGTAGGTTCGTGCTGGTCGTCCCACTCTTGCACATCCATGTGTGGGGGTCCACAGGAGTACATCGCTTATGAGCTCGTCCTTGCTTCTCCAGCAGTGTCCTGCGTGTCTGGTTCGTCGAACTTGTATAGTTTTTGTGATGGGGGGCAAGTGTCCGTATAGTTGGAGTCTCGTGGGGTGTTGTCGCCAGGACTTGTTTAATACTGCTCTCAACATTCTTGTATAATTTCCGTCCAGCCTCTTTTCCAGCCGCTTCGTAAGCGTCCATGTGGTGCATCCATATAGCAGTATCGACACAACCGCTGCCTGGAAGAAACTGCGTTTCATTTTATCAGTTAGGTCCGACTTCCATATGATCGAGAGCTTATCGATAGCTGTCCATGCCTTCGTCAGTCGTGTGTCGATGTCTTTCTCGGTTGATGAGACGCTGCTTCCTAGGTACTATTTACCAACCCCTCCGCTCGGGCAGGATATGACACAAGGTCAATTTTTAAGCAGAGTTTAACAGGTTTGAATTCAGAGTTTTCCTTCTCCTAGACTAGTTGCCTAACCAAGGCTGAAGAACCTAGTCTGTCCTACTATTTGCCCATAGCTGGAGGGAGAATAATTAGATTCATACCTTTCCCAAGGGTATTAGTGCTATGTGAAAATGCAATCAGTCTCGTCCAGGTTTTGAACTCGTGTCGCCGTGTTCATTTCCTACGACGATAACGACTACACCACGGGCACCTCCAGACGCTGCTTCCTAGGTAGGTGAATTTGTTGACTAGTTTCAGAGAGGCTCCGTCTAGTGCGGCAATGTCGCCCGTCTGGTTGTAACACATACCCAATAGGTAGATCTTTTAACAAAACAGCTACCTATAGAGTACGTAACTCTATAGACTATATAACTCTATAGACTATATAACTCTATAGACTATATAACTTTCAGGATTAGGTTGGTTGGATTTTATAACATCCTAATGCCAAATTATGTTTATACATATATTAAATATATGATATTTTAGCGGATAATTTCTTTGTAACATTTTAAACCGGCCAAAACTCATTTTTGACACACAGTTAATAGTTTCAAGTATTGCTATGTAACACAAAGAATTCAATTTAACATCAGTCATTTGGTTACACAGAGTTAAATGGTTTTACATATATGATTTGTAAGTGAATATTTTGTAGGTAATTTTATTTTCAAATGAGTAAGAGCCAAATTATTTTCACATTAAATGTGCTAAGAAGCAGTGGACATCAGAGTAATCGCAATGAAGGTGTACACTACATTCCATAAAACTTCAGGACTGAAGCCTCACCACCAGATGCAGTTTAGTGTCATATCCAGGACATTATTTCTATTTGACCCGGAGATGGGACCCCAATAAATACTACCACCCTCAGATCAGTGTGGGCATGAGAGTAATGGCAATGAAGGAGTACTTTACATTCCGTAAAGCTCCAGGATTGAAGCCTCACTATCAGATGCAGTTTAGTATCATAACTAGGACACTCATTGAGCGGTCTTACTCCTCAGCACTGATGCAGTTGGTGTATTCCACAGCACCAGCCGAATGAGTATGCAACTTTCAAGTTTAATTGATTAGAATCACATTGGGAATCTTTATGTATGTGCAAAAGCGATTATTTCAACCGATTTTAAAACTATTCATATAAATCATAAAAGATGTTCATAAAATGAATGTGAGGAAACTTTTGTAAGTCCATGTCATGTGTAGAAAAAGTTTCTATCCAATGATAATAGTTTGATTTTTTTATTACACAGTAGTAGATGATTTCGGAATTTTTTACAAAAAATTACGAAATGCTTAGTTTAAGCTATGTGGTCGTTTGTTAATAACTGAATGGCAAGAGCGATGTCATAACAACAGCTTTAGTTGATAATTTGGCTAATAAAACAGTGACACACATTTTCGGCTCATGTTTAACGTAGCTTTCCTTATATCTACCTCTACAAGTTTTTTTATTGATCATTCAGCTAAATTTTCATCAAAATAACTTCGACTATGAACCAAACTTTCAGCTTATAGGCATGTTTTTTCGTGAAAAAGTTTCTTATTTAACATTAAGAGGTTGGGATCAGTTCGTTGTGTTACTTTTACGTCAACCAGAACAGCTCTGAGCCATCTTGTTCCATTTTAGTCGATGTTGTTAGCGATGGAAATTGTGAAAAATTTAAACAACGACAATACTTCACAAGATCGTCAAGAAATTGTTGGAATTACGAATAAAACAACTATACCCTATGTCTCAGTATGATAACTGCTGAGATATTTATACTGCTAAAATGCTGAAACGACCAAAGGCAGCTCGGTGGTTGGGAGAAAGAAAATCGACAGACGTGTACCGTTGGAACAGTCCGAAGAGTGTTCCGTTTGATAGAAAATTAATATTGCAAACTAAGACACCTCTAAAAGTTAAACGAACAATTTTTCCCTAAAAAATTGTTTATAATTGTTTAAAGTTTGGTTCTCTATTGATGTTATTTCGGTGAAAATTATTCCAATATTATAATCAGAAAAAATTTAAAGAAAGGTTCCAATGGTTGACGTCATTTTCTTTTCTTTTTCAAGCAACTGTCAGTTTAACGGGTTTATCTATTTGTGCTTGGATCTTGATACACGGAAAGATTTAATGGAAGATCGACAGTTGCCTATGCAACATATTTCGCTATTTCATGTCACCGATTTTTTTCTAAGAGAAAGACAATGAGCTATTAACTCGGCATTAGAGGTTGTCAAAGTAAGGTCGAACATATCAGACTCCTTTTTTTCCCCTATAGCTTGACAAGTTACCTAGGAACACAAACAATTTCTGCTTGAATCTGATACGGAAGAGCTCAAATTGAGGCGGGGAAAAAGAAATAAGGTATTTTATTTCCTGAAATGCTCAGAACTTTGTAAAAATGCCGCTAACGACAGCATTGCGTTTCGTGATGCAACATTTCCAGATTGTAAAACGTTGTCTTGGCGTCAAACCCTTCGTAATGGAGAAATCAGTCTCAAAGATAATATCCTTCTGCAATGGACTGAGAAGAAAATCGAAGATTATTAATGAAAGTCTTGTAGCAATGATGAAGACGATGAAAGCTATTAAAATCGACATTCATTTAACCATTTTACACATATTTTTTCGATGTTTTTCATCTTTCGGAATCATTTAACCCAGTCAGTGGTTGCTTGAAGGAGAATTTCCCTTTTAATAACGGCAACCGAAAGATATTAACTTAACAGTTCAAGCTTAAAATTGCCTTGCGAAGAAGCTGTTAGATGTGGGCGATTGCTAAGTGGCAAAATAACATGCAGCATTTGAGAATCCTTAAATGCTATATCAATACGCACAAGCAGACACATGCAGGCACACACGTACGCATATATAGGCGTGTGAATGTTTTTATCCCAGTTTGCTTATATCTATTCCTCTCTCTCCCTCTCTGCCTGTCTCTCTCTCTCTCTCTCTCTCTCCTTATATATATATCCATCTCTTCTTCTTCTTCTTCTTCTTCTTCTTCTTCTCTAAATATATATGTATGGATATTAGAAAGTGATGGATCTGTGCAGATATACATAAATGCACTTGTACACACACACATCAGCACATACACACACACGCACACATATATTTGTGTTTTTAACCCAGTCTATTTATATTCATACCCTAACTTGAATCTTTCTCTCCTGTTCTCTCTCTCTCTCTCTCTCTCACACACACACACACACTCTCACACACACTCTCTCTCTTAATGAATATATATATATGTATATATATATGATTTATAAAATCATGTACATATGCATACATACGAACAAGCACACACACGCTCACGCACACACGAACACACGTAGGTGTGTGTTTTAACACAACTTGCTAATAATTATGCTCTAAAATAAATCTCTTTCCCCCTCTCTCTCTCTCTCTCTATATATATATATATATAAACTTTATAAAATTATGTATGTATACACATATTCATACATGCCAACAAACGCTCACGCATACACGAATGCACACTCAACCACACGCAATTTGATTATACTCTAATTCATTATACTCTAACTCTCTCTCTCTCTGTCTCTCTCTCTCTCTCTGTATATATATATACATAATTAGAATTGTATATACGTGCAAATATACATACATGTGTGTGTACCAATATATATATATATATATATCGTCATTAAGTCAGGCCGGAAACACAGAGTTTCCTGACTCTTTCTCGCTATCCGTCCCTAGAATCCATCTCTCTTGGCAAGTCTTCTAGGCAGCATATTGTGTCCGCACAGAACTAATGTATATAGGAATTGGCTGGTTGGCCAACACTGGTAAAACCATGTGTAAGAGTCTATTAGAGAATGCCGCCTATGAGTTCGTTGTTGCTTCTCCACCAGTGCTCGCATGTCTTGTTTGTTTGAATTCGATCCTTAGTGAAATGGGAAGTAGGTACCGGAAAACAGCGGTTCTTTTCAGGAGTTTTGCCTCCATGATTCGTTCAAGATAGCATGCAGCATTCTTGTGTAGTTCCTCTCCAGCTTTTTCTCAATGTGTTTTGTCAGCATCCATGTGATGAATCTATATAGAAGAACACACACAACTACAGCTTAGAAGTAATCTTGTTTTATTTTATCGAACGGTATCAGACTTCCATACTATCCAAAACGTATCGGTGGTGCCCACTCTCGAATGCATTGGAGAAATAAAGGAAAGTAGAGTTGCCTCGAAATTCATTGCCCGCAATCCTTCAATAATTCAACCGATTGTCAGAATCGATGAGGCTTTACAGGGATTTCTTCGAAAGCCGTTCTGATTTTTCCTGAGAATTTTCTCTATTTTGGGTATGATATAATTGATAAGTAGGGCTTTTTAAACCTTAGTAGCTAAAGCAGGAACAGTTATACATTGGTAGTTTTTAGTGATTTCAAGGCCACTTTTCTTTTGAAAATCCGAGTGCAGCCTTTCATCTGGTTCTCTATTGTATTTTGTTCATAGACAGAGTTGCATAATACGAAAAGAATGTCGTCAAATTTTCTTGTCTTCAAAATTTTAGAGTTGAAGCTTGCAGCTTATCTGTTTTTAGTTTTTATCAATAGCGTGTCAAGTTCTACTGTAAACTGTCCTAGTTTGATGTTTAGTTGGACACGGATATTTTTGTGGATAGATTTCGGGATAGTTTCTGAGTAGATTATTAAAATATTCTTTTCACTTCAGATTTTTTTTCTTTTTGGCTGGCAGCTTTTAGTTAAGCTCTCGGCGTGCTCTTTCTTCCATTCGCTTCCTTCACTGTCTGCACTGCGAATCATGATTGTCTATATTCTACGAAATTTCTGATTTTATCAATTCGGATTCGAATGTATTCAAATTGTTCTTTTTGGGAAGTGTTGATTTGTTCTCCCTTGGCTTATATATATAATTTGTAAGTGAACAAGTTTTTGTTTGTTTTTACTTGCAAACGAGTATCGAAAATATCAAAAAAAACTCAACGCTGGCCTAAAAAAGTGATATTCGCTCATCCACTCCTTAGCTCCGAGATTTCTGTTAGTTTCATGCAAATGAACACACACACACAAACACACACACATACACACAAACACACACACACACACACACACACACACACACACACATATATATATATATATATATATATATATATATATTCTTTAGGGGAACTTTGGTTTTGTTTCTTTGTGTTTCTTTGATGAGTGCCATACCAACCTTCGTGGGTTATTTAAAGACGAGGCCATCTTTATAAAAGAACAGTAGTAGTACTATTTATTTCATAGCTACGGGATAAAGAGACCCATACAAGGTGTCTCAAAATAGATGCAACTCATTAAAACGATAATGGTTTATAACTGAGATAAGCACTATGGCGGTCATTTCGATCACGTACTGTAAAAACTGCATCCCTTCAGCAAGAGACATCAAATCGATGTTTCTTTTTAATTGTTATTATATCAGTTTCTTGTCTCAATAAAAAAACATTATCATATTAATGGGTTGCATATATTTTGAGAGAGTTTTGAATGATTTTGTCTCCAAAAAAGTAGTGACGCAAAATATGTTCCCTCTTTCGTCCAAGGCATTGTGATCAAGGATTAATAATTGTCATGGTGAACTATTTTCAAATCTGAAAAAAAAAGAACACAACATTTTATTAGTAGAGCTATTAGCAGTCACATGGGTCCCATGTATATTGTGACACCCTTTACTTTTCCCAAGGGTATTAAACTTAAAGTGAATGTAATAGCACGACTGGAATTCGAACTTGCTTACTACGATGCTGCAGTCCAGAAAGTTAGACACTACGCAATGGGGGACTCCCCCTCTTTTTATGAGAAGAAAACTACAATCCTCAGGTGTGGTCAGCGTAAAAGAATGATGAATTTGACAAATAAATACTTCG
>OY757935.1:52623644-52641144 GCA_963585895.1 Sepioteuthis lessoniana | reverse complement strand
TTTAAAGAGGAGTTTAACAGACTTCAATTAAGAGTTTTCCTTCTCCTAGTCTGATAAACATACCAAGGTTAAAGATCCCCACCTGCCCTACTATTTCTCCACAGCTGAAAGTAGAAGAATTAGATTCATACTTTCCTTAAGGGAATTAGCGTTATATGAAATGCAAACAGCCTCATCCAAGATTCAAACTCGGTTTGCTTTGTCCATTTCGGTCGGCGATAACCATTATACTACGAGCGCCTCCATCACACACACATACACACACAAGGGTGCTTTAAAAGTTTTGAAACACTTTAGTAACGAATGTTTTTGTTGCGGTTGTAAAAGTGATGAAGCACACCTCTGTGAGGTTTTCAAATCTCACATAGAATTAAACAAGACACAAAGTATCAGGGCTCCATCTAACTCGTAACAACCAAATACAACGGGTAACCACCAAGGCTTGAAATACTCCAGTCACGCACGATATACGCGCAAACTGGCACGTAAGAAAATATCGAAAAACTTTTAATTCCACCGAATATATATATATATATAGTGTTATATTATATGTCATGGTGCAGTCAGTGACCCTGAGTTTCATACATTCAGTGGGACAGAGTGAAGATTTAAGCAAAAAGGATTAATATGGGACATTGGCCCAGCGGTTAGAGTGTTCGCCAATGGCCCGGGAGACCTGGGTTCGATCCCAGGTCGAGTCATACCAAAGACTTTAAAAATGGAACTTGATACCACCTTGCTTAACACTCAGCATTATAAGGTACGGTTCAAGGGTAAAGTGGAGCAATCCAGGGAAAGGAGTAGCGCCCTCCCCTACACCTCGGTGTAGTAGCTATCGAAAAGGGAGCCTTCGGGTCACCCTCGACTATGGTCGCTAACTTTTGTTCGAAAAGTGGGGGTTATTTATATGTATGTGTTCCTAAGTTTGTGTGTTATTAAATCTTAGTATGTTTTTTATTATATATATTTTCATTATTGTTAGTAAAAGAAAAGTTGGTGACTGTTGTCAAGGGCTAACCGAAAGCTCCCTTTTCAATAGCTACTACACCATTTTCCCAGATTGCTCCATTTTACCCTTGAAACGTTCCTTATAATGCTGAGTGTTAGGCAAGGAGGTTTCAAGTATCACTTTTTAAGTCTTTAATAAGACTCGACCTGGTCCATTGGCGAACACTCTACCACTCAGCCAATGGACCAGGCATTATTGTAAAAGATAACCAAAACCTGCCGCATTAATATCATACCATATTTAAAAAGGAATAAGAAATATTATTTTTATTACCTGCCCAAAAATACCATACCACATTTTTTTTTAAAAAACTATCATTTTTATTACCTGTCCCAAAATATCATACCACATTTAAAAAAAGACAAAAAAAAAATAACCAATCATTTTTATTGCCTGCCTATAAATACCATACCACATTTTAAAAAAAAACTATCATTGTTATACCTGCCCGTAAATACCATATCACATTTTAAAAAAACAAAAAAACGATCATTTTTATTACCTGCCCATAAATACCATACCACATAAAATAAAGTAACGTTTTGATGATTTTAATTTTAATCATCATCAGCATCATCATCATCATCACTCAAGAAAATTCCTCACAAAACAGACATTTCGTATTCAAATCAAAATAAACCATTAGCTACCATGAAGTTAGAAAGAAAAAGAAATTCTAATAGGAACAATTCATTCCCATGTCCATCACCCACTCACACTTTCTTCCTTCGTCCCACTCCTTCCCATCAACAGACAGCAGAACTCGAAGTAAATATGTAAATATGCCAGTACATATGCAAACATACACGTATATGTACGCGCGAGCAACAGCACATACACAAACATACTAACATTCATAGATTCTTCCAGCGGCCACCCTCTCGATCCAGGGAAGCACTACTTTCTTCGGGCACTTGATATGGGCCTCCATGTTGGACCTGAGGTCATATGGTATGAATGGAAGTATATTGTCACCATTGCAATTGACAAACTCAAACACTATGGTACATCTCGTGAGAACAGAATAAGCCAACGGTTCTGTGACTTCACCATCTCATCTTGACAGACATTTTTCTTATCTGAGAAAAAGCAAAGCATGTTTGATTGGATAGGATACTTGCGTTTTTTTAAAAGCTTTTCAGTGTGAGCTTTCTTTTGTCATTCATGGTCATTGATAAAAACTGACCCTTTCTTAAACTTGTACAAGAAATACCGAATGTCTTCATGCACTTGTCAAACTAGGCCAGGATTTCACCAAGAATTTCGGAAGTTCTTTTCTCACCAGAACGATCAGAATAAGTCATCCAAACGGCTGTACTCTCGAAATCCCCATTAGACTCATTTAACTCTTTTTGAATCCTCTACACCGTCACCATATTAATACCCAAACACTAAAAAATCATCGTATTCTGGTGGATGCCAAGCAGCACAGCATGAAGTTTCAAAAATACCTGAGAAGTAAAAAGCGTCAGGGTGTTGTTTTCTTCACAAAAAGTGCCCGAAACACTAAAGCTGGATGATAAAACCCATCGCACTATATATATATATATATATATATATATATATATTTCATGATGATGTTAAGGAATTATTTTAGAAAAAAATAAATTTAAGTGTTCATTGAAAAAGGTCTTTTACTGCTAAAATTCAAATATAAAAATCTCACGATACATTTCCAGTTACACTGACGGTAATGTTAAATAGTTAGGATATAGCATTATGTTTTTCATTGAACACTTTTATATTTTATCATAAATCAACCATTGTTATTGTTCTTATCCTTTAACTTATGCCTCATTACCATTATATATATATATATATATATATATATATATATATATATATATATATATATATATATATATATTGTCCAGAAGGGCAGGGTTCAATATCAGGTCGAGTCATACCAAAGACTCAATAAATGGTACTTGATGCTGCTTTGATTAATACTCAGCATTATATGGTAAGAATCAAGCGTAAAGTGGAGCAATCCAGGGAATGGTGTAGCCCTCTACCTTACACCTCAGTGTTGTAGCTATTGAAAAAGGAGCCTTGGCGTCACGCTCGGCTAAGGTCGCTAACTTTCTATATATATCAAAAAAAGCAAACAGTAATAACAAAACAAGCAGTACAAATATCATAGAAAGAAAGAAAGAAAGAAAGAAAGAAAGAAAGAAAGAAAAGCAATGAAATGATAAAAAGAATGAAAACAGAATGTAAAATAAAGAAAGCAAGAAATAAACAAACAAACAAACAAACAAGCAAGCAAAAGTAACCAGAGGAATAAAGTAGGAAAAATTAATTTGAAAGAAAGAAAAGAAGAAATGAAATATCAAAAGTAATTAGAGGGGAAAAAAGGAACAAAGGACTTTAAAAAGAATAAAAAAAAACAACAAACAAAATAACGCAATTAAATGACAAAAACGACGAAAAAAAAAAGACTTCATAGAATAAAACAAAAAAAGAAACAAGCAAAGAAAAAAAAGCAAATAGATGACAAAAAATGAAAACAGTACGTGGGTGAAAGAAAGAAAGAAAGAAAGAAAGAAAGAAAGAAAATTAGATAACAAAAAAGAAAGAAAACTGAAAAATAATCCTCACACGAAATCACTAAAGAAAACTAAAATGTCAAAAATGTTCATAACAATAAAGAGTGGATAATCAGTTGGAAATATCCCCCCAGAATTTAGAAGAATGTCTTCAGCTTCTCTTCGATCGTAATGATGAGGGTCCCGATCATTTCTTCAACTGTCCCCGTGTCATCAACTCCCCTACGTTCGCTTTGTCTCTCAAGCGACTCCAATGAACCTTAAAGGTTAATAGTTACGTCCCTTGATTTGTATGCTACTCATTTAAGTTCCTCATAAACAACGAATAAGACCAATTACGAAGCAGTGGTCCCCCTCCCAGCATTTAACGAATTAAACTTTAAACGTCACCAAATGGAGCCTGACGAAATTGTCTAGGCGAAAGGTGATGCGAAGAAGTAAATCAAAAATGTAATCAAGTCCCTCGTAAATTTGTTACTTAGAGGACTCGAACCGGTAACCCTGGAGGGCTCATACAACTACCACTCGATCCTTTGCTGGTAGTCTTCCTTCCAATTTGAAATTTGTATTCCATATAATGGAAAGTAGATTTGTGTGTGAGAGACAGAGAGACAGACATTTCCTATGCTTGATTATCTAACTCATTTAAAGAAATACAAGAACTGGAAGATTGTATTGCGTCTGCCAGTGAAGTGGCGGAACTATATACTGAAAATCAGCATTATTCAATTTTACACTGCACCTGTGAAGAATTCTTGGTTAAGTCATCCAGTGCAAAGAGAATTTTGTTGATTGATTTATTGATTTATTGATCGATTGGCTCCTTGATTGATTTTAACGGCATATCAACCTGCCTGAGGTTATTTCATACCTAGAGGTTAGGGAATTGCGTGGATTGTACATTTTTGTGCAGTTTCTTAAGACCTTTTGCAGATGATATCAATTATTCTTATCTTATATAGGTAATTTGTAAACAGATTTCTTTTAGGGTTTAACGGAAAAAGTACTTGATTCTGGCCACGAAGTAATCGAATTCAAACTCCAGTCACGCTAATGAACTTTCACTTTCAGATTAATACCCATGAAAAAGGCATGAATCCTCTTGTCTTCCTCCCCAGCTATGCATTAAATTATATCATTTCCATCCTTTTACAAGGATGGCTTTAGCATTAAATAAACCACGAAGGTTGGCATACCTTAAAGCAAAGAAACGAAACGATGATCTTTTTTACCCTAACAAGAACCATCATTCATAGTCAGAGTGGACCTGGGAGTAATGACTAGGAAGAGGTACTCTACATTCCCCAAAACTCCAAAACTGAAACCTCACTATCAGATGGTTTTGTGTCATATCCAGTACACTTGTTGGGGTATCTTAACCGTCTGTAGAGATTCAGTCAGCGTATTGTTCAGTCCCAGCCGACTGGGCCGAACAAATATTGTCCATGTACCGTCGTTTTTTCCATAGGTACCTGATATATCAGAGAAAACCCTTTTAGTCCAATAAAAGATTAAGCCTGGGAAAAGGTTCCCCCCCCCACAAAAAAATAAAAGATTTAATGCACATCTGTTATATACTCATTTGCCGTATCATAACGACTCAATAATAGTAAAGACAGACGCACACAGAAAGACGCATGAAGAAAGGAAGCAAGAAGGAAGACACAGGAAGACTTCTTTAACAATATTTTACCTCTCACTTTATTTGTAAGGTTTGCGTGTGAGAGGGTGCTGGAGACCGAACATAAACTTCATATTTTGACCCCACTGTTATGACCGTCACGTTGTGTCTTTCTTGTTCTCCTGATGTTGGGGTCTACTCCATCGGGGCTTTCCGAGGGCCCCCTCGGTCTGGTGTGGCCTTCCCTACCACATCTCGTCTCTAACCCTCTGGGAGTCTGCTGGCAACTGCTCTGGGACCCAAACTCAACTGAGTTTGATAATAACTCAACGCCCACACGATCGCCTACTGGATCTTTGAAATCGAATGTTTAATCGTCATCAAGCAGAAATAACTGTCATGCAGTTCAGAGGTTACTCTCTTCCGGTGCATGACTGTAGTGGCACAATGGGACCTTCACCTTGTCCCATATCATAAGCCTTAATCCGCCCACGCGATCTCTTTCGATTACTGGCCATTGGAATGTGTCACTTCCTTCCGGTGTATCACCTTGGAATAGCATTTTTGGGCCGGGGCGAAGGTCAAAATATAACACATCTACACTATCGTTTGAAAAAGACCGAGAAGCTTTATTCGTGAGATCGATGCTCATGACATTCCTTGTGTTAGTTTAATCTATAGTATGATATACTAAAATATACAATATGATTCTTAAGATGTTTTCATAATATGTTTTACTGTTTTAACCCAACAAGATGGATTCAATTATTCCACTAATCAATAGATTCTCTTTATATAAAAGCAATATTAAATCAACAGAAAACAGAAAACTTTATAAATTAAATCACCTTTATGAACGCAGCAACATATACTTCAAAAAATGCCCGTATACCAAACTAATGACAGCTTATTATACCAAATAAAAGACAAAAAACTTCATAGTTTTAAAGCAACATTAAACAAAGCCTAACTACATACAGACATACAGACACACGCAAAAAACACATACACACACCTAAAAAAAAACACAAACAAATCACACACATCACACACAAACATATGCACACTTCGAGTGGCTTAAAAGTCATCATATCTATGGAGATAAATATATTGTCACACGCATTTAACCTGCCCAATGCCCTTGAAAATACATGTGTACGAGTGGATGTATGGATAAGTGCACATAATCATATACATTTGCAAAAACACACAATACATGTGTGTGTGCGTATGCGTGTGTGTGTGTGTGTGCGTGTGTAAATTTGAATTCACTTCATATGTATATATATATATATATATATATTGGTTGGATAATCACATTTGAGAGAAATTAACAGTCATTAACTGCCGTTAACTCTGTAAATAAACAATCCTAACTAAGATCTACATATGCTTAATCACCGATATTGAGCACTCTTTATTTATGAATATAATCAACTCTGTTATTAATATCTGGATATGCGTTTAGTGTAAGTGTTCTTGTCATAGAAAATGATAATCGAGGATTCAAGTTCAAATCCTGGACGAGGCTATGTCTGTTTCACTTTGCCTAAATATGGAATAAGGATTCATGTTCCCCAACCCAAATTCTGGGTAAAGAGTAGGAAAGGCTGAGTTCTTTAGCTTTAGTCAAGCAACCAGCTGAGGAGAAGGAAAACTCTAAATTCCAAACGTTTTTACTCCACTAAAAATTGACTTTGTGTTGGCTAAATATCAACATTATATATATATATATATATATATATATATATATATATTATATGTATATATTGAAGATCAAATAGCGTATACTTGGATAACAAGTTATTATTTAAGCAAGTTTTGTTAAAGACGATGGAACAGTTTATTATTTTTAATTTAAGTATAGTCGAAAGCGCTTGGGCAGAAGATATGGAGCAAGTCCTTTACCGTTTAGATCCCGACAAAGAAAAATAACAAGGAGACTTGAAAAAATAAAATTACAAATAATAAATATTGTTCCATCATCTTTAACAAAACTTGCTTGAATATATATATATATATATATATAAGAAGTGGGATCAAAAAGTACCGATACAATGTGAGCGTATGTGATTTGTTTTATTTTCAACCTTCTTCGGTTATCAAATGTCATAACCATCTTTGTAGAACTGCAGTGATAGACCTTAATTCATAGCTGGGGGAATAGTGATATTCATACCTTTCCGAAGATTTATAATCTGAAACCGCATGTATTAGCCCGATTGATGTTCAAACTCGCTTATATCGAGGCAGCAGTCCAGTACTTTAACCATTACGCTACGGGGACTCTCTCTCTGTATGTATACGTGTATGTGGGTATGTGTATGTACGTGTGTCACTTGGTGCAGTGGTCAGCAAACTAGATTAAAAGACTATTAGATGTGAATTCAATTCTCAGTAGGTGCCACTTACTTATGGTCTTATACTACATGCTAGATAAGCTTAGTGTATATATATGTATATATATATATATATATATATATATTGCTCTGTAATGTCAGTTACATTGAGCTCTTTACCAGGAAAATTTAAATGTTCACTGTTGAATGTTTTTTGTCCTGAGGGAATTTCTCCCAACTCCGGTTTAACTCGACCGAATAATATATATATATATATATATATATATATAGAGAGAGAGAGAGAGAGAGAGAGAGAGAAAGAAACAGTCTGTCTGTGGATGACAATATATGCCCCCCATGGGGGTTGAGCTCTCTGGTGAATGAATTGACGGCCACCGTTAGCGTAATGCAAGGCTCTTCGAAAGAATTGAGCTCTCTGGTTAGCCGATAGGATATGAAAAAATGTAAACAAAGGCTGCTGCTGCTGTTTGTTAAACATAAAATACCTAAAAATTCCCTTGTGGTCGTGTGGTCTGAAGCCTTCGTCTATCGTAAAGTTGAACGGGTTTCGATTCCGGCTTCGAGCGTCCTACGTGTCTAGCCATACTGAAGAGTTCTGATAGAACGAAACAGTCTGTCTGTGGATGACTATATATATATATATATTAACTATTAAAAAGAATAACAATGAAAATGGGATAAACGTTAAGTAGGGGAAGGTCATGTGACGTAGTGCGTGTTGGTCGGCCACATCCTAGTAAGCGAGTTCGAATTCCAGTCCCACTATTACGCTCTTTCGGTCTAATACCCTGGGCAAAGATATGAATTTCCTTATCCTCTTGCTACTGCTTAAATACTGTTTGCCTACAAAGATGACTTTGGCTTGGAATAACGCACGAATTTTGGTATCCAATTAAACAAAGAAACTTAACAAAACAAAACTTCGATTTGGATGCATTTTTATTTGGATTCACTCATTGATGATGGCGAAATGCATCGATATACAGCTAGATAGGTACTACAAAAGAATACTGTCCGCTGTCTTTAAAAAATCCAGGAAACAGCACCCCACAAAAAGCTGTTGTATGGCTACCTGCCTTCCATCTCACAAACACTCCAAGTGAGACAAATAAGACATTCGGAGCAATTGTGAAGAAGCAAAGACGAAATCATAATTAAATGCTTAAGTTGCAAAATTTTACATCGCTAACGTGATATTTTAGCTGTTTTGTCTTTGTTGTGTGTTTGTTTTGAATCCTATTCTATTGTTGAAATATTCGAATATTGCTCTGCATTTTTGTGCCTTGAGCACTCTAAAAATTTTAATTATTGAGAATCCTTTCTGCATTAAATTTCAATCCTTATATATATATATATATATATACTTTATAATGAATCGGTTCACAAGAGGATTTGTTTTTTAAGTTATTTATTTTCTGGCATTTCACGACGTCTTCAGTAAGTAAAATAGTTTGTTTTTATGTTTCCTTTGATTTATTCAGTGGTAACTGTTTTGATTAGGTTGTAGTTCTTTATAATTTGCGTCTGTTAATTACTCGTGAACAATTCTCGTCTCCGCAGGTGTTGTTTCTCGTTTTCTGTTGTTTTTTTTTTTTTTTTACCAGAGTGTATTTTGTGTGTTTTTGTGTCTGTGTGGGTAATTATGCCCATGTAAATGTATATTGTGGATTCATTCATTTTAAAGTATTTACTTCTTTCTTTCATTGGACCAATTACCCAGTCAGCTGGGGCTGTAGAATACGCTGACTGCACCTTTGCAGAGAGGTAAACCCCCCACAACGAGTGTCCTGATATGACACTAAACAATCTGATGGTGAGGTTCCAGCAGTGGTTGATATTCCAAAAAACCCAACCGAACAAAATCATATATATTTAGTATATATGTATAAACATGATAAATCATATATATTTAGTATATATGTATAAACAGGATTTGGCATTAAATAACCTGCAATGGTTGATATGCCATAAAACCCAACCGAACAAAATCATATACATCATTTAGTATATATGTATAAACAGGATTTGGCATTAAATAACCTACAATGGTTGATATTCTATAAAACCCAACTGAACAAAATCATATATATTTATTATATATGTATAAACAGGATTTGGCATTAAATAACCTACAATGGTTGATATTCTATAAAACCCAACTGAACAAAATCATATATATTTATTATATATGTACAAACAGGATTTGGCATTAAATAACCTACAATGGTTGATATGCCATAAAACCAAACCAAACCAAATAATCTTTCCAAGACAGTTTGTGTATGGTTTATGTCTTTGTCTCCGTATTATTATATAAAATTGCACGGCCATATGTATGTGTGTGTCGTGTGTGATTGTTTATGCCGAGGAATGGTGTATGTGTACCGGGATTGTGGTATAAATATGGGTAGCTATAGGAACTGCGTAATCGTGTTCATCTATGTTGTGCAACGAGAAGCAACATAGACTTGAACAAATCTACTTTTTTAATGTTTACGTAATCCTAGCTCTGCCTGAGGGAGGCGTGTCTACGCAGAACTTTCCCAAAGGCAACCGAGAAGAGTTCAAGTTCAGAAAGTTTTACCCTTGGCCATTTTGATTTTGTCACTTATTTTTTTAACCAAAAACAGCCAAACCAAAAGTAAATTTCTGGATCAATAATTCCGTATCTTGAGTTATTAGCTGAATTTTAATCTGAAAGTTTTTCTGAATAATTTTTGATATAAATACGATCGATATTCACCTATGAATTAATTGCGTAGACAAAAACAAAAGAGATTATTTTGTTAAATATATTTTGTGTAATATAAAAATATTAGTTAATTTATTGCTTAAGTTGTAAAACTTTAGAAAATGGCCATTTTTCCTTTCAGTTTTTATTTTTATGCCCCGGATAAACGTATGTAACATAAATTATCTTCCGGGATAGAAAGTGTTCTTCATAACAAGCAGCCAGTAAGAGCATTGGGAACATGAGAACAGACAGAAAAACAACAAAAGCTAGAAAGCAGAAATAGGAAAGAAAATAACTGTACGGATATTTCAAGTGACAAACATGTGAGATTGAGCACAAAAATATTTGGACATGGCTACGACACGGAAATCTTCAGAGAGAAACTGCATCTCTTTTAACAGCAACTCAAAACAGCACCATAAGTACCAATTACATTAAAGCAAAAATCAGATATACGCAATAGAATAGCAAGTGTTATTTCTGTTGGGAAAAGGATTAAACGGTTAATTACATAATAAGCGAATGCAGAAAACTTGCGCAAGAGAAGTATAAGGCTAAGCATGACTGGTTGGAGGAAGGTAATCCACTGGGATTGTGAAAAAGACTGAGTTTTGACTATACTACACAATGGTATTTGCACAAATCAGAATGAGAGGCATAAAATTGTGTGGCATATAGAGAAGAATATGGACCACATTACCCCGACCAGAAGAACAGACCTAATGATAATTAACAAAAACAAGAAAGAGAGAGAGAGAGAGAGAGAGAGAGAGAGAGAGAGAGAGAGAGAGAGAGAAGTTGCCGTCTAGAGGATTTTGCCGCCACAGCGGACAACAGAGTGAAAAAAAATAGTGAAAAGATAAATAAATACTTAGACCTTGCCAGAGAACTAAAAACGCTCTGGAACATGGGGGTGTTGGTGATACCATTTGTAACAACTGCGCTTGGAATGGTTTCCAAAGCCTTGGTAGAAGGCTGGAGGAATTTAAAATCAGAGGACGAATCGAGACTATCCAGAGAGCATTGCAGGGATCGGTCAGAATACAAAGAAGAATCCTGGTGTCCTGAGAAGACTTGCTACCGCTAACACAGGTGAAAAGATCTTGCAAGGCGTATAATAATAATAATAATAATAATAATAATAATAATAATAATAATAATAATAATAATACAACGCTTTTATGGACCAATTACATTAAAGGTAAAGCTGATATTACCCAACTGAATAGCAAATGTAGAGTTAAAAATGAAACGGTTGATTACATAAAAAGCAAATATAGCAAATAAGCCTAAAAGGAGTACAAGTCTAGGCACGACTAGGTGGGAAAGGTGATCTACAAGGAATTGTGTCAGATTAATATTTGACAATAATGAAAAATGTTATATGCGCCAAGTACAATCTGTCTGAGAAAATGAGACGCATAAAATTCTCTGGGATTTTGATGTACAAACGGATCACCTAATCTCGGTCAGAAAACCAGACTTAATGTTAATAATAACAATAATAATAATAATAATACATGGGAAGGAAAACAACTCTATGGGCGTTTTAAACGACTAATAAACATCTCACACGACAAAACCTAGACATGGCTAAGAAAAGGAAACTTTAAGAGAGAAACAGAATCTCTCCAAATAGCAGCACAAATAGCAGCGCCGTAAGAACCAAATATATCAAATTGAGAATACATAAGACGCAACGAAATAGCAAATACAGGCTATGCAGTAACAGATAAAAAAAAACATCAATCACATAATATGCGAATGCAGCAAATTAGCACAGAAGGAATATTAGACTAGACACAAGTGGGTCGGTAAGGTGATCTACTAGGAGATGTGCAAGAAATTTAAATTTGACCATACGAACAAATGGTATATGCACAACCCAGCACCTGTCCTAGAAAATAACACACATAAACTCCAATGGGACTTAATAATAAACAACAAAAAAAGAGAACTTGCAAAATTGTCGACGTTGCTGTCCCGGCTGACCACAATAAAACTGAAAGAATTTGAAAAGAATGATAAGTACCTCGACCTTGCTAAAGAATTGAAAAAACTATGGAACATGCAAGTGACAATTATACCAATTGTAATTGGTGCGTTTGGAACAGTAACTAAATGATTACTAAAGGGACCGGAGGACTTGGGAGTTAGCGGACGAGTGGAGATCCAAATTACTAGATTATTGAGAACGGCCAGAATACTGAAAAGAGTCCAGGAGACTTGAGGAGACTTGCTGTCACTAAAACTCCAGTGAAAGACCATCGGCTAATGCTGATGTTAAAAACTTTAGAGAGTAAATAATAATAATAATAATAATAATAATAATAATAATAATAATAAAGAACTTGTCATCTAATGGATTTTGGTGTTTCAGTGGGCCATAGAATGAAAGTGACAGCAAGTGGAACGATAAACAAATACTTTGATCTTACCCGAGGGCTGAAAAAGCTGTGGAACATGAAAGTGACGGTGATACCAGTTTTAATTAGAGCCTTTAGAATGGTCACACAAAACCAGAAAATGGCTTGGGAAACGGTAGTTCCTTGATAGTTTTAAAGCAACTTTAAACAGAGCCCCCCCCACACACACACACACTTAAAACACACAAAGATGCGTACACAAACATATACCGACAAGTTTAGAAATACATCTATGAGGTTATCAACTTTTTCACACCATTTAATTCACCCAATGTCCTTAAAATATATGTGTGTATGAGTGTATGTATCCATTAGTGTACATATGTGCACTTAACATACACAGAATATATATATATATATATATATATATATATATATATATATATATATATATATATATATATATATAAGCTAAAACATTATGACAAAAACACCCGTTTACGTAGACGACAGATAAAAAGAGAGGGAAGAACACAAAAGGTGATAAACAAAACGAGTCAATTAGCTCCAATGAGATACAAAATTCTGGAATTAAACGAAATTAAGATAACCTAACAAAACGATTTTTAATATCTGTAAAAAAACTCAACTCACACCACCGAAATATCCAAATACTTGATGAGGACTAAAATATTCGAAACACGTGTTGCACAAGTAGATGGAATAAAAAATTATTAATAACTGAATATCAAATTTGAAATCATTTGCACACCTATTTAGTCTAAAATATTTACTCATCTCTCGTTAAACAAACAACAATTTCTTTATATCATCATTAAATCACGCTGACTGTACGGATTTCCCTGACTCTCGCTCCCTCTCTTTCTCTCTCTCTCTCTCTCTCTCTCTCTCTTTCCACCTGTCTCTATTGTCCATTGTTCCCCGCAGGTCTCCCAAACTATACCCTGTGTCCACACAGAGCTGATGTAAAAAAGTTATCGCTGGTAGGCCAACACAAGTCCATGTGTGCGGGTCCATAGATAAACATCACTTATGAATGCGACTTTGCTTCTCCAGCGGTGTCCTACATGTCTTGTTTTTCTAAGGTGGAAGGTTTTTGAGATGGAAGGTGAGTGGCCGTAAAGATTTTCTTGCGTAGAGTAACTCTCTTTATATATATATATATACATATATATATGACATGAGACCTTGCCCACCCGGCATGTAGAATATGCCAACTGCTCCTCTACAACGAGTGTCCTGGATATGATACTAAACAATCTGATGGTGAGGTTCCAGTGATGCTGGAGCTTTGGGGAATGCAGAGTACCCCTTCATTGCCATCGCTCTCAGGTCCAATCTAAGCCGGAATGGTAGCACCTGATAGGGCCTTATCTAGGGGTTAAATAGAACTAACAGCATGCTTTGACTAAATCGAACAGCTTTAAATAGAAATGTTTTTGACAATCAAACTGCACTTACATTTAAACTGCGTGCTTATGTTAAACTGAATTGTTTGAAATGGAACTGTTTTGACATTAAAACTGTACTTACACGAAACTGAATTGTTTAATGTAGAACTGTTTTGATATTCAACTGTGTTAAAACAAAATCTGTACTTATACTCAACTGAATTTGCTGAATTAGAACTGTTTGAATTAACTGAATAGCTTGAAATAGAAATGCTTTTGACAATTAAACAGTGTACTCATGCTAAACTGAATTGTTTGAAATAGAACAGACAATTTGCATAAAAATGGAATTGGCGTTATATAACCTACAAAGGTTGATATGCCATAAAACCCAACCAACCAAAATCAAGCAAAGTTTATGGAGAACAACATTGACGCAGTATTGAAAAACAAATTCAAAGAAGAAAAGCTGCAAGCCTTCACGAAATAACACATGAAGTATGGATGACTAGAAAATTTAACGACATATTACATCGATTATACAACGCTGTCTATAGACAAAACACAGTAGAGATAGACAAAATGCTGCATTCTCCTGTTCCGCAAGATAGGTGACCTCGGAATCACTAAGAACGACATTGGCATGACTCTTACTGTTAATAATGGCTAAGGTTTATAATGCCCTGCTTTTCAATCGTATCCAACCTGAAATCGAGAAAATTCTTTAAAAAATTATTTAAAAATCAAAATGGCTTTGGGAGGAATTGATCCAAAAACTTACAGATTCTGACGATCCATCGAATCCTTGAAGTAGTACGTTCTAAAATTTCGAGCCAACACCACTGTTCGTAGATAGAGGACGAACTAATAGAATATGGTTACGCAAAGAAAAAGCACCGCAAAATTGATGTCATATAAAAAACAGAAAGTAAAGGTTCACTCGTTTGATGGAGACACTGAGTTATTCAATCTTGACACCGGGGCCTTGCATGGATATATATATATATATATATATATATATTAGCGCAATATTTGTTTATAATTTGCCAAGACCACGTATTTCGAACGTCAGTTGATCGAATAAAAGAAAATATCACACAAGAAAGGGAAAAAGCAGACGACAGTTAGCAGAAACTATGACAGATACAGACTAGGTAGATGATCTAGCGCTTCACGCAAATATACAAGCTCAAGCTGAATTGCTACTGCATAGCCTACAGTTAGCAGCAGAAAGCATTAGCCTCAACGTAAATGCAAATAAAAACAGATTCATGTGTTTTTAACGAGAAGGAACCATCTATTACTGTGGATGGGTACCCATTAAAATTATTAGATCAGTTCAAATATCACGGCAGCATCATCTCATATAGCGATATTGATGTCAACTTACGCCCAACGAAAATGTGAAATGCTATTAACACGTTAGAGATCTGATTTAAACGATGAAATGAAACGGGATTTCTTCAAAGCAGCGATTATATCAATACTTTTATTTGGATTCACTCATTGATGATGACGAAATGCTAGATAGGTACTACAAAAGAATACTACGCGCTGTCTTTAAAGAATCCAGGAAGCAGTACCCCACAAAAAGCAGTTGTACGGCTACTTGCCTTCCATCTCACAAGTCATCCAAGTAAAACGAACAAGACATACGAGGCACTGCTGGTGAAAGTGAAGACGAAATCATAAGTGATGTTCTGAAAAGAATTCCTACAAATGGACCCGCCAGTGTTAGCCGACCATCAAGGACTTATAGCATCAGCTCTGGATGCAGTCTAGAAGACCCACGAGAAGCGATGAATGATAGGAAGGGATGGCGAGAAAGAATCAGCGAACTCCGAGCGATCAGCCTATCTAGATAATGATAATGACGATGATATTAGAATTTTTTTCATCATACAACGTGTGAAAGCACGTGCGATACTCTGTCCTCATCAGCCGCCAACCAGGGTGATGACACAGTTTCGGTAGCTCAAGGCGGTACTGCCACTCCTGGCGTTACCAAGCAGCTTTTGCCACCGGACAGGGTATTTAGAAGAAATATTTATCGTAATATACGCCAGATCAACTAAAAGCAGACATTACATTGGACGTTCGTTCCTCTTCATTTTAGTACAGTTTGTGATTTAAAGATGATAATGATAATGATGATGATATTAGAATATACTATATTATATCAAGCCTGTAACCGAACCATTAGCCAAATGAGTAGAGTGTTCGCCAATGGTTCGAGGGACTGGGTTTCAATCCCAGGTCGAGACATACCAAAGACTGAAAAAATGGTACTTGATGCCGCCTTGCTTAACACTCAGCGTTAAAAAGTAAGGATCAAGGGTAAAGTGGAGCAATAAAGGGAATGGAGTAGCGCCCTCTCCTACACCTCGGTGTAGTAGCTATTGAAAAGGGAGCCTTGGGTCACCCTCGACTAAGGTCGCCCACTTTACTTACTTATAGAATATCATTATATATTATAGCCCCGTCGTCTAAGGCAGTAGAATACGCCGACCGCATCTCTGACGTGGAGTAAGACTCCTTAAACGAGTATCCTGATATGATACTAATATGTATCTGATGGTGAGGCTCCTGTCTTGGAGCTTTAACGAATGTTGAGTACTCTATCAATGCCATATATATATATATATTTATATGTGTGTGAGTGTGTAAACAGGATTTAGCATTAAATAACCAACAAAGATTGATATGCCATAAAATCCAACCAACCATGTCATATGATATGATAATGTTATATTATAATAATCCTATATACGTATATATATGTGTGTATGTGTGTGTACGTGTATGTGACTGTGTGCGTATTATAGATATACAATAATATTATTGTATATTGATATTGATATTGTATGTTGCACATCAAACACTTAATATATCTGTATATCAATATCTTAGATTATTTCTTTGACATAAAAACATGTAATGATAATAGTATAAAAAAATGAAATTTGCTTATAAGACAATGCATAGAAAGTATTTCATCGCGAGACGCACCCGTGCGCACACGCGCGCACACACACACACTCACACAAATATACAGAATATTTCTCACACAGAAACCATATATGCTACATTTTAAAACGTCTAAAACGCATGCATACACACACACATTCCCATGCGTGTTCGCACACACACATACACACACACACACACACACACACACAAACGCACTAATATGCTTTTATTTTCAGTCTACTTCCCTCGTATACAAACTAACCTCTCCTGGGCTTCTTTTTCTCTTTGAACATATTGTTCACGTAATATACTCGCGTGTTCTTTGTCTGTCTGTCTGTCTGTCAGTCTGTGTGTGTGTGTGTGTGTGTGTGTGTGTGTGTGTGTGTGTGTGTGTGTGTGTGTGTCTTTCTCTGCCTATCTGTCCGTCTCTCTGTCTGTCTGTTAGTCACTGTCTCTCTCTTTCTCTCCGTGTATCTCTC
>OY757935.1:52549210-52621710 GCA_963585895.1 Sepioteuthis lessoniana | reverse complement strand
GGGTAAAGTGGAGCAATCCAGGGAAAGGAGTAGCACCCTTCCCTACATCTCAGTGTGGTAGCTATCGAAAAGGGAGCCTTCTGGTTGCCTTCGACTACGGTCGCTAACTTTACTTTTACTTTTTCAGCAAACGAGATATAACAGTTGTGTTTGTAGGCAGTTTTAAATTTCTTCGATGTTTCTGTTTGAGGAGTCCGTGTACGGATTCGTTCAACCATCTTCGGTTATCTTTTAGAACGAGGTTACTCTTGTGCAGTGGATACGTAAGGTTACATTACACCAGACAATGAAATCACATCTGTTTTTGGCACTAACCTCAAGCCCAGAAAGAATCCATTGAATTGGTTGGTTGGTTAGTTGGGTTTTATGGCATATCAACCTTTGTAGGTTATTTAACGCCAAATTCATTTTTATGTTAATAATCAGCTCTATTTAAAACAATTCAGTTCAGAGTGAGTACACGGTTCAATTGTCAAAAACATTTCTATTTAAAACTATTCAGCTTATTCAAACAGTTATATATAACAATTCAGTTTAGTGTAAGTACAGTTTCAATGTCAAAAACAGTTCAATTTCACATAATTCAGTTTAACATAAGCACGCAGTTTAAATCTAAGTACAGTTTAATTGTCAAAAACATTTCGATTTCAAGCTATTCAGTTTAATCAAATAGTTCAGTTTAGCATATATAAGCCGTTATTTCTATTTAACCTATAGATAGGGCCCTATCAGGTTCTACCACGCCGAGCCAGAGAGGACCTGGGAGCGATGGCAATCAAGGGGTACTCCGCATTCCCCAAAGTTCAAGCATTACTGGAACCTCACCATCAGATTGTTTAGTGTCATATACATGACACTCGTTGGGTGGGGGGTCATACCCCTCTGTAGAGAAGCAGTCTGTGTATTCTACAGCCCCAGCCGACTGGAGAAAAGAATTTATTGAAAAAATATTTTTTTAAATTTTCTCTCCTTTGTGTGATGGCTCTCCGAAAAGACTGGTTTCTCTTTGCCAACTGAAATAAATTTATAATAGCCAAATAAGGGTTTGTTGAGTTTTTTAATAATATGGAAATTTGCTTTGAAAGAAATTTAAATATATATCATCATAATTTGAGGTCTCCTGGAGATTTATAAGAATACTTTTTTATATTCTAAAATAGAATCATTCCAAAATCATTTCCCTTGGACACACACACACACACACACACACACACACACACACATATATATATATATATATATATATAACTTCATCATAAGTGATGTTCTCCTATGGACCCCCTCACATGGCCGAGCAAAAGCAGGGTGACCAGCTCGAACCTACATACAGCAGCTCTGAGAGGATACGGGATTTAGCCCTGAGGACCAGCCAGAAGCGATGAAGGATAGAGTGGAGTGGCGAGAGAGGGTCTGGGATATCTGTGCTGGTGGCACGACAGGATGATGACGATGATATATATAATATCCGGTTGACTGGGATTGTTGAATAAGCCGACTGCATCTCTGCCGAAGAGTAAGTCCATTCTCCACAACGAGGCCACTAACTGGCCGATGTTTAATGATTCCTGATGTTTGAGGACGGGATCCTAGTTGCTCGGTAGTCCGTGATTCGACAACTGAAGTGATCAAGTGACTTGTTCCACTTCACCTAGGCCCTTACTGGGCTAAAAAAGTGGTCGGAGAGGCTCGATCCGATTAATCGGCTGGTCAGGTTAAGCCATAGCATCAGTTTGATTGTCCCGACCGTTTACTTCAAATAGCTATTGTGACAAAGAAGTACCCAATTCAATTTCATCTTAAAGAAGTTGAAACCATTTAACTGGGAGCAAACAAATGATTATTATCAAATATAGTCTTTAGTGTTGGATAACAATCTTTGAAACAATTTAAATGTGCTAATAATTGATATATTGGCCTAATTGGTAGAGTGTTCGCTAATGGTCCGAGAAACCAGCGTTCAATCCTAGGTCGAGTCAATCTAAAGAATCAAAAATGCTACTTGATGCTGCCTTGCTTAACACTCGGCATTATAAGTTACGGATCAAGGGTAAAGTGGAGCAATCCAGGGAATAGATTAGCGCCCTCCTCCCCAACTCCGTGTAGTAGTTATTGAAAAAGAATCCTTCAGGTCGCTCACGACAACAGTTGCCAACTTTATTTACTTATATATATATCTATATATATCTATATATATATATATATATATGCTAGATTAAATAATAAAGACACAATTTCTCTATATAGTTTTATTAAGATCCTTTCAAGTTTCCTGATAAGTGTCTTGGTTAAAGCAAACTTGAAAGGATCTTAATAAAATTATATAGACAAAATGCATGAGTTCATCATTTAATCAAACCAGCTCAAATGAAAGACTGCTGCCCAACTATATATATATCTATATATATATATATATATATATATATATATGTACTAAAAAAAACAAGAGCTCTATCATTAATATAGCCGTCGTCAAATAAAGATTTTGGGAGACAAGCATAGCTTCTGGAATAATTTCTTCAAACCCAGAGCGCCTCATAATTACCTTAAGATACTGATGGCGTGTTCTACTACCACCAGAATTTGTCTACTTTTCTGTCACATTATGGGAATGCCAGATAAGAATCCTGCCTATTCGAAAATGTTCACATTTCAGTGAGTATGAATCATACCAGAAACAGCGATGATGTAAGATTATATCGGAAGGTTTGATTGTTTTTTTGGGTTTTTTTGTTTTGTTTTTGTACCTCTTCTTTCTTGCTGTAAAATCTGTCTTTAACAAATGTCTTATACAACTATTTTTTCCTCAACTTTATGGGATGACTTGCCTCTTTGCAGGGATAAAATCTTGGAAAATTCCAGTAATCCTGCCATTCTTCACTTCTAAAGTTCAGTCATTAACCAATAATCAAGGAACTGGTTGATCACTAATTTTTTTAATATATTTTTAATAGGGGAAGGGTTTGCTATTTTTTCCTCATTTTCTTTCATCCTTACATCCGTTGAACAAACATACAGTTATTTTTTCATTGTGCGAGAAATGTTGAGTATTTATTCAACTTTCTGTGTTCATTCTATTTGCATGTCTAATATGATGATGCTATTTTTTGTAAGAATATATTAATAGTAATGAGACGTTCACGAGGAGATGAGTAGAAATTCATTCAAATTTTGATATTGGTTTACTGCCCAGTTTTTGAGCACTTTCCTAATAAATGAACCAACATTTTATAACGATTTCTTTCATTTTTTTTATATATATGCATGCATGGAAACACATGTAAATCGAGTAAATATTTGTGCAAACAAATAATTTTATGATACTTTTAAAAGCTTTTTAAAAACCTTGCGCATTTCCAAAACAATTTTTTTAATTTGAATTCTTTGCCACATTAACCCAATCAACAAACAAATTTTGAAGATCCCTGGCAAACAAGAAACGAAAAATCCGAAAATCAGCAACAAAGAAGTAAAATAAATAAAAAAAGAGAAAAAAGGTTGTTTTTGTGTTTTGTTTTTCATCTCTTCTTTCTTGAAATTAACAAACAAAAACTTCCGAGATAAGAATTAATCAAATAAGCAAAAATAAAATTTAAAAAGTTACCGGCGTCTTGTTTTATCTGGAACTGAAGTACAAATTGCCGCAAGTAAAGTTATATTTTGAATTTATTGTTTGAAACAATCACCCCATCCACACCGCATTTTTTCTTTTTCGACTTACATGATAAACTGATTTTTACATTCTTCTTCTTAATTCATTCATGATATTCGCTTTTTCTTAAAGAGAATCTTTCTGTTTTCTTTTCACGATCAAAGAAGCAAAATGGCTGATACCTTGAGTTGAGCTGAGTATGTGATTAAGGCGTAATCTTTTTCTACCAAAAAAATAAAATTACGGATTTGAAAACAAAAGCAAAGAAGATTTTATTTTTTAGTCCTGTCTTTTTCATAGATGCATAATTTCGACTAGAAGTCTTTCATAGTTAATTTTGTTATAACTCTAAAAGTTTGCAGCCGCATAAATCCGTGTATAAGTCGAGGTTCTTATACAAAAAAAACTGACGAAGTCTGTTGATACAAGCATAAAAAAGACAAAGAGCAAATGTTATGTTGCAAAGTGATGCAACCGGCTTTTTGGTAACTTGTATTTAAATTGATGGATTGATTTTAACGGCGTGTCAATCCGACCATGGTTATTTTATGCCGAGGGATGAAAGAATCATGTTTATGGTACAATCATATTTATATTTTTGTATAGTTGTTTCTTAAGTTGTTTTTTCTTTTGTACGCGGTTCTATCGGATAATTTGACTCATAGATGGGATATTAACGGATACAACCACTCCGATTCAGAGTGGACCAGGGAGTAATGGCAATGAAGAAGTACGCCATCTTACCAAGAGCTCTAAAACTGAATCCACACCACCAGATGCATTTTGTGTCATATCATGGCATCCCTTCTTTTTGTAGGGGGTGTCTTATCCTTCTGTAGAGGATGCATTCAGTTTATTCTAAGTCTCAACAAGAGGGCGTTTATTCCAGGAATTATGTTCATTGATATCAAATAGTGTTTGCTAATAAGAATAAATTACTAAGAAAACTATTTGCTCGATAGATGGGACCATAAGAATTACCGCCAGTTTTGGTCAGAGTAGACCCAGGAGTAATAACAATGAAGGGGTACTCCACACTCCTTAGTGTTCTAGACCTACCATATCACCAGATACAGTTTAGTGTAACACCCAAGATACTCCTTTTGAGTGGAGTCTCACTTGTCTGCTGTGGGGACACATTCAGAATATTGTAAGTCCCCACCGACAGGGAGATGTATTTAAAGTATTTTAACTGTTGTAAAATGGTTGTCACTTATATAAAAAATATTCACCAGATGAAAAATTTCTTATTACAATAATTTACTTTTTAATTGACTCGAATGTATATATATATATATATATATATATATATATATACGAAGAAAAAACAGATTGAAAATATCCGACAAAATGAGAAAAAATATAAAATGGTTGGTTGGTTTGTTTTTATGGCATATTAATCTTTGTAGGTTATTTAACGCCAAATCCTTTTTTATGCAAATATTCAACTCTATTTAAAACAATTCAGTTTAACATGAGTATACAGTTTAATTGTCAAAACAGTTCTAATTCAGCTAATTCCGTTTAATACAAGTACAGATTTTGTTTACACACAGTTAAATGTCAAAACAGTTCTATATTAAGCAATTCAGCAAGTAGAGTTTCTATGTCAAAATCAATTTCAATGTCAAAAACAGTTCTATTTCAAACAATTCAGTTTAGCATAAGCACGCAGTTTAAATGTAAGTACAGTTTAATTGTCAAAAACATTTCAAAAGCTATTCAGTTTAGTAAAACAGTTTTAACTCAAACAATTCAGTTTAGCATAAGTATGCAGTTAGTTCTATTTAAACCATAGATAAGGCCCTATCAGGTGCTACCATTCCAAGGCAGAGTGGACCGGGGAACATTGGCAAAGAAGAGGTGCTCTGCATTCCCCCAAAGTGAGCATCACTGGAATCTCACCATCAGATTGTTTAGTGTCATAAACAGGACACTCATTGGGGGGGGGGGGCTTACCCCATTGCAGAGGTGTAGTCGGTGTATTCTACTGCCCAAGCCGACTGGGAAAAAATATGTAAGTGGAGAAGTGGATAAACCGAATACAGACAACGGGTTCAATTGATACTTCATCTTCATTTAACCTAACACTTAAACAAAATGTTGGCAACGACATAACTGTAGGAAAGAGGGGAATAGATAAAAAAAAAAAGGTGACGGACAGAAAAAAGGAGAGGCAGAAAAAGAAAAGAAAAAGAGAAAAAAGATAGGAAGAAAAATCTCGAGTGTCCAAAGAATATATACACCGGAGCGTAGCGATGGTAGGAAATACAATCTGGCGGATATATTCTTTTGTCTAAGTTCGTTTTATCCATTTTTCTACATATATTTTTCTCACACACACACACACACACATATTTATATATATATATATATATATATATATATATGTGTGTGTGTGTGTGTGTGTGTGTGTGTGTAGTTAAAGTAGAAAAGTAAAGTTGGTGGCATTAGTCGAGGGTGACCCGAAGGCTCGACCTGGGATTGAACCCCGGTCTCCCAGACCATTGGCGAACACTCTACTCGTTAAGCCAATGGCCCGGTATAAGTAAATTTGGGGACCTTTACTCCTGGAGGCTCCCTTTTTAATAGCTACAACACCAAAGTGTAAGGGACGGCGCTACTCCTTCCCTTGGATTGCTCCACTTTACCCTTGATATGTACCTTATAATGCTGAGTGTTAAGCAAAGCGGTATCAAGTACCATTTTTAAAGTCTTTGGTATGACCCAACCTAGGATTGAACCCCGGTTTCCCGGACCATTGGCGAAATTTCTACCCACTCATACGTATATATATATATATATATATATATATATATGTTTGATGGTTGATGGTTTCTTTGTTTAATGGCATATCAACCTTTGTAGATTATTTAATGCCAAAGCTATTCTCCTAGAAGAACAGTAGTGGTACTATTTATCCCATAGCTGGGAGGATAAGGGGGTTCATACCTTTCCCAAAGGTATTTGCCCGAAAGTGAACGTAATAGCGCGACATGAGTACGATATATATATATGTGTGTGTGTGTGTGTGTGTGTGTGTGTGTGTGTGTGTGTGTGTGTGTGTGTGTGTGTGTGTGTGATTTTTTTTGCACTTCCAAAAGCTATGACTTCCTGATATCTTTATCAATTATTCTTTTGACACAACGGCAATTTTTCATAATAATTTCAGTTGGTTGTTTTCACGAAAGTGTTAGAGACACTCATTCTCCTCAGTTCACCTGTTCTCTTCTAAGTATTCTAGCTCATCTAAACAGTTCAAGGGTTTGAATAGTTTCGATTTTTACTCTGATCACAAGTTACTCCCGTCTCTTTTCCAAAATCTCCGTTGATTCTTACAACAATTGGTATCAATGTCTACTTCATGTTTCACTGCTTTTAAGATCTCTGGCTCAGCCAAAATACTTGTCTATTCGCTTAACATTATTTTCCCGCTGTAGGGTGCTGGAACGGCAAAATCTACGACATTGTAAGTTCCTTTTGTCTTGTTACTGAATATACGATTTAGTCTTCTGGCCGGGTATTGGTTGATTCGTTTGTATCTCAAAACTCTAGAAAATTTGATGCATCTAATTTTCTGGGATAGATTCTGGTTTGTGCATTTGCAATGGGTTAGTATGATCAGATTCTAGTCTCTTGCACAATTACTATTGGAACACCTTTCCCACCCATGCGTGCCTACTCTTATACCCCTTTTGTGCCAGTTTGCTTCATTCGCTTATCATGTGATGAAGTGTTTCATCCGTTTCACCACATAACTTATTCTTTCTATTTTGTTGAGCATTATCAATTTTCATTTGTGTCATTATTTTGTATTATTATTATTTTACTTCTTGCGAATTTTTCTAATCAGCGTTAGTTGGTGGATCTTTTGTTGGAATCTGAGAGACAGTAAGTTTTCTCAGGTCTGCGGGACTCAGTATTTAGGCCGATCTCCAACTCTTCCAGCCCTTTTCCCATGAATTTGGAGATGGTTCAAAGCGTACTAATTACACTCTCATCTTGGAGAAAAATTGAAAAAAAAAAGTAATCCAAAAGTGGTGAATTTATTTGAGGGAAAGGTGACGTTAAAACTTTTCGGTTTAAGTAAACCCTCATCAGGAGTTTAAAATAGTGAAACAAGTTCTTTTTCGAAAATCTATCACATGACTGGCACAGGAAATAATGTAAAACAGATAGAACCACATAGAGATACAACAGATTAAAGAAGAAGAAGAAGAAGAAGAAGAAGAAGAAGAAGAAGAAGAAGAAGAAGAAGAAGAAGAAGAAAGGGGGAGAGAAAAGAGAGAAGAGAAAAAGGGGTAAAAGTAAGAAACAGTATTGAAAGATAGAAAAGAAAATTAAAGAAAGGAAAGGAAAAGAGAATAGAAAAACAAACATAGCAATTGAAAATAAAAAGGGTTGGATTATATAAATATCGACCGTATGTTATGTTTATTAATGAAATTGTAGAAAAAACAATAGCAGAAGAAGATAAGTTGAGTGAAAGTTTAAATAAAGGTAGTTATCATAGACGAATATATATACCAAAGAAGTAGGGGAAGAAATTAAAAAAGGACGTTAGATTATATGTAAAACAAAGTGATATTGAGGAATGTGTATAGGATAAGTTTAATTCTTGGGGCTGAAAAAGCAAAATATATATGGCAAGATAATTTATTAAAATTTAAAGATGTTGTAGCTATTCAAGGGTAGTTTGTCAACGAATGAGGAAGATATGTTGAAAAAATCCAGGGCCTGTTTTAACAGCGGGTAAAAAGGAAATTGCACCAGCTTTAAAAATTTGTCTTAATCTTTTGTTATGGATATTATGGCAGCATTAAAATGAAAATTTTGGTCAGATTTAGATATATGTAGAAAAAGTGCATTATTACCTAATCTAATATCTCTCTTATGTTCATATATACGTTTATGAATATTCCTCGATGTTTCGCTTTTACATTTTACTAAGCGTTTTGCTCAGATGTGGCACAGGGCCATATGAATGGGGTCAGGCAATGAGAATCGAACACACTAGTGAAGGTTTGTTAGTCTATTTTGCTAGCCATTACATTAGCAGAGGTGCCCAGAAAATAAGTGAAGTAAGTCACTAATAGTTTTAGAAGATAAAGTAACAGTTTCCACAACTTTTTTAGTTCTATGGCAAGATCCAAGTATTTGTCTCTGTTTTCGCTTTCTTTGATTTTCATTTTGTTTTCCGCCGGGGCGGCAAAATCCATTATACAATAAGTTCCTTTTTTGTGGGGGAGATTTCGATTTATTGCACAATTCCCAGAGGATCACCTTTCCTACCCACCCGTGTCTAATCTTATACACCTAATACACTATTTTGCTACATTCGCTTTTTATATGACTAATGGCTTCGACTCTATCACCACATAATCTACTGTTGCCATTCTCTTGCGTATTATCTATTTTGGCTTTAACATACTTTTTCCTTACTATTAACGTTTGCTTGTGTTAGAAATATTTTCGTTTTTTACGGTCCCTTAATTCAAAAATAATGCAGTCTAAATCTGAAATGGGAACTAAACGGCCCATTGGCCGAGTGAGTAGAGAGTTCGCAAATGGCCCGGGATATGGGGGTTCAATCCCAGGTCGAGTCATACCAAAGACTCAAAAAATGGTACTTGATACCTCCTTGTTTAATACTCAGCTTTATAAGGTAGGTATCAAAGTAGGTATTAAAGTTGAGCTCTCCATGGAATGGAATATCAATCTCCACCACCCCTTAATGAAGTAGCTAATGGAAAGGGAGCCTTCGAGTCGCCCTCGACTACGGTCACCATATATATGTGTGTGTGTGTGTAAGGCTTACAGGTGGGTAAAGAAGAAGAACATTATTCGCAATATCTCAGAAGACCTTCCCTGCAGGCAGTACTTGTTAAGCAGAGTTGTGATTATGGGTTGTCATCTGAGGTCCCCCAAAAGGAAAACGCCTGGGTAACCAAGCACTTTTTGTGACGGACACACATATGCCTGGTGTGGTCAACTGCGGAATTAATATGCCAAATTGCATGAAGATTTCATAGCTCAAAGTCCTTTACAACTGCTTTGAAATCAGAGTTTTCCTTCTCCTAGACTGGTGAATTTACGAAGACTAAATAACCTAGGCTGCCCTTATTTATGCCCGTAGCTGTTAAGAGATTAGTTGAATTCACACATTCCCCAAGGGTATCAGAGCCAAGTGAAATAAACTCCCGTCGCTGATTCCATTTTCACCGATGAAAACCGAGAACCGTACATCTACTCCGAATAAAAGTGAAGTAAACAAATTTATTTTGTCAACAAATTTATATTATAAACAAAACAATGAGTTGTTCATTCTGTAAAACTTTTCAAATATCAAATTCTAAATTTTCATTCGGTGTTACGAAAAGATAATTTTTCCTTGGAGGATTGGCGAGTCTCATCAGGTTTCCAGGATTCTTCTTAGAATCCTAATTGATTTTAAAAAATGAGACCCATCTTGGGTTTTGAGATACGAGCACCCGATCCCAGAATGAAGCCAAGACGTTCAGTAAATTAATTAAACAAAAAAACTTGTGGATTTTGTCGTTCTAGCGGACCACTGAATGAAAATAGCAGTAAGCGAAAAGATTATCAAATACCTGGATTTTCCTTGGAAACTAAAAGGGTGGTAGAATATGAAGTTGACGTTGATACCAATCATAGCTGAAGCATTCAGACTTGTCCCCAAAGGCCGAGAAAAGAGACGAGAGAAATTGATGATACGGGGAAGAATTTAGACCGTCCAGACCAGAGCAAATATGATCAGCTTGAATAATTACTGATCTACAGATTCCTTCTAAGTTCTGTAGATAAATAAAAACTGGGATGAAAAACTCGCAAAAGAAAGCGAAAAGATAGATAAGTACTAAGGCTTTGCTAGTGAACTAAAAAAAAAGCAATGGAACATATAGGTAACGGTGACACCACTTATAATTCGAGCACTCGGTACAGTGACCAAAGGATTGGTAAAGTGACTGGAAGACTTGAAAAGGGAGGATAAGTGGGAATCCTCCAAACTACAGCATCAGCCAGAATTCTGAGAAGAGTCCTGGTGATTTGACGAGACTCGCTGTCACTCAAACCGCTGTGAAAAACTGCCACCTAACGTTGCTGGTAAAAACACTTAAAGGAATAAAATAATAATAATTATAATAATAATAATATAGTATATGCACAACCCAGCACCTTTCTTAGAAAATAACACACATAAACTCCTAGGGGACTTTGACATACACACGGATCACCTAATCGCGGCCAGAAGACCAGACCTTATAATAATCAACAACAAAAAATAGAGAATTTGCAAAATTGTCGACTTTGCTGCCCCAGCTCACCACAGAATAAAACTGAAGGAAAGTGAAAAGAAGGATAAGTACCTCGACATTGCTAGAAAATTGAAAAGGCTGAGGAACATGAAAGTGATGATTGTACCAATTGTGATCGGTGCGTTAGGCACAATAACTAAAGGATTATTAAAAGGCCTCGAGGACTTAGAAGTTGGCGGACGGGTAGAGACTATCCAAATTACAGCATTACTGAGAACGACCAGAATACTGATAAGAGCTCTGGAGACTCGAGGAGACTTCCTGTCACTCAAACTCAAGTGAAAAACCATCAGCTAATACAGATGTAAAAAAATTCTAAAGGAGGAAAAAAATAATAATAATAATACATATGGAAGCAAAATTTGAAAAGAAATTGCTTATACACAGGGGAATAGCAAGTGTAGTCTCATTTCTATCACAATGAAATAGAAAATCACTTGATAAGTGAATGCTGCAAACTGATGAAAAAGAAATACAACATGCATGACATGTAGGTTAGATGATCCACTAGGAATTGTGCAAGAAGTAGAAATTTGACAATATGAATAAACGGTTTCGGAACAAACCAGAAAATATCATTGAAGATCAAATGTATGAAATTCTTTGAAACTTTGAGATACAAACGATAACCTAATACAGTCTTGAAGACCGAATTCAGTTTTAGCTAACAAGAAAATAAGAACAAATCACATCATCGATTTTGCTGTGTAGGCAGACCATATTTTGCATATTGACCCTTGGCTGAGCCGTCAATCAGAGACACACCTGTGTAAGTAAACGGAAGATTTCACGTGATTCATCGGATATGAAATAATTTATGCAGATGCCTGTCATTTGGAGTCAGTTGGAGTCTGTGAGGATTGAGTCTGAGCCAGCTTGCAGTCACTGAGAGTGCCACGCTGGGGGTGGTAGCCCTCATGGTCTCCGGTTGAGTATCCCTGGTCGAGAAGCAGAAGTGCTAAGTGGGGTCTTGAAGATAACACAGCGTGCTATGGTCAAGAGAAGAAGTTATGGGCCAATATAGCAATCTATCTTAGTCTGTCCCTGTCTCTGTCTCACACACCACAGAAGCTTTGACTCCAAGAAGAATAAGGAGAGTTATATTTTTATAAGCAAGTGTTGTAGTTCCACTCATCTCGCTATACAACACATAGAGTAAAGGTAAAGGAAGGTAAAAAGCTAGACAAATACTTGGACCTTGCTTGAGAGCTAAAAAATCTGTGATGGGGCCCTTGGAACCGTCCCCTGAAAAAGAAACCTAATGAACCAAGAAAGAAGTGAAATCATCCACAGTGCAATTAAAAGCAACTAGGATACTTAGAAGAGTCCTGGCGATCAGAGGAGACTTGCTGCCACTTAGACTCTATTGAGAAACCATCAACGCGAGTTGGTGTGAAAAAGGCGCACGGATCAAAATAATAAAGTTGTTAGTTGATTGGGTGCTTAAGATAAATTTTATTTTGTGACCAGAAAGGAGACAGGAGCGAAAGCTTAAAAAAGAACAAAACGGAATTAAAAAGACATTGTTCATCTTGAAATCGGAAAAGAAATAGATTTCACCTTCACATGAATTTATGCAAGTCCAATAGTGTTTCTGTACCGTTTGACCCCCCCTCTCTCCCCCCACCACTACCACGAATTGTTACCTTAGTGCATGTAAGTTGATTATTTATTTACGTTAGGTTTGCACTGAATTCAACCTGCCAAATAATTCAACATTTTCATTTGAAAAAAAAAAAAAAGAAAAAATCGAATTTTCCCCAAACATAAAAAAGAAAAAAATATGAAAAAGAACTTTGACCCCGGTGTCAGAGACAGCATCTCTCTCTCTCTCTCTCTCTCTCTCTCTCTCTCTCTCTCTCTCTCTCTCATGGTCTGATAAGAAAACAAGATTCACTAGTTCGTTACCAAATACAGAATCGTAAAACAACACAAATTCTCTCTCTCTCTCTCTCTCTCTCTCTCTCTCTCCCACACACACACATTAATACACTTATACGCATGTAGACACATACACATACACACATGAATGTGTACACATATACAGTCACACTTTTGTTTAAAGACAAACGAAGAAATATGCACACACGCTTATACAGACGACTACGGATACAAATACGCTGATACACAGAAACAAACGAAAGCTACCAACACACTTGAAAGACCTAACGAAGTATACACATGCACACACACACGCACACACACACACGCACACACACACACACATATATACATACACACATATACATACACACATACATACACCAACATAGATCGACTCATAGACAAATTCGTACACACATACATATATCACTTACGTATACACAACTACATACATAATTGTTGGTTGGTTTAATAGCTTATCAACCCTTGTGTGTTATTTAATGCCAAATCCTGTTTTATATATGTAGATAACGTTATTTCTAAACGAGTCGTTGGACCTCAATAGTTTGCATCCTGATAAAAGGTTTCGAGTATTGTAATCAAACATTTATAATTCTTCGAAACATTAATCATTTGTTTGCACACAGTTAAATGGTTCATTGGTTTAGTTTCATTTGGTTTGGTTTTATGGCACATCGACCGTTGTAGATCATTTAATGCCAAATCCGTTTTATACATAAAAACAGTTCTAATTCAAACAACTCAGTTTAACACAAGTTCACAGTTTCTGTGTCAAAAAGCAGTTCTATTTCAAACTACTCAGTTAGTATTTATACGAACTTTAAATATCAAAATAGTCTTATTTCAAGCAATTCAGTGTAGTATAATTACACAGTTTAGCTCAATTCGACCGATTGATAGGACCCTATCAAGTGTTACCACTCGGGGCTAAAGAGGATCTTGGAGAAATGGCAATAAAGAGGTACTCCGCATTCCTCAAAGCTCCAGTATTACTGGATCCTCACCATCAAATTGTTTTGTGTCATATCCAGGACATTTTTTCGGGGGTCTTACCCCTCTGCAGAGAAGCAGTCTGTGTATTCTACAGCCGCAGCCGACTGGGCAATTTAAATGGTATTACAAATTAGATTCATTCTGTTTATCAAGTATTCCGACTAAATACAAATAATTTGCGCTATATAGTATCAAGTAACTAATAATAATCCCTAGTAAACGTAGGACAAGTACAAAAATATATGGGTTCCCCCCAAAAATTGAACTTCTTACTCGTAATGAGCCAGCGTTGATTTTCATCGATGTCAAAGAGGCAAAGTCTCCTTCGTAATTTACAAGGAATGATCGGCTAGTTATGAAATACTTCAAGACCCAGGAAAGGCCATATATATATATATATGGATGGATTGAGACTCTAAGGTTTGGCAAAAACAATTATCAAAGTGTACTGATATAATCTTTTCTTATGTCTGAGGTGTTCCATAGATGATGATTTTATTATCAACATCAGGTAAATTCATATTTGTTTTATTTTATTTTTCGGAAAAAAGACATGAATGCATCAGTGTAACGGAGAGAGAGAGAGAGAGAGAAAGAGAGAGAGAGAGAGAGAGAGAGAGAAAGAGAGAGGCAAGAGATAGTATAATACACATACACGTAACACAAATACATAAACACACACATATATGTATGCGTGTTACACTTATGTGTATTATACTATCCCATGATGTGTGTGTGTGTGTGTGTGTGTGTGTGTTTTACAAAGATGTGGTGATATGCAAGTTCATGTTTTTTTCCGAAATGCCGGCCAATTGACCTAGTGGATCGAGTGTTCACTAATGCCCCGGGATACCTGGATTCAATCCCCGATCAAGTCTTACCAAAGACTCAAAAATGGTACTTGATGCCTTAACACTCGGCATTATAAATTACGAATCGAGAGTAGAGAGGAGCAATCCAGGGAATGGAGTGGCGTCCTCCCCTAGACCTCGATGTAGTAGCTAATGAAAAAGGATCCTTCAGCTCACTCTCGACTGCGGTCGCCAAGTTTACTTTAGAACTTTTATATATATATATATATATATATATATATATATATATATATATGCGTGTTACACTTATGTGTATTATACTATCCCATGATGTGTGTGTGTGTGTGTGTGTGTGTGTGTTTTACGAAGATGTGGTGATATGCAAGTTCATGTTTTTTTCCGAAATGCCGGCCAATTGACCTAGTGGATCGAGTGTTCACTAATGCCCCGGGATACCTGGGTTCAATCCCCGATCAAGTCTTACCAAAGACTCAAAAATGGTACTTGATGCCTTAACACTCGGCATTATAAATTACGAATCGAGAGTAGAGAGGAGCAATCCAGGGAATGGAGTGGCGTCCTCCCCTAGACCTCGATGTAGTAGCTAATGAAAAAGGATCCTTCAGCTCACTCTCGACTGCGGTCGCCAAGTTTACTTTAGAACTTTTATATATATATATATATATATATATATATATATATATATATATCGACAGTATAACAGAAATTAAAACCACATAATTAATAATCATATTTGCCACAACTTTTAATGATTAAATGCATACATATATATGTATGAATGTATGTGTAGGCGTGCGTGTACGTATTCTTAGAATAGTGTTTGTAATGATATGTATGCGTGTATGTGAGCGCGCGTGTATGTGTGAGTATGTGTGCGTACGCGTATGTGTTTGTTTGGGGGGGCGGAGAAGCTACCGTGGCCAGTGTGTATCGTACTGGGCTGTAAAATCGTTGAAAGTGAATTCAAACTCCAATCGCACTATTACGTCCACTTCAGGGCTAATACCTTCGTGAAAGGCATGAACCCTCTTTTCCTAGAAGAAGTTTGAATAATACCACAGTTGTTCTATGGTGGGTTTGGCATTAAGTAATCCATGAAGGCATATAACACAGAAATTTTGACAAAGTTTTTGAACTAATAATTTCAAATAATATAACCTTTAAACTCAGTATATATATATATATATATATATATATATATATATATATATATATATTCTCGAAAATGGTGTTTGTAAGGAGAGTTTTCTTCTTTTTCAACTTCAAGGACTTGTATTTTTATAAGTTTTCATACGTTTATTTCACTTTTTTTTAAAAACATTTTTCATTTTTCTTCCATATCTACTCTGCCTTCTTTTCTTATTTTTTTAGTACGTATCTTATCTACATTTGGGAATAAACGAATTTAGAATTTCAAAATTGGGTGCGAAACAAAAAAGTCTCCTTTAGAGTTTTTTTTATTATTATTTTAAATTTTTGCAAGTTTTTTTTTTTGTTTGTTTATTCGTTTTTTTTTCCCTGTACAAGTCAACTTTTCTTTTCATTTCCGGCAAGTAGATTTGTGTCCACCATTTTTGTACTTCTTCTGCTATACTTTTCGCGCCTTTTTTTATCAGATGACATCTCTTGATAATAGGTTATTGGTGTAACTGTCGACAAGTCAACAGGCACATCCATAAGAAATATATATATATATATATATATATATATAAGATCGATAATTGCTTTGGCGAGAAACTGACAGTTAACAAGCGCCGTTGTCTTTATGTCTACACTATCTTAACATAGATATGAATGCTCTAGCACTGATACTGAACACTCCTTATTTATAAATATAGCTAAATATATTATTAATGTTCATTATAATCGCACACACACACACTAACACACATACACACACACGTATATATTATTAATATTAATTTTAACACACATACCTATATACATTATTAATACTGATTATAATCACACACACACATACAAACGCACACACACACATATATATTAATAATAATAATTATAATCGCACACAAACATACATACATTTATAATTAATATTATTTATAATCACACACACCTACATATATCTATATATATGTATATTATTAATATTAACTTTAATCATAAACACAAGAACATATATATATTCATTAATATTATTAATCATAATCACACACACACACACACACACACATTCACACACACAAATGTATTATTAATATTAATTACAATCACAAACACATCCACATCTTCGGGGTTACATCCTGTGTCCTTACATAGTTGCTGTATGTAAGTTCGAGCTGGTCATCCTGCTTTTGCACGGTCATATGTGGGGGTCCATAGGAGTACATCATTTATGAGCTCGTCCTTGCTTCTCCAGCAGTGTCCCGTGTGTCTGGTTCGTCTTACTTTTATAGTTTTCGTGATGGGGGGCACGTGTCCGTATAGTTGGTGTCTCGTTGGGTATTGTCGCCAGGACTTGTTCAATACTGCTCTCAACATTCTTGTGTAATTTCCGTCTAGTTTCTTCTCCAGCCGTTTAGTTAGCGTCCATGTAGTGCATCCATATAGCAGTATCGACACAACCGCTGCCTGGAAGAAACTGTGTTTCATTTTATCGGTTAGGTCTGACTTCCATATGATCGAGAGCCTATCGATAGCCGTCCATGCCTTTGTCAGTCGTGTGTCGATGTCTTTTTCGGTTGATGAGACGCTACTTCCTAGGTAGGTGAATTTGTCTACTAGTTTCAGAGAGGCTCCGTCTAGTGTGGCAATGTTGCCCGTTTGGTTGTAACACATATATTCAAAATATTTTGTGTGCATTGACATGGAGGCCAATGCCAGCTGCGGCTCGTTCCAGACTATGCAGTAGTGTCTCTGCTTGATTAGGCGTATTCGCCAGTAACGCCAAGTCATCAGCGTAGTCGGCGTGCGTGATTGTTTTTGCGGGGTATCTTTTGCTTCTTCTCTTAGTCAGCTCGAAGCCATTTTCTCGGATTTTGTCGATCGAAGTTCTAAGCACGTAGTCTAGACAGATGATAAAGAGGTACAATATATATATATATAAATAACATTAATTATAATCACACACACACACACGCACACATACATATATATATATATATAGGTTGTTTTAGAAAAGTTCTCATTTTGAAATCCAATATCTTGAAGAATTCTCGTTCAAATGATCTCAAATTTTCAGGGCATGTCTAGAAACAACTTAAATTCGAAATTCAATGTTTCATGTTTTTTTTTCTTTTCAGGTTTAGAATTATCATTCATGGAAAAAGAAAAAAGTTAAGTTTAAAGATGAAATTCTAAATAGTTACTGTTAAAATACACTCACAAAAGCAAGAAAAAGGTATATCAAATATGTTGATATCTGCGTTTGTTCGCTTACGTATCCGGTGGTGAAGCTCCATTTGTAGCGATCTGCGGCGTGTGGAGGCACCGCTTCGTTACTATTACTCCCACTTCCCTTCAAACATGAATTGGTTTGGTTTTGTTTTATGACATATCAACCATTGTAAGTTATTTAATGCCAAATCCATTTTTGTATAAATAAGCAGTTTCAGTTTAACATAAGTACACAGTTTAAATGGCAAAATAGTTCTATTTTAAACAATTTAATTTAAATGAATTGTTTGAAATAGAACTATTTTAGGTATAAGTACAGTTTAGTTCTATTTGACCCATAGATTGGATCCTATCGGATATGGGCACACCCCGGGCACAGTCGACCTGGGAACAATGAAAATGAAGGAGTACTGCACATTCCCCAAAGCTCCAGTATTTCGGGAGCCTCACCATTAGATTGTTTAGTGTTATATCCAGAACACTCGTTGGGGGGGTCTTACCCTTCTGCAGAGATGCAGTCGGTGTATTCTCTCGCCCCAGTCGACTGGGCCCTAAATGAATTGTTAGTCCTTGTTAGGCTCTTACCAGTCTATTGAATAGATCTGTTTGACATGATGTTTTAAAGGATTTTCAACTGCAGTAACATATTAGAGATGTGTAGTGTAACAAGAGGGTGCATAGCGCTAGTTATCGAAATGAACGAAGCTGCTTTCATTTCACTTGAGAAAGGTGTGAATCAATCTCTTTTCCCATCAGCAATGGGTAAATAGTGGGACAGTCTGGGCTTCGGTGCAGCCAGCAGTCTAGAAGAAGTAAAACGCTGAATTTAAACCAATTGCACTCCACTTAAAAATTGATCTTGTGTCACGTCCTCTCCGTGGTGGAGGGGTTCAGATAAATTTATACATTAACGTACTGGTTCTTGAAGTATGAAGTGATTACCTGTTTGATGGAATTACTTGCTTTTTACCTGTAGACTCCAAGGCTAAGAGGTCAGTCTCGGTTTGCCCAGTTGACGGGGGTGTAGAATACACCAACAGCGTCTCTGCATAGTGGTAAGACCCCTCCAACAAGTGTCTTGCATATGACGCTAAACAATCTGATGATGAGGCTCCAATAATGCTAGAACTTCAGGGAATACGGAATACCCCTTTATTGTCATCGTTCCCTGGTCCGCTCCAGCTCGGAGTGGTAGCATCTGATAGGGTCCTATCTATGTGTCAAAAAGAACTAAACTGCAGACTTATGCTAAACTGAATTGTTTGAATTAGAGCTGTTCCCTGGTCCGCTCCAGCTCGGAGTGGTAGCATCTGATAGGGTCCTATCTATGTGTCAAAAAGAACTAAACTGCAGACTTATGCTAAATTGAATTGTTTGAATTAGAACTGTTTGACTAAACTGAATAGCTTGAAATAGAAATGTCTTTGACAATTAAACTGTGTACTCATGCTAAACTGAATTATTTGAAATAGAACTGATTATTTGTATAAAAATAGATTTGGCAATAAATAACCTTCAAAGGCTGATATGCAATAAAATCATTCGACCCACCAACCGACCAATCTGTCTCGGTAAAATGAGTGTTTTAAAGATAGTTGGGTCACCGTGAGCGTTTTAGTTTAAAATTCAATTGTCAAGTCTAATACGTTAAAAGAATTCAGCGGGCATCCGTAGGAGAACCATGTTCCCATCAGTCGAGTGGCAATCTTATACATTTTTGTACAGTGATACCTGGGACATTTCGACTTAAAATTGATCAAGAAGGACTTATTCGTCAATAAGGAAAAGGGCTCTGTGTTAATCATAAGATAAATGAATCTGATTTGGATTTGAACTGACCGACAGAGACAGAGAGATCTCAATTAAATATTATTAAGAATATTTTTTATTACCTTATAGAATAGGCGTCCAACTTGATAAGAGGATTTTTTTAAAATCTGCCTTTACTCAAACTTATATAAATGAAATACAAAATACTTGATGTGTCAAACGTTTTCTGCTTATAATTAGAATTTATCTGCGATCCTTTTTTTTCTACCATTCTTTTAGAAGTACGATATCAAAGTGTTAGTGCAATATGATTCACAATAATTTACATATTTGGAAAGAGGTAGTTGGTGTGGCGCATTTATTAAAGTGCATGACAAGAGGCCTCGAAGGAGATGGGTTCGATCTACAATAACGCTATAACGTTCACTTTTGGACTAATTCACATAGGAAAGATGCGAACCCTTTAATTTCTCTAAATTTCTGAGATGGAGCGTGATGAATTTCCGGTACTTACAATATTCAGATTATTGTATTCATCTTTATACTCATAACGTTTCGGCCTTCTTCAGGAGTTTCATGCCGAACTCTGGAGCCAACACAGAACCTCATACTAAATCTTTTATTTTCAATCCATAGGAGTAGATTGTTCTATTTCAGTTTACTATGAACGGGTTCAAGTGTTAAGCGATACTAAGTCTTCCTTGTTATTTACTTGCAGTTGGGATTGAACCTGCAACTTCCAGATGATTCCACTCAGAAGCAATTTTCAACCAAACGCCTTTATCCTCTGCGAAGAGTGGAGTTTTGGGACTTATAAACCTAATATTTCACTCAACCCATGAGATTCTACTCAACATTCATGAACGATTTTTACCTGAGCTCATATCGCAATTTTTTCGATGTTCTGTACAGACTTCCGAGTTCGACAGGAAACTCTCGATAAGGGATGATTGACACCACGGCCGAAACATTGAGTATATAAATGAACATGAAGACAATAGTTCAAATATTCTAAGTGAAAAAATGAATCCTATTATCCCATAACTAGGATAGCTTAGGCATTGAATAACCCACGAAGGTTAATAAGCTATAAAACCCAAAAACCAAACCATACAAACCTCATCTTCTAAAGTTTGAGTTGAAAAGATTCTTGGTTTATAAGAATATTATTTTTATTTTATGCAATGCTAATTATATCTGCTAGTATTGATTAACGTCGGAATGATAAGGATTCGACAATCAAGTTTCAACTCCTACATGAGGCCGTTTGCTTTTAACTCCGTACTACTTCCCTTGGAAAAGGTATGAATCCGTAACTACTTCCCTCGTCAGCTATATGTAAAATAAGGTAGACTGGCCTATCTAAATTCATCCAGGCACTTGATTGAAGAAGAAAATCTCTTAATTCTAAAACTGATGCTCCTTGTTGCCAAAACTTTAAATTAAATGGTCGATTCGAGTTAGGTATTTTATTGTAATTGGAAGATTTATTTATTCCAAAATGAGACGTCAAATTGCTTTATATTAACATCAGAAAACTGTTATGCCTTATACGCAGAAGACAATCCAACACATCTCATCTTTAACTAATGTATTATGTTCAGTGTTAATATATGGTTTCATTATTGTAATATTGTGCCAAAAGAAACTAATCTTAGTAAATTAAGGGCCCTGTGGGCCGGGGCTGTAGAATACACCGAGTGTACATCTGTAGAGGGGTAAGACTCCCCCAACGAGTGTCCTAGATATGACACTAAAGAATCTCATGGTGAAGTTCCAGAAAGGATGACGCTATGGTGAATTTGGAGTACCCCTTCATTGCTATTGTTCCCAGGTCCACTTTGGCCCGGAGGGTTGCACTTGATAGGGTCCTTTCTATTGACTAAATATAAGCAGTATACTTACGCTGAAATATAACTCTTTTTGACATTTAAACGGTATATTTATGCTTAACAGAATTGTTTGAAATAGAACTGTTTTATATGCATAAAAATGGATTTGGAATGAACTAATCTACAATGATATCCCATAAAACTAAACCAAACTAAACTTGAAGACAATCTAACACAATTCACAACTAATGTAGTAAGTTTAGTACTAATATAGGGTTTCATTACTCTAGCCTTTTGCTTGACAAAGCTAATATTTGTAAATTACAGGGACTGAAAAGGGCTTATTTATGGGCCGGACAAGATGAGTTCAGATCCTTTTCGAGGCTGCTTGCCTTTTACATAGCGCTTATGTTCTTGGCAAATGTATGAATCATTCTCTTTTCTAGGCCAGCTATAGATATTATTTAATCAAGGCTCTTTAGGTTTGGTAAGGGAACCAGCCTAGAAGAAGGAAAAACTGAGGTTTGTTATTGGAGAGAATCTATGGCACATTAATACACTCTTCTATTCTCTGCTTATCAAAATAGAGTGGTTGGTTCTACACAAGCTTTTACCACTATAATCAAATCATCTATGTACGCCGTCAAGCTGTTCATTTCTTCAACTGATCCGTTTAGCACACATGCGATGGGCTCAAAGAGAGAGCTATTTCTACAGAATATAAAGAGAGGGGGCCTTTATGGTGTAAACGTAATCGTCGTATAAAACAGGCTTAACGACTGGAGTTCAAATCCTGTACGAGGCTGCTTGAATTTCACATAGCGTTAATACACTTGGGAACCCAAATATTCTTTTCTCAGCTATGAGCAAATAATAGAATAGACTGGGCTCTTTAACCTTAGTAAAACAACCGATCAAGCAGAAAGAAATCTCGAAATTCAAACTAGTTGTCTACTTAAAAAAGTTAACCTTTTTATGGTGGTAAGTCTCGGTACATAATACTTCATATTTGGAGAAAGTGATACCATGTTAGGGTAAATATTTTTACCACTTACAGTGGTTGTAAACTTTTTTGCAACAGCCTGAGCAGATAATGTAATTATGAGAGGGAATTTAACATTTGTTGTAAACATAATCGTCGTATAAAACAGGCTTAACGACTTGAGTTCAAATCCTGTACGAGACTGCTTGAATTTCACATAGCGTTAATACACTTGGGAACCCAAATATTCTTTTCTCTGCTATGAGCAAATAATAGAACAGACTGGGCTCTTTAACCTTAGTAAAATAACCGATCAAGCAGAAAGAAATCTCGAAATTCAAACTAGTTGTCTACTTAAAAAAGTTAACCTTTTCATGGTGGTAAGTCTCGGTACATAATACTTCATATTTGGAGAAAGTGATACCATGTTAGGGTAAATATTTTTACCACTTACAGTGGTTGTAAACTTTTTTGCAACAGCCTGAGCAGATAATGTAATTATGAGAGGGAATTTAACATTTGTTTTTATTTGTTCAAATGCTTAGTCCCCACTCTTCAGCAACTGTAGCATATTAATAACGAGACATTTTCTCTGTGCAGAAAACGAAAATAATGTTGACACACGTTTTCAACAGTTCGGCTTACCATTTGATGAAGGCGTTCGTAACGTAACGGCTATCGTCAAAAGAAAGGGGATTAGCTGCCTGAATTCAAATCGTGAACGAGACTTTTTGCATTTCACATTGCGCTAATATCCTAAGGAAAGGTACGAATCCAACTATTCTCGCTCCAGATCAGAGTTAACAGTAGGCTTTGCTAGCCATTTTAACTTTGGTATGGAGAAGGGAAATACTGAATCAAAAGCAAACCTGGAGAGGGATGGGATCTTTCAGAATATTCCTGCTCAAGATAAAATACAATTTCCATTTATTCTAGTCAGAAAATTAATAGATCAACAAGGAATGTTTAGCCTCGTTTTCATTTTGACTTACTTAATAAATTACATCTGCGCTTCATTTTTTTTTTAATACTTTATGATTATTAGAGATGTACTCCATTTTTCAATGTCTTTGGTACAGATTATTACAATCTCTTATATTTTCGTGCCTAATTCGATCAAATCGTGAAAGTGGTCGACATTAATTCTACCCTTGATCAAAACGAGTTTGATTCAGAGACTCCTCTTAGGTTTTGAGAAGCGCCATTTTCTCTTCCCCTTTGAACTTCTGTCAGCGAATAGAACGTAAGCCAATTTGCATAATGGGGATTTTCGCTTCCCTTTTATCTTCCTCGTACAACGACAAGTAGACGAAGAGACTTTATTATAATTGTTTCTTTCTTCTTTTTTCTTTTTTTTTTTTTTCATTTAGAGCCTGATTCTTTTTCGTATATGTTTTATAGATTCTGGTTTCTGACATGAATTATTCCATTTTGTTAATGACTGCGATTTCATACCTAAAGATTAAAGTATAAAGTTTCATTTAAAGATTTTAATATGCCAATTCACTCGTGGTAAGTATTCGTTCAAAGCTATCAAAAAAAAATTATATATATATATTATTGTGTGTGTGTGTGTGTGTGTGTTGGGTAGAAGGGGCTCTAGTTAAATGACTTGGCCATGCTGAAGACAATCCTTCCAGAAGTATTTAACTCCAAAATGAAAACAGGAGAAGGAAACTCCAGCGTCAAACCTCACCTGATTCGTGAGTATCCTTTAACGGGAAAAGGACTCTGAAATGCAACCGGCAGTTTGCATAGTCACCTGTCATCTTGCTATGTTTGGCATTAAGTTGTAGCTATGTAGACACAGTAAGCGGCAGAAGTGTCAAACAAGTGTATCTCTATAATCCAACAACTTGCGTATTTTTCACAAATTTATTTACTTATTAATCTAAATGTTTTGAATTAAATTTTTGGAAAAGAAACCTCAATTATCTGTCAATGTGTGGCATTCAATATATATATATATATATATATATATATGCATATTTCTGTTTATATCTATGTCTCCGTATATATATATATATATATGTATGTATGTATATCTGTTGAAGTTCTTCTCTCGTCCACTTTAAGAATGGTCCCGAGTATCTTATGAAGGAGAGAGCCCAGGTGTTTATTCCTTTGATGAGATTTCTCCTATATAGTTTGGTTTGGAATAGTTTTCCCTTTCTCCTGGGGTATATTATTATTATTTATTTGTTTCTTCTCAATTCACTAGAGATCCAAATGTTTAACTATGAAAGGAAACAACTAGCCTCAGTGAGTATGTGTAGAAAAAGAAAATGACGAGTGGACTAAATAGCTAATAGAATAGTAAGTAAGTAAAGTTGTCTCCCTTTAGTCGAGGGTGACCCGAAGGTTACCTTTTCGATAGCTATTATACCAAGGTGTAAGGGAGAGCGCAACTCCTTTCCCTGGATTGCGCCACTTTGCCCTTGATCCGTACCTTATAATGCTGAGTGTTAAGCAAGGAGGCATCAAGTACCATTTATTGAATCTTTGGTAGGACTCAACCCGGGATTGAACTCCTTCCCTTGATATAATTAGTCTTGATTGACATTGTTCCGTACTGGGTTTATTACAGATTAAGTTATTGATATCATAAAGTAAAAAGTAAAGTTGGCGACCATAGTCAAGGGTGACCCGAAGGCTCCCTTTTCAATAGCTACTACACTGAGGTGTAGGGGAAGTGCATCACTCCTTTCCCTGGATTGCTTCATTTTACCCTTGACCCATACCTTATAATGCTGAGTGTTAAGCAAGGAGGCATCAAGTACCATTTTTTGAATCTTTGGTAGGACTCAACCCGGGATTGAACCCAGGTCTCCCGGGCAATTGGCGAACACTCTAACCGCTAGGCCAATGTCCGGTGTAAAAAAATGAACTTAATTCGATTGAATCAACTCTATTTCTCAAACAATACCCCAAGGGATGAATTTCTAAATTTTTAAATATAATTTTTATATGTTCCCTCCCAAATTATTTCCTGTGTCAGTTTACATTGATTTTTCCTGTATTTCATTCTTTTTATTTTATTTCCATTTCCTCTTTGTTCATTATCTTTTATTTGCCCTGTCGGCTTGGGCTGGAGAATACACCAATTGATTAAGATTAAGATTCCCCCAACGAGTGTCCTTGATATGACACTAAACAATCTGATGGTGGGGTTTCAGTAATGCTGAAGCTTTGGGGAAATGTGGAGTACTCCTTCATTGCTCTGGCTCCCAGGTCCACTCTAGCCCAGAGTGGTAGCACCTGATAGGGCCCTACTAATGGGCTAAATAGTATTAATCTGTTTACTTATGCTAAACTAAATTTCTTGAAATAAGACTGTTTTGATATTTAAACTGCGTACTTATGCTAAACTGAATCGTTTGATATAGATATGTTTTTGACATTGAAACTGTATTTACGCTAAACTTAATTGTTTAAATTAGAACTGTTTGACTAAACTGAATAGCTAAAAATAGATATGTTTTCGACGAATAAACTGTGTACTCATGCTAAACTGAATTGTTTGAAATAAAACTGATTATTTGTATAAAAATGGATTTGGTATTAAATAACCTACAAGTGTTGTTTGCCATAAAATCCAACCAACCATCAGACCACTTTCTTTTATAGTTCCTTTTTAGCAAAAACAACAATATTATCATAATCCACATCATATACAAAAACAATTATCCTCCTACTCCCCCTCCCCCACCTTCTTCTTCTTTTATAATGATAATTATTATTATTATTATCTCTTCACGAGGTAATGACATCAGTTGAAGCCGGTGGCATTCACTAGAGTTCGAGTAGCTGCAAGACTTGTCTAGACTTTTCTCAGAATTAAAGTTAATCTCATTATATATAGAATAACTTTTTCCACTGATCTCCATTTTCACAATCCCTTTTCTTGATATTTCGGAATTGTTCCAAGTGCTCTTCCTGTGACTGGTATCACAGCTACCTTCTTATATAACTTTTTTCAGTCATCGAGAAATGCCCAGGTTTTTTATCCAGTCTCTTCTTTATTTTCACTGTCCTTAGTATTCCAGCTTCTTTTTAAAATATTTTCTTTATTTTGGGCTGACAGTTGTTACTGATATAATCGTCCTTTATTAAATAGTGTCCTGGATATGATACTAAACCATCTGATGATGAGGATCCAGCTTAGGGAAATGTGCAGTACTCTTTCATTGCGATTTCTCACAGGTCCAGTCTTACTTGGAATTATAGTACCAGTTAGGGTCCATCAAATAGAAATATGTAATCACTTACTTTACTTGAAATCATTTAACTACCTGCAAACAAATGACTGATGTAAAATTGAATTATTATAATTAGATTCCAATACTTGAAACCATTTAATTGAATGCAAAAAATAAACTCTGACTCGTATAAAAATCTTATCTACTAGCTATTTGTTTATAATTCCTCTTTTATATATATATATATATATATATATATATATAGCCTTTGAGATTTGAAAAAAAAATTACTCGACCGGCGGTTAAGAGTGGGAGAAAAATTTGCTCTCTCACCGCAAATCATTTTACTCGACCGACTCCATTTTCAGTCAGTAATAGTCAATAATTTAACAAGTCCAGGCATTTAAGGAGATAAGAAATAAGGGAAGAAAATGTGAATATTACTTACTTGTATAATTTTTTTTTTTTTTTTTTTTTTGGTTCGTGCGATTTTTTTCTTTCTTTCAAATATTTGTTTTTGCTTTTCGTAAGCGGAGAACAAATATAGATGTTTAATCCAGGATAATTTTTTCCAAAAGTATTTCTAAAAATCTGTGAGCATCTTTAATCTTGACAACAGAGACATTTTGGCTCCACTGTGGAAGCGTTAATTATACGAATGTTTACAATGACTAGACGTCCAAGAAAGAAAGAGAGAGAAGCTGCACACTTTTAATTCCATTTGTCAGATCTTCTTTTGATGATTGCAGTATATTTTGGGATGCGACTCTCTTTTCTTCAGTAAGACATTTCGACGGTCGTCAGGTGCCAGGCACATGACCAAAGAATTTACTGATGTCATTGTAGATCATTCTAAGTAACTCGCGAATCTTCAATGGGATACTTTTGAGTTGTAAAAAGAATCAGTTTTCCTTTTTCTATATTTAAAGAGATACGGTTTCATTGTGATTTTTGATCGACCGCCGAGCGACTAGAAGAAAAACATCAATCACCCGAATAAATTTTTACTCGACAGAGTCGATCGGGAGAGCGGAATCTCAAAGGCTATATATATATATATATATATATATAAAGATTTGTCATTAAATGACCTACAAAGCCTGATTTACCATAAATCATAACCAACTGACCAACGAGCCTAGGTTGAATTCGATTGCACAATGTTCTCTTGGTGGTTTTGACTTTCGTTGAATTTACAATTTTTCCGCGCTAATTGCATGGCTATTCAACCCTCTTCTAAGCAAACTAGTAATGATGGATACAATTGTCACGTTCATCTTTAATTTCCAGATCTTCTTTGCCAGTTATTTTTTTATTATTGAGATGTTTTGATTCTTCCTTTTTAAGAAAGAAAGAAAGAAATATGAAGGATAGAAAGAAGTAATAAATAAACATCGAGGCGTTCATGGTGTAATAGTTATCGAAGTAGAAAATAGACACAGTGATCCGAGTTCAAATCTTGAACGAGGTTCTTTGTATTTCACATTAAGAATAGTATGAATCCAGCTATTTTCTCTCCAGTTCTCGATAAATAGTACGGCAGACTAGACTCTTTAACCTTGGTATGGCAACCACTCTAGGAGAAGGAAAACCATGAATTCAAGCGTTAAATTCCATTTAGAAATTGCCCTTGCGTCACATCCTGCACATGGAGAAGAGATGGGCAAATGCATTGATGAAGGAGAGTAGGAAGAAACAAATAAAACCAAACAAATAGAAAGAAAGAAAGAAAGAAAGAAAGAAAGAAAGAAAAGCGAGAATAGAGAAATAAAGAAAACTTAGCAAGATAAAAGTCAGGAAAGAATGACATAATCTGAAAAAAGAAAAAGGTAGAAGGAAGAGAAAACGAAAGAAAAAAATAGACAGAAATGTCAAAGTTAAAAGAGAAAAAGGAATGGTGGGAAGAAAATTAAAAATGAAACCGAGAAGAGTTGAGTCAGAAAAAAGAAGAAAATATTATTTGAAGAGATTTGATAAATGTGGCACAACATGAGAAACAGTGGACATTAATCGGGAAATTGCTACCAACGATTCGCTTGCCATCCTTGCTAACCATGTCCCAACTCAAAGTGCTATTTGTTTTGTTCGGTTAGATTTTATGGCTTATCAACTATTGTAGGTTATTTAATGCCAAATCATTTTTTATACATATAAACAGTTTTATTTCAAACAATTCAGTTTAGCATAAATACAAGTTTAAATGTAAAAAACAGTTCTATTTCAAACGATTCAGTTTAGCATAAGTAAACAGTTTAGTCCTTTTGGACCCATAGATTGGATCCCATCAGGTTCTACCACTCAAGACGCTGTGGACTGAGAGCGATGGTAATGAAGGGGTACTCTGCATTTCTCAAAGCTCCAGCATTACAGGAACCTCTCCCTCAGATTGTTTAGTGTCATATGCAGGACATTCTTTGGGGAAGTCTTACCCCTTTATAGAGAAGCAATCAGTATATTCTACAACCCCAGCTGACTAGGTCAATGAGTACAGTTTAAAGTCAAACAGTTCTATTTAACCCATAGATAGAACCCTATCAGGTGCTACCACTCCAGGCGAGAGTGGTCCTGGTAGCGATAGCGATGAAAGGGTACCCTGAATACTCCCAAGCTCCAGTATTACAGGAACTTCACCTTTAGATTGTTTAGTGTCACACCCAGGACACTTGTTGGAGGAGTCTTACCCTTCTGCAGAGATGTAGCTGATATATTCTGCAGCCTCAGCCGACTAAACCAGCGCCATTTATAAAGAAATGAATCAGAAATGGGAAGGCGGGAACAAACTATTTCAAAAGAAAAGAATCAACTAGAAAGAGAAAAAGACAAAATGCAGAAAACCGAAGAATAGTAATAATTTTACAAAAAGATAACAACATACATAACATTTGATACAAGTAAATTACATCAGCGAAATGAGGTAAGGAAATTGTTTTTATGGAAAATCTATAATTTTCCAATAAAACATAATTAGTTCCAAAGAATTTGAACAAATCTAATAATTTCATCTTATCGAAACATCAAAAACTGATGATCTGGACCAACCCATCGTCTCCCATCATCCATCCCTAAAAACTTAGCTCATCTTTCTTTAACATGCTACATTTCCTCCAGTCTTTTTTTCCAAGCTTTTATGGACCGTTACAAACGCGTCAACTTTAATTGGTATCAGCATCACCCTCACGTTCCACAATTCTCCTTGAAGGTTTTTCACACAATCTCTAGCAGTCGTTTTTTTCCTTATAGTCTGAGTGATTTTCTTTCTTCAGATCTCCAGGACAATTCTAATTATCTAAGCAGATTTTAACAGGGCTGCAGTATAGATGGTCGAGTTTCTTCTGTTAATCTCCATGTCATCAAGTCTATTTTCCATGTTATCGGAAACCGTTACAAGGGCCGCTAATGCAATTGGTATCATAGACACTTTCTTGTCCGCAGCTTTATCTGCTCCCTGGAAAGGTCAAGGTATTTCTTTACACTTTCCTCCACTTTCAATCTTGGTCTTCTGACACAACAAAGTCTACCATATTATAGTTTCTTTTTTCATGGTTAATTAAAACTAAACTTTTTTCATGGTTAATTAAAACTAAACTTTACCTAACACCTTGCTTCAATTGAATGATTCGTTCGAAGATCCAGAGTATTTTCAAAGAGATATTCTAGATTGCGTATATACTATTTGTATGAATGGTGAAATTCCAGTTACTTCCTCAATTCCCTGTGAATCACCTTTCCCATCTTGTCATGTCTGTTTTATTGTTGCATTTACTTACTGCTGTGATGCTGACAACAGAAAGACACGGGGGACACAAACAGATTGATAGAAAAACATATATATTCAAGTAACAGAAACAAGATTCAAATGAGTCTGGTTAAACAGTAATTAGCTGATAGAAAGCTGAGAGTCCAATGGGGTAGAGACTATCCGTCCACAACGCAAATGGTATCACACGTTATTGTGTTACGCAGATTTGCGAACTCCGTCTGAAGCTCTCGTTGACGTGTATTTATGGTGGAGGGCGAGTCGATTATGTAGGGAGTACAACACTAATGACATCATTAATTGTTCTATCTGTATCATCACAGCCTATACTTACTATTCTCATGTATATCATCTGTTCTTTTTTTCCCTTGGTATAGTTAGTCTTGATTGACATTGTTCCGTACTGGGTTTATTACAGATTAAGTTATTGATATCATAAAGTAAAAAGTAAAGTTGGCGACCATAGTCAAGGGTGACCCGAAGGCTCCCTTTTCAATAGCTACTACACTGAGGTGTAGGGGAAGTGCACCACTCCTTTCCCTGGATTGCTTCATTTTACCCTTGACCCATACCTTATAATGCTGAGTGTTAAGCAAGGAGGCATCAAGTACCATTTTTTGAGTCTTTGGTATGACTCGAACAGGGATTGAACCCCGGTCTCCCAGGCCATTAGCGAACACTCTAACAGCTTGGCCAATGAATTCAACGTTACTTTTGAATTCTTATAATCTTTCACCAGGTCTTTACCTAACACCTAGGGTGAAGGAAGGTAATGTTTATATATATTCTATGTATCTATAATTTTGCTGGATCTTTTGGGTGATAATTTTTTAATCACATTGGCAGTATTCTTTTAAGGAGACAAGCAGTTCCAAAAAGTGCAATTTTTTAGCGAGTTGTTAATCTTTTCCCTTATTTGTGCTGTTAGTATTTTCCACATCATTGGTAGGCAGGTTATCGGTCTATAATTGTTTGGAGCAGTTCCTTTGCTTGGGTCCTTTTGGATTAATGTAGTATTTCCTTTGGTCATCCAGTCAGGTATTTGTGCGCCTTTTAGGCATCTGTTCATTTCTAGTGCTAGTCTGCCGTGAATGGAGATGAATTTCTTGAACCAGAAGCCATGCATTCCATCATGTCCTGGCGTTTTCCAGTTTGATATTCTTTTTAGTGTTGTTTTGAGTAAGTCGATGAGTATTTCAGTTTTGGGGCCTTCTTCAAGTCCCTCTACTCCTCTTGTAATATTATTTATCCATTCAGCATTTTTGTTATTTTTTTTGGTTGCCATATTTTCATCCAAAATCGTTCGGTTTCTTTGGCATCTGGTTGTTGGTATGTTTTCGTGTCACTCCCTCCCAATTGTTGATAGAATTTTCTTTCGTTGTTTTGGATAGTCCTGTTTTGTCTGTTTGTTTTACCCTTTGTCGATATCTCTTTAATGTCCCTTCTTTCGCAAGCACTTTCTAGTTTATTTCCTCAAGTTGGACTGTAATTTTTTCTTGTGTTGCCTGTTCCTTTTTGTTCCTGCTTATTTCAGTGCCTCTCTTTTTTTATCATTCTGGCTTATTTTCGTAATTTTGTTATTTGTGTTTCCAGTCGAATTTCCCATCCCGGTTTTAACTGTTTCTTTGTGCTTTTTGAGGGGATCCCAATTTTCTCAAAAACTAATTTTGCACCTGCATAGATTAGTTCATTTAAATCAGTTATATAATTTGTTGGTATATAAGGTAGTTTGTGATTTATCTTATTCGTTTCTGTCTTAAGTTTTTCCATTCTATGTTTCTAAATGAAGGTAGAATAGTCTTTTCACTACTCATGATTCTCTTTACATTTTCTAGATTTATCTTTTGTTCTTGTGATAGTGTTTCTTCCTGGTTGCTTGGTAATGTATCGTTTAGGAGTGTGGTGTTTTCATTTGCCGAAGTTTGCAGTTCTTTTTTGTTGGATTGTTTTTCTTTGACACCGCTTGATGTGTCTGGTGCGGTGATATAGTTTGTTTTTTTTGTGTTTTTTTGATTTCTAGTAATTCAAGGTCAAAAACCCAGCCCTTTTAAACTATTGTTCTAACTTGATCGGCTAGTCTTTGGCTAGTTGTCTGTGTGAAACGTTACCCCCTCACCCCCACCACATTATCTCAGTCTTCTAACCATGTCTTCTTCTTAGCCGGCCGGTGATCAACTAGTGGTTCGAGGGGGTAACGCACATTTCTTTACCTACACAAGAATACGATCGAGGGAGACAGGAGAAAATAGAAAGACAAACGAACAAACAACAAACTTGGGGTTACCAAGAGCAGAGGAAGGTATGCAACACTACATGCATGTGCAGACTATCGCTAGCGTGGGTTACTAGCGAAAATTCCACAATGCTACTGGAATCAGACATCTTGAGACTCTTCTTCACTGGACCCTATCTTGTCTCCTCGCCTCTCTGCTCGGTGTCTGGTGTTGACTGCCCCTCCATTCTTCCACGCCAACTTCTCTTCTGCTGCTTGCCTCTCTGCTCTCCAGCCACCAACTGCCTCTGCTCCTGTCCAACTACCAACTGCTTCTCTTCGTCTCCTGCCACCAACTACCAACTGCCTCTCTCTGGGTCGCGTCGTCAACTCTCATTCTCGGGTCCCCTTACCACTTCCGGATACGGCGAGATTTCATGTCCAAGAATCCTTTGTCTGGTTTCGCGCCAAAACAGACTCGTCTGCTTTGGCGGCCTGCCCCCATAGTGCTACATCTGAAATGTCGAACATTCTTGCCAGACCTCTATCATTCTTTTCCGGTATCCTCTTTGTGAAAGGTTGCTCCTTAAATAGCATTGTAGTGCAAGTTGATTCTCTTCCCTAGTCCATATTTTGCGTTTAGGTCTCCGATCGTTGTGGTTTCTGATGTCGTCGTTTATGTACCTTAAAAAAGAGCTGCCAACATTCGTTGGATGACGATCAGGTCTCCCATGTTGGCTATCAGGGGAGCACCTGCCGATCATGACACCCAGGCCTGTTGTCCTTGTCCCACGTTGTGTAATATTGTGATTTGACACTTTTACCAGCGGTGGTATAATGTGGATTGTTTATGATCTGCGCGCCTGACCCAGATGTGACCAAGAACCGCTATGATGGTTGTACATGAACAGGGAGCCCCCCCCCAAAAAAAGGAGAAACAAAAAAAACTTTCCCGTTAAGTTTTAACTTAGTTAAAGTCCAAGACTCTTATATTGTTAAGAGAGTTTTCCTTCCCGTTCTATTTTTGTTTCTACCTTACTTGTGTTTGTTATTATTATTATTATTATTATTATTATTATTTTACTCCTTTGATTGTTTTTAGCACAGGTGTTTCTCCTCATGTCCTCTTATTTCCAAGTCGTCCTGTCCCTTTTGGTAATTTTCCAAGTGCTCCAATTACAATTAGTATCATCGTCATCTTCATGTTCTATAGTTTGTTTTTGTTTTTTTAGGTCTCCAATAAGGTCTAGGAATTTATCTCTTTTTTATTTTTTATTTTTTTTTGCTTTCTTTTGATTTTACTCAGGGGTCCACCTCGATGGAAAGGTTCACTATTCGGTAGGTACTCTTTTTCTCGTTGATTCTCACTAGCCCTCGTCGTCTGAACAAGATTATTATTCATTGATTTATTAATGTTAAAAGTCAATAAGTCAAGTCATTTGGCCGAGATTAGGTGAGCTATCTCATTCACCAGGATGCATTCTGGATCGTGCATTTACTACTTATTCGTTCGGCCAATTTCAATTTCTTGCTCAATCCTCAATGGATCACCTCCACCCAGCCGCGCGTCTCGTCTAATACTACTTTTTCGGTAATTTACTACATTCGCTTATTTTATGATTGATTATTTCGTCTCTATCACCACCAAAGAAACATTTAATATTTTGTTGCGACTTTTCTATTTTTGTTTTAACATAGTCATTTTGACGGTTGCTATCTTAATGTTTCCTATTCTTAGCAATGCCCAAGTCTTCTCGAGTGAGATTTGGCATGTTTGTTGCTTGAAATATCCTTACAGTTGTTTTTCTTCCCATTTTTTTTTGTTTTCTTGTTATTGTTGTTCTATTAATCTTTGTGTTGTTTCTGCTCGCAGTAATTATACTTTCTTTGTCCTTTTTTATGAAGTGTTGGAGTCGTCGTGACAATGCATCGACGCCATCTTCATTGCTGGTGTATCGTCGACCTCCTTTTTTCTTGATTCATGCAGTACGTTTTCGTCATGTCTGGCATCTAAGGTCTTATACATTGTTATAAGTTTTCTTGTTGTCAGGTACATTTGTTAAAGTTCTTCACTCGTCCACTCAAAAAATTGTCTCGAGTATATTACAAGGTAGATAGACCAGGTGTTTATCCCTTTAATACGATTTCTGCCATGTAGTTTTCTTTCAAGTAGTTTTGTCGCTCTCCTGAGTTATTCTTTTTTAATTTTTCTTTCATTTCCGCATGTTTGATGGCGTTTGTTTCTAATGTTCCCAAGTCCTTGTTTGTTTCCGTTCTGATATTTTTTTGGTTGCTCTATTCCTATGTGTTGTTTTCCGCTTCTCATTATTAGTAAGGCTCATATGCCAAATTTCATCCCTATATCCAGATGTATATTCTCACTGCCTGTATTATAATCATTATCAGATTTACCAACCCCTCTGCTCGGGCAGGATATTGCACAAGGTCAATTTTTAAGCGGAGTTTAATAGGTCAGAATTCAGAGTATGCCTTCTCCTAGATAAGTTGCCTCACCAAGGCTGACGAACCTAGTCTGCCCTACTATTTACCCATACTTGGAGGGAGAATAATTAGATTCATACCTTCCCCAAGGGTATTAGTGCTATGTGAAATGCAATTAGTCTCGTCCAGGATTTGAACACGTGTTACCGTGTTCATTTCATACGACGATAACCATTACACCACGGGCACCTCCTTTATTATTATTATTATTATTTTACCCCTTACAAGTTTCTCACACTAGTTTTAACTGGTGGTCTTTCTCAGGAGCCTGAATGATAGTAATTCTTCTCAGGTCTGGAGAAATGCCTGAGAATTCCAGCCGATTTTAACAATGCTGTGGTCTATATAGTCTCTATTCTTCCTCTGATTTCCAATTTTTCCAGTCTCCATTCTAAACATTTGGGGATCGTTTTAAGCGCACTAACTACAATTTGTACAACGGTCACCTCAGTGTTGGGCAACGTTTTTATTTTTCTCTCAAAGTCCAAGTATTTGTTTATTTTTTCGCTTTTTTCATTTTCACTCTTTGGTCGACCGGAACGGGAGAAGTGAGTGAAAGAGAAATTCTTTTATTTTTTCTTTTTTTTCAATTAACAATTGATCTGAGTTTTTGGTCAGGATTAGGCAATCCGTGTCTATCTAGAAATCGCTGAGAATTTTATGTATCTCTTTGTCTCGGAGGGATTCTTGTTGGTGCATATACAATTTGGTAATATGATCGAATTTCAATTGCTAGCACAATTGCCAAATCAAGCCTCGTTTTGAATTCTTTTCGTGCTACTCTGCTTCATTTGCTTATGCGAACCTTTTTTGATCTCTTTGTTCACATAACTTACGCTGGCTATTCTGTTGCGTATTTACTAATTTTCGCTTTGGTATAATTGACCCTTATGGCATTGTTTTCTGCTGCTATTAGAAAAGATTCAGTTTTTCTCTTGAGGTTTCTTTTCTTAGCCCTGTCCAGATCTTTTCGTGTGCGATCTCGCCACTTTGTATCCAAATGGTTGGTTCTTTTCACATTTTTTCTAGTTTCTGTTTGCCTTTATGCTGCCATTGCCGTTACTGGTAGTTGTAATTAGTTTTTTTATGGCCTTTTTAACGCATTCCTTAAAGCCTTGAGCATAGTCATCAATAGCCTTGTTTTTTGGCCAAGTTTTCTGAGTTCCTCCCTTGTTCATTTTAAGTGGAACAGTCCAGGTATTTATTCCATTGACGACATTTCGACTGCCGAACTTGTTCTTCAGCGGTTCTCTTTTCGTATTTTCTTTTTTTTTTTTTCATCTCCGTTGGATGGTGTCCGCTTCCGATATTCGCAGTTGTTATAAACGTGAAATGGGTGATTAGAAGTGTCTTTTGTTCTCCTACATATTCCACAGTATCACCGCGAACCCTAAAAACATCTAAAGCTTTTCGTATGGTAGCATGTGCAACTTTCGTATTCGTCAAGATCCTAATTGGAGTGTCCCCTAGGTATAATAGCTAAAGTGCTGACCAGCAAAATAGTAGTACACGAGATCGAACTCCAGTCTCGCTATTACTTTCACTTTCGGACCCTTGGGAAAGGTATGAATCCCTCCTATCCTCTCATCTATGGGTTAAATTGTACCACTACTGTCCTTCTATCAAAGGATGGATATAACATTAAATAACCCGAGAAGGTTGATATGCTATTACGTAACAACAATCAAGTTCCTAACTTTGATAGCCCATACTTTTGAAACTCGAAGGAAAAGTTTAATTTTTTTTCTTTTGATTTATGAGTCTTCTTTACATACACGTTGGCTTGACATTCGACATGATTGTGGATGTTCCTGGATCAGTGTATGTGTGTGTGTGTGTGTGTGTGAAAGAGGAACATATATATATATATATATATATATATATGATTCTTTCGTTTTCTACTTACCTATATCCTAAAATGTATTTTAAAGGCATCAGCAGGAAAATGGTGTGTGGAACACTTTAGCTTAAAATTTATCCAGAATATCTAACTGGTCGAGAGAGAGTATATAATTTGCCTCTGCACCTACCACCACCACCATTACTCACGCGGAGACTGGGATTTTTGGAAGAAAATTAACAAGATTAATCTCTTTCTCTTTCTCTCTCTCTCTCTCTCTCTCTCTCACACACACACACACAATATATATATATATATATATATATATATATATATATATATATAAGAGAGACAGCGATAGAGAGAATGTGATTTATGTTTATAATTTTCTTCCAAAAATGTTAGTCTCCGCATGAATAGTAGTAATGGTGGGTACAGAGGACAATTATATTCACTATATATATATATATATATATACAAAGAGAGAGAAAGAGACAGAGAGACAGGCAGGCAAGCATAGATAGATAGATAGATAGATAGATAGATAGATAGATAGATAGATGCTAAAGAGCCAGAGAAGAATAAAAAATGAGTTTGAAAGGTATGACAAGATAGGCAGTTTACAGCTGTACATTTTAAATTGATTTAAGAGTTCAAACGTTGATGGGTGACCGAAAAACAAATTAGATCTATAGATTCGCCATCCCTTGCCTTGTAGTTCATCCTTTCACTTTTCCCCCTTCTCCCTTTCTTCCTTGTTTATAAGTCTCTTCTTCATTAGATTATCCTTCCATTGAGCGCAGACTATTAAATTCATGGAGACGCCATCAGCATGTCCTTAGCGGCCGATCGAAGAACGTTGGTAATTAGATCCAGATGTGATTAAAAGTCTGTGCAAAGTGCATACCTTTATTAAGGTGCAAAGCAAGAAAGGGTCTGAAACTTTTGGCGGGAATTTTCCAGGCTCAACATATGGCTTGATTCGACAAAAGATGTCGTGTTAAATCAGTCAGTTATTATTATTATTTTTTATTTGCATTATTTCAATTAAAGATCGATTACTCTAATTCCTAAATCCATTTTTATTATCTAAAGATAATTCCCAACCTGATCACAATAAGTTTTGTGTAACTCAATATTCCCTCCTTTATTTCTCTGTATCTGTTCTTGTGCCACACTAAGCTAAAATTAGAAAATAACCCATCTTTCTCACTCTGATTCTCTGTATGTCTATCTGTCTGTCTTCTCACCTAATAAGTCGGCTGGTGAGGGGACCGGTTTATTCGCCTGTCAATTGATCATGCAACTGGGAGTACATTGTACCAGTAATACTCTTTCGCCTTTTCGGCAGGATCAGTAGAATACACCGATTGCACCTCTTAAGGGTAAGACCTCTCCGCAACGAAGCCACCTGTTGGTCGTATACTGTGACCCTTAATGCTTGAGACGGGATCTTTGTGACTGAACGGTCAGTTACCCGGCAGCCTAAGTGGTCTCTTGTAACGCTCCACTTTGGCCCTTACTAGGATAGATGAAGGGTCGGAGATACCCGATCCCATCAATCGACTGATCATATCAAGTCCTAGCGCCTATATGATTGTCTCGACCGAATTGTTCAAATTGCTCTTGTGACAAACACCCAACCCATTTTATATAAAAAGTGAGAAAGCAATGGTTGATTGTCAATCGTGTTGACATAAACAAAGCTTTTAGTTTCCTGAGTATCGCATAAAATTTCATCTAATTGAGAGGCTCCAGTTATGGATTTTGCGAAAAATGTAGTACCTCTTCCTTAACATTACTCTCAGGTACAGCCCGGCTCAGAGCGCTAGTGCCTATTAAGATCCTATCTAAGAGTCAAATAAAACTGTTCAATCACTTAAAACTAGTAGTTATTTGAAACCATGCAGCTGTATGGAGGTTGTTCCAATGAGATATAAATATTTGATAAATAGAATTACGATTGTTAAATAGCAATAATAGAAACTTCTGTATTGTTTTCAAACAAATATATTCTAACTTATTTTTAAAATAGTTGCCCACAAACTATTCGCTGACAAATTATATATATATATATATATATATATAGTCAACAAGGTCTAAAGAATATGCCGTCTGTATCCCACCAGAAGCGTAAGACCCTCTTCAACTAGTGTCCTGGATATGGCCCTGAACTGCATCTGATAGCGAGGCTCAAGTCCAGAAGCTTTGGGGAATGTGGAATGCCCTACTACTCCTTCATTGCCATTACTCTCATATTTACTGAGAGCCAGAGTGGTAGTACCAGTAAGGTTTCCATCTGCGGGTCAAATAAAATCATTCAATGTTTTACAAAGGATCACAAATAGAATAATTAGGATTGAATAACAAGGGTTGATATGCCATCACATCAAATAACGTGACAATATATATATATATATATATATAAAGATTGTTGGTCCGACAAGAGAAAAGTAAATATTTTGAAATGAATATTTAATTTTCACATGTGTGTGTGTGTGTGTGTGTGTGTGTGTGTGTGTGTGTGTGTGTGTGTGTGAGGAGAGATATGTATATAAAAGTATACAAAAAGCAGGAGACATATATACTGGGGTGAAATAAATATTTATACATATCAAAATTTTTATTTTTTATCTCTTAAACATAACCCGAACAAAATTTTATATACATATACTGTATAAGGATATATTCTACTAATTTGTGTATATAAACATAGGTTATAGTTAATTTTACAGAAATTAATGCCATTTATTCATTTTCATGAGTGAAAAAAGTAATCGTACAGTACAACATTGTTGTAATATTTTTCTAGATTGCTCCAATAATGCTACCAATACCCATAGTTAGCCTTCTAGAATGTTTCTATAATGTTATCAGTAATTCCAAGAAGATTCCTCCAAGATTATCAAGAAAATTAAGATGCCTTATTAACCAAAAGCCAATGTTTACGCGTGAAGAGCGACAGGGAGAGTTGCATTCATCAGGATGTAGTATAACCAAACGAACAATAAGTAATGAAATGCTGAGGAATGGTCTAAAGTCACAGAAACCAAAGAAAACTCCTCTCCTATTGAAACGACATAGAGATGCAAGGTTGAAATTCGTAAGACAGTAAAAGGAAAAGGAAAATTTGTTTGGGGGAAAGAGTATTATGGACAGATGAAACTAAAATTGAGTTATTTATTCATAATCATCGAAATCATGTCTGGAGGAAAGATGGTGAAGCCTACTCACCAAAGAACACGGTACCAATTGTCAAATTTGGCAGTGGCAGTATAATGATTTGGGGATTTTTTTCAGCGAAAGGTGTGGGCAAAATATCAGTAATAGACGGTAAAATGAATACTCAAAAGTGCGTTTTCTGTTAAGAGTCTTGAGCTCTCTTTTGATTACATTGTCCGGCAGGGTAATGATCCCAAGCATACAGCTAAATCTACGAAGAAGTGGTTGTCTGCAAATTATGTTAATATTTTGCAATGGCTAAGTCAGTTCCTGAATGTGAATCCATTTGAGAACTTGTCGCAATTTTAAAAAATTCAAATCCAAAAAAGAGCAGGAGCAAACATAAAAAATCTGAAGACAATATGCCAGGAAGAATGGTACAAAATACCAACTAATTTTTGCAAGATATTAATTGAGAACGACGGGAAGAGATTAGTGGCTGTTGAAATGAATAAAAGGTATTCTACAAAGTATTAAATGAAGATAATGTTTTACTTTTGTACCGTACGATTACTTTTTTCACTCATGAAAATGAATAAATAGCATTAATTTCATTGAAATTAATTGTAACCTAAGTTTATATACACATATTAGTACAATTTATCCTTATACAGTAAATGTATATAAAAATTTTGTTCAGGTTATGTTTGAAAGATGAAAAATGAAAATTTTCATATGTACGAATATTTATTTCACCCCACTCTATATTGTCCAGAGACATCAACAGAGTCTCATTTTATAGAAATCCTCTTGCGGGGTATATTAATATAAAAACAATGTGGCTCTAATGGAGATATAACACTGGTTTTCATTCTTCAAAAATCCAATTTCTTCATTATTTTCTCTAATATATATATATATATATATATATAAACATTGATTTCTATTATATGACCAAAGGGCTGACATGCAATTAAACGCCAACCAAACAACCAAGTAACAATTTTCGATTGACAATACATACATACATACATACGTAATGATAATTTTAGTGATAAAAAGGAAAAAAAGAGAAAATTTGTGAGATAAAATGATGCTGTGAGATGAAGAGTGAATTTGAAAGAGATAGTATAAATTGTGGGAAAAAGGTGAAGAAATATGAAGAAGAAGGCAAGAGAAGGGGAGAGAGAGAGTGAGTGAGAGAAAGTGTGAGAGAGAGAGAGAGAAGCTCTTTATAAAGAAGGAAAGGAAAAGAAGAAGAAAAATCCAAAGGACATTTGGCAGAAGCAAAAAGAGGGAGAATTACTAAGGCAGAGAAAGTTTTAGGGGAAAATCAAAAGAATAAATGTCTGAAAAAGAATAATAGAAACTGATAAAGTATATTGCATGGAAAAAAATAAAAAAGGAAGAAGAATAAGAAGAAAGGAAGGAGAGAAAAAGAAAAAGAAAAAGAAAGAACGATAAAAGAGAAAGGAGAGAAAGACGGATAAAAAAAAGAATGAAAAAGAGAAAGAAATAAGAAAGAGAAAAAAAGGGACAAGAGAAATGAAAATGAAAAGATGAATACAAAAGATAGCGGGATAAAAAAGAAGAATCGAGAAATAAAAGGAGAGAAAAAGAAAGATGAAAAGAAGAGTATAAAAAATAAAAACGGAAGGATGAAAAAAGAAGGAAGGATGAATGAAAGATAAGGAACAAAAAAAAAATTAAAATAAATACAAAAGAAAGAGCGATAAAAAGAATGAAGAATGGTGAAAGAAGGGAGACAAAAGAAAGATAAAAAGAAAGAAAAATAAAAAAAAATAAAAATAAAAAGAGAAATAAAAAAGTAAAGAGAAAGAAAAAACAATGATACAAAAGAAAGAAAGCTGATCGAGAAGCAGAATAAAAGAGAACGAAAAATAACAAAATAAAAAGAATGAAGACAAAAAGAATAAAAGAGAAAGAAGGGTGGAAGAGAAAGAAGAATGAAGACGAGAAGAATAAAAAAGAATGGTGAATAAAAGAAAAAGAAGGGTGAAAAACATGAAGGGTGAAGACGAGAGGAATAAAAAAGATTGGTGAATAAAAGAAAAAGAGGGTGAAAAACATGAAGGGTGAAGACGAGAGGAATAAAAAAGAATGGTGAATAAAAGGAAAAGAAGGGTGAAAAACATGAAGGATGAAGACGAGAGGAATTAAAAAGAATGGAGAATAAGAGAAAGAAGGATGAAGCAGAAGGAAGAATTCAAGAGAAAGAAAGGTCAAAAGAAAAATGGTAAAAAAGAAAAAACAGAAAAAAGAACGAAAAATCCAAAAAAAAAAGGTTGAGTAATAGAGAAAGAAGGCATAGGAGAAAGAAAGATAGAAAGAAAGAACGATAAAAGAGAAGGAAGAGTAAACGAGAAAGAAAGAACCAGAGTAAAAAAGAAAGAAAAATACAGGAATGAAGAAACAAGAGAAAGAAAAACAAAAAGAAAGAAAAATACAGGAATGAACACACAAGAGAAAGAAAAACAAAAAGAAAGAAAAATACAGGAATGAAGACAGAAGAGAAAGAAAAACAAAAAGAAAGAAAAATTATGAAAGATAATGAAAAGTAAAAGAAAAAGCAAAGAGAAAAAGAGAGAAAAGAAAGATAAAAGCTGAGAAAGAAGAACAAATAAGAAATAAGGGAAAGAGACGAAGGGAAAAGTGGAAAAAATATAAAAAGAAAAAAAAGGAAAGAGGGAAAGATAAAAGGAAAGGAAGGATAAAAGAAAATGAAAAGAAATGAGAGAAAAAGGTAAAAGAGAAAGAAGAAGAGAGAAAGCAGACACAAGGGAAAGGAAGATAAAAGGAAAAAAAGAGAAAGAAAGGATAAGAGAAAGAAAGATAAAAAAGAAAGGATCAAATGAAAGAAGAATAAAAGAGAAAGAAGACAAAAGAAAAGAAGGGTCATGAGAAAGAAAGGATAAAAGAGAAAGAAGAATAAAAAGAAAGGAAAGGAAAAGAGAAAGAAAGGTAAAAAAAAAGAAGGGAGGAGGAAAGTGAAAGAAGAATAAAAGAGAAAAAAGACGAAAAAAAAAAGAATGGACATGAGAAAGAGAGAAAGCGCAAAAGAAAGTAAAAAAGAAAGGATAAAAGAGTTCATTTCCCCCAAAAGTAGTAATTACAAATTTTGGGGGGCACAAGGATCCAAAAAGGATAAACGAGAAGGAAAAATAAAAAGGAAGGAAGCGAAAAGAGAAAAAAAAAAGATTAAAAGAAAGAAAGAAAGAAAGAAAGAAAGAGAAAGCTGATAAAAGAGAAAGAAAAATATGGTTGACCCCGGGAAACGGAAGACTTATAAAACAAAATTGTTGATAAGATGACAACTGACGTTTGAATTTGCACATGACACTTTAAAAAAGACAATGCCATGATTATCATTTGAATACGGACCTCGTTACTTGTCTTGTACCTCCTTTCAAACAGCTGTCAAGTTTTCCTAGGAAAGGGGGAAGTTTAAAGATAGGGTGTGGGGGGCAGACGCTTCTGAGGACTTTAATCATTATCGTTTCTTGCACAAATAATCAACTTGCCCCATGTTCGCAATTGACAACAACTCGCTGTTCAAAATCCATTACTTTAACACAGGCTTTCCGACACAAGTGTTTGGATATCCACAACCGCCTGGGAAACTACCAACAGTTGAACATCTGTTGTGTATGTTTAGCTGTTTAGACAGCAGTGTTCGTTACCCTGATCGCCACAACACCCTGGCTACTTGTCTAGTGAATTTACAACTTTTAGGCGCGGGAAAATTCCTTCTGGTCGACGTGCTGACGCTTTGTTTTCAGTAACTTGCTTGAATTACATTTCAGCTTTGTTATTGCGTCTAATAAGTCCGAAGCCAATTTCAGTTCTTGGAATGTGAACATTAAATTGTATTTAAAAACAATTTCCAGCGTCAAAGATTATCATTATTATTGTCATTTCACTACTTGCAAGTTTTTCGCATCTACTTTAACCGTTGCTCTTTGGCTAGAGTCAGTGTGAAAGCAGATCTCTTCCGGTCTCTAGGACTCTTCTCAGTATTCTAGCTGATCTTAACAATGTTGCGGTCGGTATTCTTCCTCGTATTCCAAATTCCTTAGTCTTTTTCCAAAAATACTTGGAAACTGTTCCAAGCGCCTGTAATTATTATAAACGTTACCTTCATGTTCTGATCTCCAATTCATTGACTCTATTTCCTAGGTTCGGGGAGATTGTTCCAAGGGGCTCAATTATGATTAGTATCATTGTCATCTTTCTGTTCTACTGATTTCTTTACTCTCAGGTGAGATTCAAGTATTTGTCAATCTTTTCCCGTTCTTTATTTTCTTTTTTTATCTTTTCTCTTTTTTTTTTTTCAACTAAGGATTTTTTTAAAATCCCAGTTTGAAGCTGTGGTCATTAACTGAAGTCTTTTCGAGAAAAGGTCCTCTCAGATCTCCAGGACTCCTTTCAGTACTCTAGCTGATCTTAACAATGCTGTGGTCTGTATGTTGTTGATTCTTCCTCTAATTTCCACTTTCGCCTGTCTTTTTTCTTCAAACCGTTCCAAGCGTGCCTAATGAGTAGAGTGTTCGCCAAAAATGAGGGAGACCAGGGTTCAATCTCAGGTCACTCATACCAAAGACTCAAAAATGGTACTTGATGCCACCTTGCTTAACATTCAGCCTTACAAAGCATGGATCAAGGATAAAGTGGAGCAATCCAGGGAATTGAGTAACGCCCTCTCCTACACCTCAGAGTTGTAACTATTGAAAAAGGAGCCTTCGGGTTACCCTCGATTGTGAACGCTAACTTTACCATCATCACCCTCATGTTCCAGAGCATTTTTTAATCTCTGGAAAGATTCAGGTATTTGTCTATCTTTTTACTTTCTTTCAGTTTCAATCAGTGATCTTTCGAAGCAGCAAAATCTACGAAATTAGTTCTTTTTTTAAGTAATACTACATCTGACTTTCTGGCGATCATTATATGATCCATTTGTATCTCAGAGACTATTATTTCACTAATTTGGGAGTTTTTCACGTTACCTGATGGTTTTTCACTGGAGTTTAAGTGTCAGCAAGTCTGATCAAGTCTCGTGGACTCTTTGAAGTATTCTGGCCGATCTCAATAATGGCTGGTTTCCACTCGTCCTCTTAACTCCAAGTCATCTAGTCACTGTACCAATCTTTTGGTGACTGTACTGAGCGAACTAATTACTATTGGTATCAAGGTCACGTTCATATTTCATAGTTGTTTTTTTTTTTTTTTTTTTTTCAATTCTCTTGCCCGGTATTTATCTCTCTTTTGGTCATCATCACTTTTACCCTGTGGTCAGCCCGGGACGGCAAAGATCACTATTCGGCAGGTTCTTTTTTTGTTGACTATTATAAGGTCTGGTCCTCTGGACGAGATTAGTTGATCCTTTTGTATCACAAATTTTGTACGTCTGATCTGCAGGATGGATTCGAGGTTGTGTATATACCATTTGTTCGTTTGCTAAAATTTACACTTCTATGTGATTGATCGTTTCGTGTCTATTACCAAATAGTCTACATCTGCTATTTTTTTGCATCTTGTCAATTCATACTTTGACACAGTTAGTCCTTATGGCATTATTTTGTCCTGCTATCAGAATATATTCAGTTTCTCTCTCAAAGTTTCCTTTTATTAGCCATACCCAAGATTTCTGGTGTGAGATTTCACTTGTTTGTCTCTTGAAATATCCCTACAGTTTTTTTCTTCTCATTTTTGTTTTCTGGTTATAACTGTCCTGTTGATTGGGTTTTCTGTATTGTTTCTGGTGGCTTCCTCCGCACTATTTTATGTAGTCTTCTAGTCATTTTATTGATGCATTGACACCATTTTGAAGTCCTCTTTCTCCTTCTTTCTTGGCCCATGCAGTCTGTCTACGTCATCTCTGGGATGTAAAGCCTTGTGCATCGTCATTAGTTTTCTTGTTCTGTGGTCCATTCGTTAGAGTTCTTTAAGAATGGTCCCGAGCATCTTACGAGGGGGATAGTTTTACTATTATTATTATTATTATTATTATTGTTATTATTCTTATTATTTCGCTTCTATTTCTTTCTTTCTTCTCTGATACTGAGTAATCATTTATTACTACCTGCTACCGAAACTTTTCGTTTTTCTATCACTTTGTCTTTTCTTTCTTTCAATTTTTCTTTCTTTTTTGTCTCATGTTCCTTTTACTTCTTTGTTTTTCGAATAAGCATTAAATGTTTTCGCTATTTTTCTCTTTCTTTCCTGTTTTTCATTCCGTTTCCTTTTTTGTCCCTTCTCTCCTTTTTTTTCTTTGTTTATACTGTTACCGCCTTTTCAACCTTGTTTTCTCGTATTTCTCGACTGTTTTTTTATTGTTTTTCTTGCTGATTTTTCGTGATTTTCTATAAATTATTATTAATATTATTATTATTGTTATTATTGTTATTATTATTCAATAACTCCAATGTATATATATATATATATATATATATAAAGGAAACATTAAGCCCATTAAATCAAAGCAAACATTATCCTCATTGAATTAACACACATCACATTTATGTATTCATATATGCACACACACACACACACACACACATATATATATATATATAAAATCGAGAATGTCGGCAATTATACCAGTAAATATATATATACATATGTATGCATTGGTATATTTGCTGACATTCAGGATTTTTTTCGCATAAGAAATTAATCTCTTTCTCTCCCTCTCTCACTCCATTCCCCCCTCTCTCTCTCCTTCTCACTCCATTTTCCCTTCTCTCTCTCTCTCTCTCTCTCTCATTTTTTCGTTTTCGTTTTATGTTAATTTCTCTATAAGGCCTTTGGAAATGTCATGAATCAGTTGTTCAGCAATTCTAAGTGCAATTTGATCACGTCACTATTTTCAATCTAAAATTTGTTTGTTTAAAAGAACAAGTTAATTACAATGAAAGAGAACCGGCCGAATACTGGACTTAGCCTTCCTGGAAGACCACAAAGTAAAATTAAAAGGAAGTGAGAAGAAATATAAATATCTAGACCTTGATAGAGAACAAAAAAAAAACAAGAAACTTTAAGGTGATGGTGATAGCATTTAAAAATATGGGCACTTGGAACAATCGCTAAAGGATTGGTAAAATGACTGGAAGATTTGGAAATAAGAGAACAAATGCAGACCATCTGGACTACAGCATAAAGACCGGCCAGAATACTGAGAAGAGTCCAGGAGACTTGATGTCATTCAAATTCCAGTGAAAAACCATCAGCTAATGCTGAGGATGAAAATAATAGAAATTATTATAATAATAAAAGTAGGAGTTGACACAGCGGCATGATTTCAAATTATGGACGAGGCTGATTGTATTTCGTGTTGCACAATACCCTTGGTAAAGATATGAATCCAATTATTCTCCCTCCTGAGATAGTAGGGAAGACTGGGTTCTTTAGCCTTCGTTAGGCAACCAGTCTAGGAGAAGGAAAACTCTGAATTCAAACCAGTTAATTTCCGCTAAAAGGTTGACATTGCGTCGTATCTTGCCCGTGCGACAGGGTCGATAGATAGATAGATAGATTGATAGATACATAAATTAACCTAAAAAGACCATGGCTAAAATGGCTTTTTAAAGTCGATTCTAAAAAAATGACAAAAACTGGCCAGTCGGGATAAGATCCTTGCATTATTGATTGCTTCGTGATTATGTATCCATTAACAAACACCTTTGTAGATGGTTCTGGTTTTGGTCTTATTCTAATTTGTAACTATTTTGATGCACACTCATTTTTAAGTTGCAGGTAATAATAAGCTCAGTCAATGCTTATAAAAAAATAAACTTTCGTTTATATATTTTATTTAAACCGACGACTTTTTTATTGCTTTGTTTTTGCTTTTTGTGACACAGTAAGAGTTCATTTCCGTGTCTACACTTTCTGATTAGATCAGATGGCTTTTTAGGAGAGATAGGAAAAGTTGTATTAATCTCTTATATTTCATATTTCCTCCAAATAAAGTGTACTATTCCCTGGGTCTACCTCGCACATTTGATTCTTTTTACCATCTTCCATACCATTGATCAATCATAAGTTTAAAACATATATGTATGTGTATGCGTGTATGTGCACTGGTTTGTGTGTGTTCGTGTCTGTACGTGCGTATCCATATATGTAAATATGTGTGTGTGTTTCAGGGTGTATGCCTCTCTCTTTCGCTGTGTGTGTGTGTGTGTGAACATGCAAGCGTGTGTCGATGTGAATGCCTGCGTGAGTGTGTGCCTATGCATGCGTGTATGTGTGCATGTGTGTTATGAGTTTATTATTGTCCTCGACAACCACTTTACAGAGTAGTGAGACAAGTTCGTATCTATGGGACACTCAATGATATTTAAACTCACTAGAAAAGATTTGCTTATCTCGCTTGCAAGCCATTACACTAAGCGACATTCCCACAACCGTATAATACCCAAAGCGATTCTTAAACCAAAATGTCTTTAACTGAAGTTTGTATTCATAAAGCAAAACTGAGTTGAAGAATTATCACTGACAACGTAAAAGGACTTCGACAGTCGGAAAGAACCCATCAATAACGTCATAAACCATCTTCTTTAATATAGTTTGCCAAGTAAGTTTCAACAGAAAATAAAACCCAACACAATTTACCTGATGCGTTTTCTATACAACTTCCCATTGTGACCAGTGTAATCCCAGCTGGACGTTAAGAGAGATCTTTATTGCTGCACCAAAAGGGTATGTTCCAACTTTTGAGATTTGGCAAGAAATTTGGGCAGTATTGAATAACCAAGTTGGCCCGGAGATTTTGCTCTTCAGCAAAATCTTGATGAAATAAATAAACAGCCATGAACATTTTTAAGAAGTTAGTACTGTAAGCTACCAGACCATATATAAGAAGCAGAAATGAAAGGATTGCAAATAGAAGAATGAATACATACACGTGTGTGTATATATGTATGTGTGTAAACATGACTGTAAACAGTTTTCTAATCGTCGACCTATGACAGATAACATAAATAGAATAAAATTGTCTGAACTTTTTCTTATTGATAAGAAATATGCATCAGTCAATTTATTTTCTGTTTCTTTAAAAAATGTATATATTTTCTCAATCCTTTCGCCACGAGCAGGATGTGACAATTGGTAAACTTTTATGTGGGGTACACTGGGTTTGAACTCCGTTTTCTTTTCCTAGACTGGAGGCCAAACCAGAAAGAACCCATTGCCCTTCTGCTCAATCATAACAGGGAGGTGGGGAGAAGAGATGAATTCATGCCCTTCCCCCAGACCATATTGATCCAGGATTTGAATTCGAGTCACTGATTCAATCCCTCCGATGGTAAACGTTACGCTAGGCGCGTTTCTTTTAAAATGAATTTATATATCAATTATTTCATTTCTTTGATTTCACCCTTCATTCGAATTGACAATGTTGCCGACAATCAGTGAAGTTGTTCTATCGCGATAAATTCTGGGATCACAGGGGTCGACAAAAAAGCACAGGATCAAAGATAAGGTAATTTATGAAATGTTATGTGTCTAATTTCAAGATTTGCAAAATACTTCATAAATGACATACGAAAGTCCGTCTTGTCGATTGAGGCTGTAGAATTTGCCGACTCTGCATAGAAGTAAGACCCACCTATAACAAGTCTCCTTGATATGATACTAATCCATCCGGTGGTGAGGTCCCAGTCCAGAAATTTGAGGGAAAGCTTAAAATCCTTTCATTGCACTGGTCTACTCTAAATCGGAATAGTACTACCTGTCCAATTTATGGGTCAAATAGAACTGTTCATTCATTCATTCACTATACGCGAAATTATTTAACTGTGTGCAAACAAATAACAGATATTAAATAAAATAATTAGCGTTAGAAAGACCTTTTAGAACCATCTAAATGTGTGCAAACAAATGACAGATATTAAATAAGATAATTAGTGTTAGATAGCCCTTTTTAAAACCATTTAACTGTGTGCAAGAGAATGAATAATCTTGAATAGAATTATAAGTGTTAGATAGTAATGCTTCAAACAATTTAGTGTACTGAGTATAAATTTAAGCTTCATCTGATAGTGAGGCTCCAGTCTTATAGTTTAGGGAATGTGAAATATTTTTCATTACCATTAATCTCAGGTTCACTCTGTTATGTAATTAAGGAATGGTTTTTATATTAATCGTTTTCGTTACTAACATTTTATCATTCAGTTTGGTTGAGCTTTGAACTATTTGGGTTTAGAGTTCAGGTGTGTAGTCAATTGGTGCCGTTTACGCTCGTGCGCAAAGGATATGACAATCACCATTGTCATAATAGGCCCCCAGACAGTAAATGGGGCTGGAGTGTGGATGACGTCATGCCCAGAAGAGATGGGCTGAGAATTTGAGGATTTTAAAAATCACAGCAGTTGAGGATTTGAGATTGGACCATGCTGGCAGACAATTGATTTTCTGTCATTGGGGCAGAGAATTGAGTTCTCTATCATTGAGTTTTCTACCGTTGCGGCGGCGGTTAAGTCTTGCAAGTCCCGACCAGCAAAGAAGAATTGAGTTCTAAAATACCACGAGATGTGCCGAGTGTTGGGGAGGGTTAGCATAGTATGATTACGAAAGACTTTTAAGAATTGTGCCTCTCTCCTCGAGTCGAAGAACCGAACTTAGAAGTTAATAAAACCGTTCATATCTGAAATATAGAGTCAGCCTGCTTGCATATGTATTTGTATTCGCCTGTATCTGCATTTGTGTATATACTGTTGTGATTGATTATGATTATGGCTATACAACAACTCTAAACCGGAGTGGTAGTACCCGTTAGAGCCTTACGTAAGGGTCAAATAGATCTGTTCACTCTTTTAAAAGTTGTAATTATAAATCATTTGAAATAGAAATACTTGACAGATAGAATTACTAATGTTGAATAATAATACTTGAAACAATATAACTGTGTGCAAACAAATCATTAATAAATAGATAGCAATACTTAAAGTCATTTCACTGTGTGCAAACAAATAGCTAATATTAGATTAGATAGGAAAACTTGATAAATAAAATACTCATGTTAAATAGCAATGCTTGAAACCATTTAACTGTGTGCAAAGAAATGAATTATATTAAATAAAATTATTTGTGTAAGCAATACTTGAAACCAATTAACTTAGTATAAACAAATGACTTTGACTTATTTAAAAAGAAATTTACCTTGAAACTATTTGCTTAAAAATTATATATATATATATATATATAAATAAGAAAAATAAAAAATAAAAATATATATAAATAAGAAAATATATATATATATATACATATATATAAGAAAAATAAAAAATAAAAATATATATAAATAAGAATATATATATATATATGTATATATAAGAAAAATAAAAAATAAAAATATATATAAATAAGAAAATATATATATATAAATGAGAAAAATTCTCACCGACAACACAACAATACTCGAACATCAAAATAATAAACAAAAACTTCAGATTCTCGAAGCACTATATATTAGAAACCTGCAACCAGCACTTAATAGAATTAATTTTCAAACCAGTGCTAATGTACTTAAATGTCTTTAGCTACTGGCACTATTTACAGAATTACATTTAAAAGCAAGCGCCATAATCTCCAACAGCAAAGACGTCCTTACACAGTAGTAATTTGCTAAAACAAAAGTTACATCACTTTTGTAACAGATTCTCCCCTGATGATGGCCCAAAGTCGGGCAGAAAGTACTAGGGATACATACAACTATGGACAATACCTAAATCAATTCCCCCCGAATACGATAAAAGTAATACGGGAATTCGAACGGATCCAAAAGAAAATATGTAGGCATAAAATGTCTATTATGTTTAATGAAATTTGCATATATATATATATATATATATATATATATATATATATATATATATATATATATATATATATAACAGAATTTAGCATTAAAAAACCCGCGAGAGTCAATAAACTAAAAAACATAACAAAACCAAATAGAAGAAAATGTTCATGACACTGTCAAAAAACTGTTTAATTAACATATCTTTTGGTACGGATACCTAGTTAAGTATTTGTCACTATTTTTGATTATCGATTTCATGCTAAAAAATCTTAATGATAAAAAGATTGCAACTATGGCGATTTGAAACCTCCATGAGAGGGTGATAGTGCACTCTCATAAACAAGATGTTATGAAGACGCTTGTGAACCTTTCAAATAGACAGCTTCTAATTTCAACGAATTGTTTTTAAGATTTATTGCTCGAAACGAATAATTTTTCAGAGAGTTTTTTTTTATGATTCATTTTGAAGAAAAAATATAACAGAAATCTGAAATTTTCGCAACTTATACGTTTCTTCTTTGGTTTTAGAACAAGCAAAGAATATTTTTTTAGAATAAAGTTTCTTGAAGAATACATGCTATTTTGAAGAAATAATTCTAAGTCTAAAATGTTCACTAGCAAAACGTCTCACAAAATATGTTCGCCAATTAAAGTTATTTTGAATTTTAGATAATTTAATTTTTGGAAAGATAAAGTTTCTCGGTGTAAACAGCAGATTTTTTAAAATAATAATGCGGTTACATTTTTATTTGAACATCGCTTTTCTATATAAGACAAAAATAGATAGGATTAGTTTCTATGTTTAACAACGCCTGTGGGTTATTTAATGACAATAAAAGAAGGACAATAGTGATACTGTATCAACCATAGCCCGGGAATAAGCTAATTCATACCTTTCCCAAGAGTATTAGTCCGAAAGTGAACATAAAACCGTAACTTGAGTTCGAACTTCAATACACCGCATATATATATTGTAAGTTGGCGACCTAAGTTGATGGTGACCCGAAAGTTCCCTTTTCAATAGCTACTACACTGAGGTGTTTGAGAGGGCGTTACTCCTTTCCCTGGATTGATCCTTACCTTATAATGCTGAATGTTAAGCAAGGCGGCATCAAGTATCATTTTTGAGTCTTTGGTATGACTCGACCTGGTCTTCCGGACCATTGGCGAACACACTGAGATAGATAGATAGATAGATAGATAGATAGATAGATAGATAGATTTGTAATTTTATGTTGGATGATTTAAAATATATTGAATTTTAGATCATTTATTAGATAAAAACACGAAGTTTGAGGATAAATAGTCCACCTTCACATTTTGTAAAATTTTTTCTATTTTTTAATTTTCTACTTTTTTTCAATTTAATTTCATATTTTCTTACGTATATGTCTATTCCGAATATTATTTTCTGAACTCGCAGATTACGAAAAAATGTTCTTTTTCGAAAAGATACGTCATTACCTTTTATAAGTCATTTTCAGTTTACGATGTTCATTCACAACAAACGGACCCTGAATTTGATTCCAATGTCAAACTTTAAGATTCCCATTGAAAATTACAACCCCTTCCGCGTAATTCTACAATCCTCAAGGAAGCGCCACAAAAGTAAACATCGTAAAACTATTGGGCAGTCACCTGGGGCTTGCGAAACGGTATTTGAAAAGGTATCATAAAATCTGACAACGGACACAAAGCCAAGAGCTTTTTTTTTTTTTTTGCTTGAACGTACAATGAAAACTAAATGCCACTTTTATATTAACTTTTTTAGCTAAAAAAATAATGAACTGAATCTCCACGGTTCGGAACAAATCAATACTAAAAATTTAATGATAAAATATTTACTTGCGATTTCAAACTCAGAATTTTTCTCGTGATAGAAAACAGATTTTTCAAAATAATTTTACTATTAAAATTTTCTGCAGAACAAATTCTTTTAAAGATAATAACGATTTTATTTGGCATAAATTTTGAATAATCCAATTCTTGGAAAATAAGTAGGTCATTTTTTTAACGTATCTAAGATAATCAATGCTTAAAACTTTGCCTTTCAAAATAACTTTATCTATTTTGGCTCTTTTGAATTTGAAATAATTTATTTTTGAAACAATTTTTCTAAAGAACAGACAGAAAGGTTTTTAATAAATTCTACGATAAATGTTTTGACTCGAACTCCGTCTTACAAAATTAAGTCCGGTGATTTAAATTGTTTTGAATTCTATATTATTCAGTTTTTATAGAAATAAACTTGCCTAGAGAATAGAATGCATATTTTTAAAAAAAAGTAATTTTACGATTAGGATTTTGTACATAAATCCACAAATAAAGTTTGCCGAATTAAGTTGTTGTGATTTCGCATTCCATAAAACAAAATTTCTTTGAGAATATAAGGCAGAGAAATTAGCTGCATAATATTTACATATATACCTAATATATTTTGGAAAAACGAATCTATTTCTTACATTTTTTGTAAAACTTATCAAAGACATTTTGATAAAAAGTATGAGCTTTAGAGGTTTTGGTAAAGCATATATCCTAGATATTTGGATAATATATCTAAGATATTTTGGTAAAAATTTAGATATATATCTACAATATATATTTTTCTAAAATGTCATAGATATTTTGGTAAATATAGATTTTGTTAAATGCGTCTATAGTATATGATAAAATGTATCAACCTTGTTCATTTTAGATCGAATCTACCTTAGACCTTTTGATAAAACTTATCTACGTTTGATATTTTGGCAAGTTATCTACCTTATAAGTTTTAGTAAAAACTATCGGTGACAATAATGGAAAAATATCTACCGGTAAAATTATCTATCTTATAGGTATTCGTAAAAGTATTTACTTTAAACAATTAGTGCAAAGTATCTACAACATAGTTTTTAATATAACGTATCTACATGGTAAAAAGTATCCTAGTAAGATTTTTCCGGAAGAAATTTTGGGAGGTGATCCAGTTGGATGTTGGCTAATGTAAGTAAGTAAAGTAAATTTCGCGACCGTAGTCGAGAGCGATCAGAAGGCTCCCTTTTCAATAGCTACTACACTGAGGTGTAGGGGAGGGCGCTACTCCTTTCCCTGGATTGCTACACTTTACCCTTGATACGTACCTTATATTGCTGAGTGTTAAGCAAGGAGGTATCAAGTACCATTTTTAAAGTCTTTGTTATGACTCGATTAAACTCCCTAACTATTGGCAAACACTCTACCCACAAGACCAATGAGCCAGTTTCGCTCTAAGCAAGTTCGAACCCCCAGTCACGCAATTACGTTCATCTCATCCCTGTTGCTATGGGTTAAATAGTACTGCTTTTATGGAACAAAGATGAATTTGGAATTAAGTAACTCAGTAAAGTTTATAAGACATTAAAAAGGAAATCAAACATGACATAAAATGTATATACCTAAAATATTTTAGCAAAAAATAACTGGTGTCCTTGTGGTGTAATGGTTAAAGCGACGGACTACAGAATCGTAGTAAACGAGTTCGAACTCCAGCCGAGCTATTAAGTCTACTTTCGGCTAACACCCTTGGGAAAGATATGACCCCCCCTTATTTTGCCAGTTACGGTTAAATAGTACCACTACCTGTGCTTCTATTAGAATGGTTTGGGCATTAAATACCCTACAAAGGTTGATATGCCATTAAACAAAGAAAAATAAATATAACTACCTAAAGACTGGGTAAAAAAGTGTCGACTTTCAATATTTTGATAAAAGTATCTATCTTCGATATTTTGGTCAACGTATTTACCTTAGGCATTTTACTAAAACGCATCCACCTTATTCATTTACGTAAAAAGTATGTATCTTAGACCTTTTCTTAAAATGTTTCTGCCTCAAAAACTTTATCAAGATGTATCTACCTTAGAAATCTTTGTTAAGTATGTTTAAATTCGACATTTTAGTAAAAAGTACTTACCATAGATGTTTTAATAAAATCAATTACTTAAGACGTTTTGGTAAAAAAAAAAGAGGTACTTTGGACATTTGTATAAAAGTAACTAACATATACATTTTAATAAAACGTATCTATGATAAACATTTTGGTAAGATCATCTATCTTAGACATTTCAGTAAAATAGATCCACATGAGGCATTTGAGTAAAAATATCTACTTTAGACATTTTGGTAAAAACATCTACTTTAGACATTTTAGTAAAACCTATCTACCTTTAAAGTTTTTCTTTCAAGACATTTTGGTAAAAGTTAGTACTTCAGACATTTTGTTAAAAGTATTCATCTTGGGCATTTTAATACATATGGTTAAATAGTATCTATCTAAGACATTTTGGCAAAAGCATCTACCTAGGAAATGTTACGCATATTTCCACGGTACTATACTAATATATATATATATATATATATATATATATATATATATATATATATATATATATACGGTTCGACAACGTGAGATTTCATGGCTCGCCATTCATATATATGCATTAGAGTATATTGACATCTAAGCCAAAATCTTACATATCCCGGAAGACGTAATCTTAAAATCCCCACTAAACCTACATTTTTTCTTTTATCTCCAAATGCTCTATGATAGCCACAAAACATTCGTGACCTTCTAATTACAGACATCGATCTTTACAGTACCCATTCGATTGGACGAATCCCTCCCGCTCCACAAGCTCCGAACACCAGATGTTATTCCTTACAGAGCCCAAAGACATTTCCATGCTCTTTTGGAATTCCTAGAGTTCCACCACGGTGTCCATTACCTATTTCTCCTATTCATCCCCGAAGCCTCATCGCTATCTTTATTCTGTCAAAGCAGAGCGTGTCCAAGACTGACAAAAACTTTCTCGTTTGTCTCCCGCCGAAATATACGAAACTAGCGTTAACAATTTGGCGCCAGCTTTTCCTTGTCCAAGTGAAAGAAAGAGAGAAAAAAATGCAAGTAATTTTGTTTTGAAAGAAAACGGATAAATTACTTGGTGGTCGGAAAATAGGAACAAAAAAGAAAAAGGAAAAATAGGAAAATAAGGATTGGCGAATTTTTTAAAATGTCTTTTGTCGTTCTCAGTTAAATGTTTAGTTTATTTTTAATGTTCTTTAAAAGGTTTTGCTTTTCTCGGCGTTGATACAAAATAGGATAGATAGATAGATAGATAGATAGATAGAGTATAAATGAGGGGACATTAGAGAAAGAACGTAATATTTGGGAATTACTGTAATACAAACTGTATTATAAGATATATATATATATATATATATATATATATATATATATATATATATATAATGTCTGTATTGGGAATGCTCAATGAGTTTTGATTTGTATCAAAGCAGTGGAAGTATATTAAAAGTTAATATGCAATTTTTCGACGCACATGCATACATGCGTGTGCTTATGTGTGTGTGTGTGTGTGTGTGTGTCCATGCAGAAATGTGTTCAATATAGGTACTAGTGTTTATTTTCGTACCTGTTTCAAAGGTGTATATATTTGATTTAGGAGCTTCTAATCATGTCCATAGACATCGTTTGAATAATTTTTTTATCACTTGTTTATTTTTGGTCTTTCTTTCACGTTTTCTTTAATATTTAACTGCCTAATATTAAATAGAATTATTAGTATAATCTATCAATACTTGGAACCATTTAACTGTTTGTAAATAGAATTGTTAGTGTTAGATAACAATACTTGAACTCATTTAACTGTTTACAAATGAATGATTAATACTAAATAGAACTGTTAGTATTAGATAGCAATACTTGAAACCATTTAACTGTGTGCAAACAAATAATTAGCATTAAATTAGCTCAAAATACTTGATAAATAAAATGACTAATATAAAATAGTAATACTTGCAGCTACTTAACTGTATAAGTTCATTAACAAATGAGCTCTGTCTCGTTTTAAGATATAATCATCTACAATTGATTCGTTTACAACTCATATTTAATATGTATACATATAAACTGGATTTGGCATTGAATAATCTACAAGGATAGTTGATATGCCATAAAATACAACCAACATGGCTTTAAGAATATTATGAAATGAATTACCATGACCAGAAAATCCGGTGAACACTAACACATGACATACGGAAACACTCAACAGCTGTTTAGATCTCATCAGAAGCGTATACCGTGATCTCCACCACTGGAGATCGAACCAACGATCACAGATTGCTGAGCCGAAACTCTACAACCAGCCATCCCTCCATATCTCACGCAAGTGACGCCAAATTAACTAGTAATGGTAATTGCGCGGCCAGTTAACCTCAATGTGTCTTGCAAGTTACATCCGTAATCTTTACAGAGGACACAGTCACCTCCAGGATCAGGCCTTCCCAAGAGGATTGGAAATATGCATCCGCGTAATTATTATGACCTCAAGTGCAAGGATATTGATGTACATTTTTCTTTTTTAAGTCGAGGAATTTTATTGTGAATTGAATTATCATGACCAGAAAATCCAGCGAACACTTACGCACGACATACGGAAACACTGGACAGCTTTTTCGACTTTATTTGGTCTTATCAGCAGAGTATTCAGTCTGTGGTCGCTGGTTCGATCTCCAGTGATGGAGATCACGATATACACTTTTGATGTGACCTAATAAGGTCAAAATAGCTGCCCTGTGTTTTTGTATGTCGTGCGTAAGTGTTCACCGGATTTTCTGGTCATGATAATTCCATTCACAATATAATTCCTCTACTTAAAAAAGAAAAATGTTCACCCTTAAGAATAGTTGACTACAAATTCTACGCTTACAAATTATATATATATATATATATGTGTGTGTGTGTGTGTGTGTGAACAGGATTTGGCATTAAATACCCATCAAAGTTTGATATGCTATTGAACCATATGAACTGCCCAAACCTAACCTTTTCCCTATCTTCTTTATTGGTTTGATTTGTCTTGGTTTTATGGCATATAAACCTTTCTGGTTATTCAATGTCTAATCCTGTTTATACATATATATTAAATACATTTGATTTGTAAAAACATTTCTTGATAATATAAAAGAGCCTTTGCTTATTTTTTGCACACACTTAAATGGTTTCAAATATTGCTATGTAACAGTAATAATTTAATACCATTCATTTGTCTGCTCACATTTAAATATATATACGTGATATGTAAAAGATTATTTAGTCGGTTATTCATTTATTAATGAGTTACAACTAATTTGTTTGCACATTAGTATTGCTATTGCTTCTATACAGTTCAAAAGTTTCAATTGTTGCTATCTAACACTTATAATTCTATTCAATATAAATCATTTGTTTGCAGACAGTGAAGTGGTTACAAGTATTGCTATTTAATACTAATTTTTCTACTCAATATTTCTCATTCGTCTACACACATTTAAATGGTTCCAAATATTGCAATGGATCACTTACAATGCATCACTTACAATCAGACATTTCTTTGCACGCAATTGAATGATTAAACAGTTCTATTTCAAACAATTCAATTTAATATAATCCATTTGTTTGCACTCAGTTCAAATGTAAAACAGTTTTATTTGACCCATGGATAGGACCCTATGAGGAGCAACCAATCCGGGCCAGAGTGGACCTTGAAGCGATAGCAATGAAGGGACTCCAAATTCCCCAACGCTCCTGCATAACTGGAGCCTTACAATCAGATTCTTTAACGTCATATATCCAGGACAATCGTTGGTGTAGGGGCTACCCCTTTGCAGAAATATAGTCGGTGTATTCTAGAGCCTCAGTCAACTTTGTTGTTTTTCCATTTTTTTCTTTTTTTTTATGCCGAAGTTTTTCTTCATTTTTCATTTTTCATTCTTTTTTCATCATCTCTTCCGATTTTCTAATTTCTTTCTCTTGCCTTTAAATATTTGCGCCTCTAATAATTGTTTTTTGTACAGTTTTTTTCTAAATACCAGAATTTCGTTATTTCTTATGGAACATTACATAATCAAAACGGATATTATTATGTATTATTTGTTACCATAATCAACAGCATTGAAACTCTATGATCAAAAATAAGTTAGTAAGTTAGCGACCATAGTCGAGGGTGACCCGAAGGCTCCCTTTTCGATAGCTACTACACCAAGGTGTAGGGGAGGGCGCTACTCCATTCCCGGGATTGCTCCACTTTACCCTTGAACCGCACCCTATAATGCTGAGTGTTAAGCAAGGTGGTATCAAGTTCCATTTTTAAAGTCTTTGGTATGACTCGACCTGGGATTGAACCCAGGTCTCCCGGGCCATTGGCGAACACTCTAACCGCTGGGCCAATGTCCCGGTTAATGATCAAAAATATGAATATTTAACAATCAATAAAAAGTGCCCCCATACATTTCTACGATTCTATTTTTGGTTTCAAAAAATTTAATTACATAATATTATCCGTTACAGTATTCGGACTATTGTCTTCATCTTTATTGTAATATTCACACATTTTTGGCCGATGAGTCCCTCAAGTCGAATTCAGGAGACTACACCGAACTTCGAACTGAACCCTTTATTTAAAAATAACTTCACGTTATACTTTTTTAAAAATACAATAATTTTGATTATAATATCCGTTTTGATTCCGTGAGAAACAATAAAATCCAGATGTTTCTAGTTTAAAAGAAAATTTATATTTTATTTAAACATTGTTACATAAAGACGGATTTATCCGATGTTTGTATTTTTTATGCTTTATCTTTGCCTTTGGAATTTTGTTTATATCTAATCTTTTATCCATGTATTTTTAGTGGGATTTTCTTTGTTTGTTTGTTTGTTTGTTTGTTTGTTTCAGTTTCTTTCTATCTTTCTGGGTATTTTTTCCTGTTCAGGTAAGCTTTTATCTATTCATTTCTTCTTTCATTTATTTCTGCTATTTTTTCTTCTGTTTTTCCTGTTTTTTTTTTCTTTCTCGTTTACTGATTTGTTTATTTGATCATTCATCTATATTTTCCTTCTATTTCTTTCCCATCTTTCTCTTTCGTTTATTTTCTTTTCTATTAACAGTCAATAAGCTTTCATTTTTACTTGATTGATTGATTTTTTTTTACCAAAAATGACATAGATAGATAGATATGAACAGACTGAGATAGATAGATAGATTTATAGATAGATAGATAGATAGATTACCAAATGTGGAGGGAAATAAGCATATGTACACAGCTCAGAATGAAATGGATGGAAAGGAAGGATAATGTGAATACGTATAATAGCGTGAATAGAACACTGAATATAAAGGTGCGCCCCCAAGCGGTTGAGACTTGGTAATCAATCAAGGCGGCTAACTCCTGCTTAAGCCAATTGCCTTGAGGAATTTCTCGCTGCTTCTTCCTTCATTTAATCTGATGCTGGACTTTTGTGCATCCGTTTGATAGTGTGCACTGCTCCCTTCTCCTTTCGTCTCAAATATAATTATTCCCTATTGTATAAGAGTCCGGTGCGTGTACAACGGGTATAAGATGTCTATGTAAAGCAGATAGTTGAAGTCGATGGATTCAACCAGCTTAGGTACATCGAAGAGAAAAGATATATATATATATATATATATATATATATAGATGTGTGTGTGTGTGTGTGTGTGTGTGTGTGTGTGTGTGTGTGTGTACAGATTTTATTTATATTGGTTTATTTTGATTTGGCTTGGTTTAGTTTCTTTGTTAAATGGCATATCAACCTTTATGGGTTATTTTCTGTCAAGGCAATCATTGTAGAAGAACAGAAGTCGTAATATTTAACCTTTACCAGGCTGGATGCGAGCATTCATACTGTTCCCAAAAATATCATTCCGAAAGAGAACGTACTGAGAGGATAATATTTCGAGCTCGTTCTTACAATGTCACAGTCCAGTACATTAGCCACTTTGCCACGGTGACCACCCCACTTAATATATATATATATATATATATATATATATATATATATATATATATATATATATCGCCAACTTTATTTACTTATATATATATATATATATATGCAAATTTCATTAAACATAATAGACATTTTATGTCTACATATTTTCTTTTGGATCCGTTCGAATTCCCGTATTACTTTTATTGTATTCTGGGGGAATTGATTTATGTATTGTCCATAGTTGCATGTATCCCTAGTACTTTCTGCCCGACTTTGGGCCATCATCAGGGGAGGATCTACTACAAAAGTGATGTAACTTTTGTTTTAGCATATTACAACTGTGTAAGGGCGTCTTTGCCGTTGAAGGTTTTTGGCGTTTGTTTTTGAATGTGATTCTATATTTAGTGCCAGTAGCTAAAGACATTTAAGTACATTAGCACTGGTTTGAAAATTAATTCTATTAAGTGTTGGCTGTAGGTTTCTGATATGTAATGCTTCGAGAATCTGAAGTTTTTGTTTATTATTTTGATGTTCTAATATTGTTGTGTTGTCGGTGAGAATTTTTCGTAGCTGTGCCGTTGGGCATGAATGTTTTTTTAAATGCTGAGCTATTGAACTTGTGTCTGAAAGGTGCATTGTCAGTCTCCTCGACAGGGTAGTTGAGGTTAAACCAACATATATATTATTATTATCAGAGATACAATCTCCTAAAGGACATTTAAATTTATATATAACGTTGGTTTTTTGCAAAACTCCAATCGAGGGAGAGGAATTATTTCTAATGACTAGATTCGAGGTTTTAAACTTATTATAATATATAACGAGTTTTATTTTTTTATTAGGATCAGTGGGGAGTATGTTTTTGTGAATCAATGTTTTCAAGATTTTTTCATCGGATTTGTAATTGTAGTGCATTTGGTTACGATAAAAAAGTTTGATATATGTTTGTTGGCTGGATGGAGTAGTACACTGTTCATTTTGTTGGTTAACATTTTTGATAATACGTTTAATTTGTTCATCAACAATATAGTTAGGAAACCCATTGTTGATGAGAGCCTGTTTTATGTTTTCTACCTCTTTATAAAATATTGTTTTGGAGGAGGAGATTACTTTGGCACGGGATATTAGATTATGAATAATTGCTTTTTTATATCTGAAGGGGCATTCACTTTTAAAGTGGAGGGTACAGGAGTTGTTACTAGAGGGTTTTTTGTAAGTGGAGGTAGTGAAGTTATTATTGTTGTTAGCATCAATAAGAACATCTAAAAAGGAAATTTTATTGTTTTTGTTTATTTCATGAGTAAAGTTAAGGACTGAATTGTTTTGGAAGGTGTCTTGTAGTATGTTGATTTCGTTAATATTATTAGTAAGAATAAGGATGTCATCAACATATCTTAGGTATATTGGAGGTTTTTTTGTGCTATTAAAAATTCTATTTTCGAGATCGGACATGTAGAAATTACTGAAAATTGGGCCTAGGACAGACCCCATAGATACGCCATCAGTCTGAACGTAAATATTTCCAAGATGGTCATAAAATGGAACTTCAGTAGTACATGTTAAGAGTAGTTTTCGAAGTATATTAGAGTTGATTTTAAGAGGAGGAAGAGATGGGTTATTATAAATATTATTTATAATAATATCAATTGTTTCATTAACAGGTACATTAGTAAATAAATTTTCTACATCGAGTGAGGCTAATATACCATTATTGGGTTTAATTGTATGAAGAACTTGAATTAATTCATGTGTAGATTTTATGTTGTATTTGCTAGGTAAGTATGGTGAAATAAGCTGTTTTATTGTTTTTGTGAGTTGATAAATTGGTGTAGGTATTTGTGATATAATAGGGCGTAGAGGATGATTAGGTTTATGTATCTTTACGGTCCCGTAAAGATAGCCGGGTTTATAATCGCCAATTATTTTGGGTAGTTTTATGCTATTAAGTTCGGCATTATTAGCAGTGATTAGTTTATTAATTTTTGATTTTAGTTGGTTGGTGGGATTCTTATTTAATTTTTTGAATTTTGTGTGGTCATCGAGGATATATATATATATATATATATATATATATATGTGTGTGTGTGTGTTTGTGTGTGTGTGTGTGTGTGTGTTAATTCCCTTCTTTTACGCTGAGGTTGCCTATGACTGTGCGGTAAGATATCTGATTGGCGTGAAGTCAGCTGGGTTTCGATCCCAGCTCTAAGCAGCTTGTGTGTCTTACCACACAAATAAGTTGTGATAAAATGAAACAGTCTGTCGGTAGATGACTATATATATATATATATATATACTCACAGTCTCTGTATGTGCCATACGTAAGTATGATATATATATATATATATATATATATATATGTTTATGGGTAATTTATCAGATATCTTTGTGTGTATTCATCATAGATATGCAGCATATTTTGTAAAAATTGTAATCCTCTTTTAATTTCTTGTAATATCCTGGTTCAATCCTGGTTCGAATGATCTCAAATTTTAACAGCATCAGCAGAAACAACTCAAAATTTTGTGTTTAATGATTAAACTTTTTTTTCTATTTCAAGTTGATGGCATTTCTCTACCTGAAAAAACATTTTTAAATAGAATTTTAAGTTTCTTTTTCATATGACAAGTAATTCAATAACTAAATGATATCAATTTTTTCCAAAACACCTGCAGATATATGTGTGTATGCGTATATAATAATATATATCCTTACACCCTTGCTTATACTTTTCTTACTTATACCCATTGTGATTCTGGCCTACCATAATATATCCGTTTACATACGCTTACAAATCAAATCTTAATTCATTCCCCTCGACATGCAATAACGATGTTTTGTTCCTTAGCTATAATCACCAACTCATACAGAAATAAAATAATGTAGCGAAAAATTAAGATACATCTAAGAATCCATATCCGGCTGAAACAACACGCTGCGTTTGTAACTTCACTCAAATACACAAACACATTAATACGCAATTATAACCCACACAATCACACACACACACACACACACACTAGCATACACACTTATAGTCGACTGTATTTTTTCGATTTTCGATTCATTTCATTTTCTTAACTGCCTGATGATTGTTGTTTTGCAAAAAACTCCTTGAAACCCAGGGGTCGCAGTCTAAATTACATGAATTAAATATATATCGAATATATATATATATATATATATATATATATATAATTCATAATTTATCTAATATTCGTATGACTATAGCTCTGTTATCCTTAAACTTCAACCAAACTTTCAGTAATTGTAATGGTCTCCTTTGAAAAAGTTTTAAAATTCATTTCGACTTTTAACTATATTAAGTAAACACAAATTATCCATTAAACACAAATTATCCCTGGAGTAGCTTAGATTGTTCGTTGGTTGGGCTTTTATAGAATATCAATCCTTGTGGGTAATTCAGTGTCAACTCCTGTTTTTGGCATTATGGTTAGAGTGTTCGCCAATGGCCTGGGAGACCTGGGTTCAATCCCACGTCAAGTCATACCAAAGACTCAAAAAAATGGTACTTGATGATACCTTGCTTAACACTCAGCATTATAAGGTAAGGATCAAGGGTAAAGTGGAGAAATCCAGGGAAAGGAGTAGCGCCCTCCCCTACGCCTCGGTGTAGTAGCTATCGAAAAGGAGCCTTCGGGTCACCCTCGACTACGGTCGGCAACTTTACTTACTTATATATGGAAATAAATTATGGAAATGAATCCAACAATATAGAGAAAAATGATCCGTGATTTACTACACAGGAGTTTAACTACGTGATATCATTACGGACGCCGGTGTTTACTGTATTCTTTGCAAAGACTGTAATTCCAAATATATTGGCGAAACGTCGAGAAACATTCATAAGCGTTTGTACGAACATTCTGGAGACATTAGAGTTGGTTTTCTTAATAATGCACTTCTCCAACGCATTTATAAGTCTGATCACTTGATTTTCTTTTACATTAAATTCTTCTCTTTGTATTACCTTGTTTTTCAATCTCTCTCTCTCTCTCTCTCTCTCTCTCTCTCTCTCTCTCTCTCTCTCTCTCTCTCTCTCTCTTGCCTAGTCGGCTGGAACAGCAGAATACACCGACTGCACCTCTGCAGAGGGGTAAGACCTCCCAACAAGTGTCCGGAAGATGTCAGTAAACAATCTGATGGTGAGGTTCCAGTAATGCTGGAGCTCTGGGGAATTGTTATTGCTCCCAGGTTCACTCTGGCCCAGAGCGGTTGCACCTGATAGGGTTCTATCTATCGGTCAAATAGAACTGTTTTGACATGTAAACTATGTGCTTATGATAAACTGAATTGTTTGAAATTGAACTGTTTTTGACTCTGAAACTGTACTTACACTAAACTAAATTGTTTGAATTAGAACTGTTAGATTAAACTTAATATCTTGAAATAGAAATGTTTTTGACAATTAAACTGTGAATTTACATTCAACTGAATTGTTTGAAATAAAACTGTTTATTTGTATAAATATAGATTTGACATTAAATAACCTACAAAGGTTGATATGCTATTAAACCCAACCAAATAAAACTCTCTCTATATATATGTGTGGGTGTGTGTGTGTGAGAGAGAGAGAGAGGGGGAGAGAGAGAGAGAGTGTGTGTGTATATATATATATATATATATATACACACAAGCCGTTTAAAAAGATAGCTACCAACAGAATTATATTTATATATATATATATATATATATATAATTTTGTGGGTAGCTTTCTTTTTAAACGACCTGTTAGAGTTCATTTGTTTGCGCTCAGTATTTCTACTTAACACTAAATTTCTATTCAATAGTAATCAGTTGTTTTCAAACAGTTAAATGGTTACAAGTTTTGCTATTTAACATTAGTAATTCTGTTTATCAAGCACTATTATATGATGTGAATAATTTACACACTGCAATATGATTTTAGATTACAAATAATAATAATCCTTTATAAATAATTGAACAGTCCTATATTACCAGTCGATGGGACTCCAACAAGTACTAATACTCCGAACAGGAATGGAACTGGATGTAATGAGAATGAACGGGTATGCTACTTTCGCCAAAGGTTCAGGGCTGGAGCCGCACCATCTGATTGTTTTGTGTCATAATCAGAACACTCGTTGGAGGAGGTCTTACCTGTCTGTAGTCAGTGTAGTCAGTGTATGTTTCAACCCTAGCACATAGAGGAAGTAGCTAAGTAAGATGCTTCACATTCAGAGAGAACTGACACAAATATTCATTTATTTATTGGACTGGATTTACTTATCTATTTTTATGAAATTAACGCTTTTTTGTCTCATCTAAAGACCTCAAGACGACTTGGAAATTTCCTGCATGCTCCTCCGACGGTCTACTTGTTTGAATTGGTAAATGCAGCCGTTATCTTTGCCTTCAGTTCCACTTAGGTGATGCACAAAGTTTGTGAGTCTCTCACTTTACAGTGCCCGGAACGTAATAATCAAAACAAGTGAAGTCGGAGGAATTTGATGACCAAATGTTTGGGGTGATGTAGTCGCAGAAAATTTCTGACATCCAGCATTGGGTTCTTCTGCTTGTATGATATGGTGCACAGTCCTGTTGCTGGACGTCGGTTCTTCTAGCCGCCACCCTCTCGATCCAGTGGAGGATTACCTCTTCCAGGGACTTCATGAGTTGAGTCTGACGTCATAAAGAAAGATAAATGGAATCATCAATATCACCATCATTAGTGACCACCGCATGTGGACTCAGTGTTTGGTTTTCATAAATATCGGTACATCTGGAGGGAACAGAACAAGTCAATGGTTGTCTGCAAGTTCACCATCAGATCTTGATTAAAATTTTTCTCATCTGAGAAAAAAGAAATTATATTCGGTTAGAGGAGATGATGAATTTTATGGAAAAGCTTTGCAGCACTCTCTTTGCTCTTGTCTTTCATGGCCTATGTTAAAAATTGGCTTTTTTTCATCTGATATTTGATATTTGCCAAATAAGAAATTGATACACGCCTACGTTCCTGGCTATACACCTGATTGACTTGTAGGATTTGGTGGCAGTCATAGCCTGGATCACACCAAGAAATCCGGGAGTTATTTTCCTATCAAAACGATCAGCTGACTCTAGTTTGCTACTCAGTAGACAAAACCTGTAACAAATAAAGCTCAAGCACAAAACTGATCATTTGAAATGGTGACAATTTACTTGTCGTACCCTGCAGACTTTGCAATAATTGTTGTTTATAAGGAATCATTTTCAACCATTTCCAAAAAATTTTCTCAACAGTCTAGCTTAGTTCGGTTCCTCACACACACACACACACACACACACACACACACTATTTCGGCCCTTACATGAATCCAGCACTTATTCCCCAAGTTCCAATCAATTCTAATTCTTACGAACTAAATTCTTTTCAATTGTACTGCCAGAAGGAATTATATATACCAAAGCTAAAAGTATAGAATAACCTATCGTCATTACCCGACATTTTTTACCAATTCTGACCAAATTTGAGGAATTTATTTTGAAAGAAGTGGAAAAGATATAGCCATTTGTGAACACAACTTATAAAGAATGGAATAAATTGTTGTTTAACAAACAATCTTCTTTTTTTTTCATTTCATTATTTTTTGCAACGTTTTCGTTTATGCAAATCCAAGAAATTGCAAAACTCTGGTAACAATATCGAAAATGAGTTTCTACATAGTTGAATGAAATTAATAAGAAACAAAAAAAAATACATTTGATTATAATCATTTGATGTTTACGTTATTTTTGTTTGATTTGCCGTTAAAAGTAAAGATTGATTTTAATGCTATGTTAATTAATTAATTAATTTTTTTATGTTTTTTTTTCTTTTTGTTTTGTTTTTCCTTTTTTTGAAATTTGGGTTATTATCTTTCTATTAAAGATTGGGAAAACTTAAGAATTAATTTTTAAAATTTTGATTACATTTCGACAGTAGTCCATGCCTTCTCTCGGTGCATATCAACATCAATTTCAGTCGATGAGATACTGCTACGAGATATGTGAATATATATACTAATTTCAATGTAAATAAACCAGAAGGAACTCTCTTCACTCGAAGTGGCAATCGATCTTCTCGTTTATATATATATATATATATATATTAACCTTTATGTCTAATCTATAATTCTGTTGACGAGGAAAAAATCCTCGATTGTACAATTTGCAAAATCTAGAGACCGATATCTGGTGTTTCAGCAAAAAAAAAGGGACGAAAAACACACGTGCTACTTGAAAATAATCAAACACACGTATGTTTGTCAGTATATATATATATATATATATATATATATATATATATATATATTACCTAGTCAGAAAAAACTGCAGAATACAGTAACGAATATCTATCTCAAATTTTGGTTCTTCCCGAGGTTACCTATTAATATGACAGCTATTTATTATCAGTACGTGGACATATAAGATCTTTACAGGAAAGAGGTTTCCCTAATGCACACTCAGCTACTTTGTTTCCTCTTGACCATCGTATTACACCTGCGACGAGATGTTTTCTGTGTTGACTTTGAAGCATGTGTATTCATGCCTTTCTACCTCGAAGAGTTCTACCCGGAACGAAAATAGGACTCCCGTATTCCGTGCCAATAAATCATTATAGACACGTGCATACATAAGAACAGATGCAGACCCATTAATCACATAGACACACACAAACATTCACACATACATAAACTCATGCAACTGCCCTGACTCTATCTCTAGTTCTGGAAATCTGGGGAGTGTGCACTACTCTTTGATTGAAATTGCTCCCATGCGCACTATGATCCAATGGTAGTACATGTTTGGGTCCCTTTTATGGTTCTAATAGATCTGTTTAAGAATCATTCGTATACGATAGGAATACTTGATACCATATAACTGTAGATTATTTGACTTAAAAATAGTTACTTGAAACTATAAGTTTACTAAGGATTAGTTTGGTTTGGTTTAAATATTTAATGGCATGTCAACCTTCTTGGTTTATTCAATGCCAAAGCTATCTTTGTAGAAGGACAGTCTGGTACTATTCAACCCATAGCTAAAATGATTAGAGGGTTCATGCCTTTCTTAAGAGTATTAGTCCGAAAATAAACGTAATAGTGCGACTGCAGTTCGAACTCGCTTACTAAGATATCGCAGTTCAGTAAGTTAGCCACTACACCACGCTGGTTCCTTCCGTTAAGGATTTGTATTAGTTACATTAAACTATATAACACTGATTAAGCGAATGGTTTATGCGATAGGAATTATCTAATGAAAACTTGATTATTAGTATTACATAGGAATACTTGAAACCATTCAATTCATTGGTATTATATAAGAAAAGAATTGTATCATGATAGCAAAAAAAAGAAAACGACAACCCAAAATTTAAATATAAATGTAAAATGAACGCAATTCTATAACCTTTAAGAATAAAATAGCCTTGACGGTTTGACATGTCATTACACAAATATGTGTACGTTTATGTTTTTATGTTTTATGTTTTATGTTTTTATGTTTTTATGTTTATGTTTTTATGTTTTATTATGTTTATGTTTTTATGTTTTATTATGTTTATTATGTTTTTATGTTTTTATGTTTATGTTTTTATGTTTTTTTATGTTTATGTTTTTATGTTTATGTTTTTATGTTTTATTATGTTTATGTTTTTATGTTTTATTATGTTTATTATGTTTTTATGTTTTTATGTTTATGTTTTTATGTTTTTTTATGTTTATGTTTTTATGTTTTATTACACTCATACACAAATATGTGTACGTTTATGTTTTTATATGTCATCTTTTTAACTTCAATAGGCTCCGACACAAGGACGTGTAGGTGTTTGGCCAACCAGCAAAAACTTTCTTGAACTCTATGCAGGCATTGGGTGTTATTTAGGGGACCTACCACGGGCGATGGATGATAGAAACGGATTGCCAGAAAGTGTTAAGGAACTCTACGCTGTCAGCGCGATTTGATGATGACGATGATGATGATGTCGCAGAGCCCCCCTAGTCAAAATTGACGATGAGGAAGAAATGCTTCCCCGAAATGCTTGCTCTCTCTTCATCATTTATTGTGGCAGATCAATAATAAGATATTTTTAGGTATCTACCCAACCCCTCCGCACAGGCTGGATGTGAAACAAGGTCAACTTTTTCAAGCGAAGTTCAACAGGTTTCAATCCAGAGTTTTCCTTCTCCTAGACTGGTTGCATAAACAAGGTTTGCCAGACTATTTACTCATAGTTGGAGAGAAAATAATAGGATTCATAACTTTCCCAAGGGTATTAGTGCAATGAGAAATGCAATTAGCCTCGTCCAGGATCTGAACACGTGACGCCGTTTTCATTTCCTGTGACGATGACCATGGGCACCTCATAGATATATATTTTAGGTAAAGGATAGAACTTAGGGAGAAATAGGTCCATGTCTCTCCTAAGATGATTAAATTAAAATGGACATAAGTATATATTTACCCAGCCTCTTAGCGATAAGCAGGATGTGACAAAAGGTCATTTTGTCCAGCAGAGTAAAGCTGGTTTGAAGTCAGATTCATCCTTCTAAACAGGTTGCTTTATTAAAGCAAAAGAACACAGACCGCCTTAGTGTTACTCGTAACTGAGAATAGAATACATGTATTCATTCCTTTCTAAATAGCATTAGTCTGAAATGAAACGTAAACAGCCTTGTCTTGGATTTGAACTCTGGTCGCTGATTCTATTTCCTATGGTGATAACCGTTAAGCTAATTGTGCATTCAGAAGTAGCATCTGCCGAAATTTGAACCCGGTTTCACAGTTTTACTTTTTCGTGTTGATAACTATTACGATATCCGACACCTCCATCTTGTATTTAACCCACGTTCAAATAACCCAGAGGTGAAAAGTCTTTTATATTCAATTAACCCCTGATGATCTCAATGGGTCACACCTGCAATGGCGTGATGCCGAAGGTGACAAAACACTTTCTCTTTCTCACTGAACAAGAAAGTTTGTGCGTCTTTGGTAATTTGAAACTATTTGCGTTTCAACTTAAATTTACAAGAGCCGTTTTATTCGAACTTCGATTTTGGTCGTTTTTCGATGCGGAAACAAAAGCAGCCACTTGTATCTCGAGGGATAAACGAGTACCAGAAAAAGTCAGGTGGAAAAGACGGCGTTAGTTGCTTTGAATTATATCAAGGTACGTGTTGTCATCAGATTTTTGTAAAATCTAATGCCGCGAACATGGTAAAAATGATTAAAGAACTTGTATGATTTTTAAGGAAGTTTATTAGTCACGAATTTATATCAAAGGTTATATAGGGGAGATACCGAAGAATTTTCTGCTTGACGAAAAGAAGAAAAACTCCAAAACAAAAAAACATGCATGGTATTCATTCTGTATTATACATGATCATTCTGTAAGTCAGCAAACAAATTTCATTTCTAAAGTTTTTTTTTTGACTCTCCCAAAACATTTCTATATTTTTTTCAAATCACCAATTCTTTGGTAGGATGACAAGTGAATTTATCTTCAACAGTCATATGCACACATATACACTCTT
>OY757935.1:52516710-52544210 GCA_963585895.1 Sepioteuthis lessoniana | reverse complement strand
GTAATTGTTAAAAGTAAATAATTAATCTGTAAAATATATTATGCTAATGTAACAAATAATTTAAAAGCTAAAAGATTAAACGGTGTATAATTGGGATAATTCCTACTCGTTAAAAGTCCTATAAGTTTTTTCTTTTTTTATTATTTTTTCCTATTTTATCTCGTTATGAAAATATATATATATTTCATTTATTAGTTTTAATTATACCTACCAAGGAAGCAGCGTCTCATCAACCGAAAAAGACATTGACACACGGCTAACGAAGGCATGGACAGCTATCGATAGGATTTCGATCATATGGAAATCAAACCTGACCGATAAAATGAAACGCAGTTTCTTCCAGGCTGCGGTCGTGTCGATACTGCTATATGGATGCACTACTTGGACGCTGACTAATCGGTTGGAGAAGAAGCGAGACGGCAATTATATAAGAATGTTAAGAGCAATATTGGACAAGTCCTAGAAGCCACACCCCACAAGGCACCAACTATACGGTCACCTACCACCTATCACGAAAACTATCCACGCTAGACCAACCAGACATGCCGGACACTGCTGGAGAAGCAAGGATGAGCTCGTAAGTGATGTACTCCTGAGGACCCCCGCATATGGCCAATCAAAAGCAGGACGACCAGCTCGAACATACATATAGCAGCTAGGTGATGATACGGGATGTAACCCTGAAGACCTGCCAAAGGCGATGAATGATAGGGAGACGTGGAGAGAGAGGGTCAGGGATATCCGTGCTAGCCGCACGACATGATGATGATGATGAATGATATTCTATATTTAAAAAATATTAAATTGATTCCTGGTGGCAACACCCCACAAGGCACCGACTATACGGTCACCTGCCTCCCATCACGAAAACTATCCAAGTTAGACGAACCAGACATGCAGGACACTGCTGGAGAAGCAGGGACGAGCTCATAAGTGATGTACCCCTATGGACCCCCACATATGGCCGAGCACAAGCAGGACGACCAGCTCGAACATACATTCAGCAGCTATGTGAGGATACGGGATGTAGCCATGAAGACCAGCCAGAAGCGATGAACGATAGGGAGAAGTGGCGAGAGAGGGTCAGGGATATCCGTGCTAACGGCACGACATGATGATGATGATGATGATGATATAGAATTAAGAATATATGAATCACTTATTTAAAGGTAGTTAAATACATAATTCTAATAATATATTAAGTTCTATTATACTAAGAACTTTGTTCTATGTATGTATGCTGCAATCATTTCTCTTCTAGAAATCCAATTCTTTATCAAAAACTTTGAAATGCATATTTTCTCTTCAAAGCATAAATTACACTTACCATGTAAAATATTTGTTGAGGAAGATCTTTTTATTATTTTCCAATTTATAACAGGTGTTCGTCTTAGTTCTTTTAGATCCCAGTAATACCTTGATAAGGTAAATGGATTTCTTGATGTTGGATTTCTAAATGGCTGTAGATTGTTATAATATCTAAATTTCCAGTTAAAGCTTGTCATACCTATGCAAGCCTTATCAATAGTATCAATTTCCCTTGCTGGAATGTTGGCCTGATACACAATATTATCAAGGTTATATTTGTTTTCTAGGGGAAATTCATTTTGTTTTTTACAATTACATGCATGTTTTAAGTTGTCTTTGTTAAAGCAGTTTAGTTTATTTATTAATTTCTGGTTGTGATAGTCAATAATTTTAGAAATATTGTTAGTACAAGAATAATTAATGTTTATATTATTCTTATTAATCATTTTTCTAAGGGGATTATTACTATCTTGAAAATGTTTACTTATTAAGCTTAGAAAATATTTGCCTATATTTATATTAGAAAGTTTGCAAAAAATTAAACTAGATATTTCTATGTCTGTTTTTATTAAATATTTTTACTTACTTTATCATCTATATTTACACTACTAGTTCCATTGTTTCCTCTGTAATTGTGACCCTTATTCCCAATATTATTGCCACTATTTATGTGATGTTTATTGGTATCTAAATATTCCAGTTAATTTTTATAAACACTATTATATAAAATTTCCATTATAGGAATCCTTAATATTACTGATCATGTTTTAGAAGATGATAATCTATTTATTCTAATATTGATCGTTTGCTTAACTATGAGTGTAGGGTGGTTAGAATTAGGATTAATATATGTTGGAATAGCATAAAATTTACTAAATGGTTTATAAGAATAATTACTTATCTAACATCTAAAAAATTGACTATTTTCAAGTTAGAACTAATATCTATCTTTAACCGCAAATGCTCTAATTACCTTCTTTTGTATTTTTTTATGTTAAGGCTCCATTACTATTTGGGATAGAAATTAATGCAACATCTCTATATATTCTTTAAATCTAAAATTTATATTCCTACTAAATCTAAAATTTATATTCCTACTAAGTCTGCAATTTGAGAGAGTCAAATAAACCCATGGTAACATCAAAATTATCAGTTGTTTTCTCCTGCCAAAGAAGTATTATTGTAAACTTGTACAGATTTTCTACATGCTAATATAGTATCCTGTGCCCGTGGTGTAATGGTTATAGTCGTAGGGATTGGACACGACGATACGAGTTCAAATCCTGGACGAGACTGATTGCATTTCACATAGCACTAATACCCTTGGGAAAGGTATGAATCCAATTATTCTCCCCCCAGCTATGGGTAAATAGTAGGACAGATTAGGTTCTTCAGCCTTGGTGAGAAGAAAAACTCTGAATTCAAACCTGTTAAACTCCGCTTAAAAATTGACCTTGTGTCATATCCTGCCCGAGCAGAGGGGTTGGGTAAATATTAATATAGTATCCTGTTCCTCCTGAGTTATATCTGTATAATTCCTCGCTAAATCGATGCTTTGTAACAATAACTCTTTCGTTATGGAGGGTTAAAAATCTATGATGTCAAATTGTATAAAGGAAGTTTTACTCTTATGCTTGATATTCTTAAACCATACAATGGTATCAAATGAATTCTTCCACTGAATATATCTGGAATTATTGAAGATTTTGGAAACGATTCTGTGCAATATATATTTTAGATCCATTTTTCTAGGATTCATTAAATTCGCCTGTTTTTTTTTATTTTCAAAGTTTTGTTTATGATCCTTAAAAATGATATATGTATCTTTTCTATTTAGTTTACCTGGAAAATCTGTTTTGCAAATTAGGAAAAAATCAAAATACCTCTAACATCTCTATTTTTCAGATATATTTACCAAAATTACATGAAAATAACTATAAATTAAGTCAATACAGAGAAATCGCTATTGGCTTCAATCACGGCCACCAAACAATTTCGAAATCTCCAGCAACTTTTTCAACTATCTTTTTGTTTAAAATGGTAAATATTGCTGTTATCGTTGCCTTCCGTTTACATTTGCTGTGGTACTATTGGTCTCACAACAAACACTGGGTTCACCTGTCTGTTAGAGTCCCGTTGTTAGACGTAAGTTCTTCCAGCAGTAACCCTCTCGATCCAGGAAGCACGACTTCTTCCACGCGCTCGATGAAGGCCTCCATGTTGAGTCGGACACCATGTGGGAAGATAAATGGAAGTATTACGTCACCATTGCTGGTGATCAGTCAAACACTATGAGATAGATCAGATGTTTGGTTTCCATCTATATGAATATTAATCTGCCTGCAGATTGAACTCCAAACACTGAAATCTTTGTATCGAAGATGCTGGCGTGAATATCAACAGTACAGCACAACTTTTCTAGATTTCTGGAAGAGTGAATTGCATACTTTCTGCACAGAAGAAAAAAAAAACTGAAACAAAAAATGTGCATGTGCAGAATTATTAATTGAGAAGTGTGACGTATATATATATATATATATACATGGACGTTCGTGGGATAACGGTTATCATCTTTAGGATGTGGAAAAAACGAGTCCAAATTGTATTTACTTTTCGATTTTTCACTAATACCATCAGGAAAAGCATGAAACCACGTCTCCCATAATCCAGAACTATAGTTAATTAGCAGGGTAAACTAAGTTCTTTATAGGTTTATCACCCCTGTGAAACTGAGAAAGTGTGTTTTTTTAAAACCCCTTTTAATTCGTTTTTATCAACGGTTCTAACGGGATGCTGCTGTTGTTGGTAGTGGTGACCGTAATCGGGGGCCACCCCAAGGCTCCCTTCTTAATAACCTCTACAACTAGGTGTAGGGGAGAATGCTATTCTTTTCCTGGATTACTTCACTTTACCCTTGATCAGTACCTTATAATGCTGAGTATTAAGCAAGGCGGCATCAAGTACCATTTTTTGAGTCTTTGGTAAGACCCCGGTCTCCTGGATCACTGCTGAACACTCTACCCATCGGCTAATGGACAAATAAAACTTCCTAATCCTAATTCCTGCTGGGTAGCCTTGTGCAAGTAATAGGATGCATTAGCCACTTTGGGATTTCAAATAAGACAATTCATGTTTTTTTTTTTAAAAAGATGGAGACAACGCCTCATTAAGTGGTAAGCCTCTGAAATAACTAGACCAGTTCATATACCTCGGCAGCTATATCTCATCTACTTCGATGTCAACATACGAATAGTGAAGGCTTGGACAACTATTGACAAATTATCGATAATATGGAAATTTAATCCCAATGATAAAATAAAAAAAATATTTTTCCAAGCTAAGGATGAGTCTGTACTACTGTATGGATACACCGACTGGACGCTAACGAAACGCATAGAGAAAAAACTAAATGGGAAATACATGAGTCATGTTTTGAACAATCTTGGAACAGTCCACAAAATAGCAGTTGTACGACCCATCTCACAAACTATCCAAGTTGGACGAGCAACATATGCAAGAAACTGTTTTAGAAGTAAGAACGAAAACATAAGCGACATTCGTCAATGGATTTATATATATATATATATATACAGCAGTGTTGGCCAACCAGCAAAGAATTATATACATCTACTTTGTGCAGAAACTGGATGCAGTCTAGAGGACCCCCCAGAAGTAATTGATAATAGGGATGGATGTCAAGAAAGAGTCAAGGTAATCTGTGCCATCTGTAAGACTTGATGATATATATATATACATATATATATATATATATATATATATATATATATATATATATATATATATATATATATATATATATATATATTTCACTATATTGCACAGCATTTTCAATGGAAAAGAAATATAAATATACACAAAATCGTCCTTTCTTTTGAAATTTTAATAGTTAAATAAAAACGTGATATATAATAAATGAAATCGTATCGGCGAAACATACCATATGAACAAATTGATATTTTCGTCATATATATATATATATATATATATATATATATAAGCACCCAACCCCTCCACATGTGCACGACGTAATACAAAGTCAATTTTTTAGCAGAGTTTAACAGTTTCGAAATCAGAGTTTTACTTTTTCTAGACCGGTTGCCATATCAATTTTAAAGAGTCCAGTTCTGCCCTACTACTTACTCATAGTTTCAGGTAGAGCAATTGGATTCATGCCTTTGCAAATGTTGCAAGCGCTATATGAAATGCAAACAGTCTATTCTAGGATTAGAATTTGAGTTACCGTGTCCATTTTCAACGATGATAACCAATATGCCGTGTCCATTTTCTACGACAGTAACAATTAAACCAAAAGCGTGTGTGCGTATATATATATATATATATATATACATTAAGTAACAAATATTTACAAAGTAAATACTGGTATGTTGATGAGACTTAATGTAACTGTTAAAAGCACGGAAATTTGAAATCGGTAAACCGATTTCGAAATTCGGAAAATACTGTTTAAATTGTCTTTATCTAAGTCATCGATCCATTTCTCTCAATATTCTACCTGAATATTTTGAGAAAAGAAAATAGCTCGTCATAAGCATGCCACGTTAGTGGACGGAAATAATGTAGACGCCTAATTACTTTGGCATACACACTACCCTATTACTACTTTATCGTGCTGTCATCCTAAGCAACAAAAGCTGTTATATACATTGTCACTGTTGTCAGAAGCTTGTCAAATGTTCATGAGAAAAATAGTGGTTTAAAGTCTCCCAAGTAGACATGAAAAACATGGCTACTGTCTCTCTTTAAAGAATTATTTCATACTTTTCCCACCTTCAAATATTCCTCGTCGTCTACGATCTAGTCTACATGTGTATACCCTGCAACTGTTTCAAGCCTTTCGTGTAGCCCGTGACTGGCAGTTATGTGGCTTTTATTGCGATCGGCAATGATTGAAAGTAATTAACTCAGCCAGCTGCGAACGGAGCAACCGTCTGCAAGAATGTCACCGTTTAGGGAGAAGAAAGCCGGGGAGTGACACATCAAAGAGGGTCGACCAGGTTTCAACCATTCAGCCATCTTTGCTGAGAAGTGAGCGAAACGAAGTATTTCCCTTTTAGCCGAATTCACTGCAAATGAATTGCCGAGTATGCAAGTTCTTTGTGAGTCTATGAGAAAGACAAAATAAGGCTCTGAATTTAATCTGGCACAAGGCCAGTACGGTGAAGTACCCAGTAAAAACGTATACCAATTCCCATCGACACTCACTCACAAGTTGTAGCTCTACGGTTGGAAACACTCAGAGAGTACTCCATCTTGATGTAATGGTTAACGAACCACTCACACAGATTCATTACAACTGTGTAGAGAGTTCGGTTCTCACTGGGTTCTTTATACTTATGGCCAAGAGGCAGTCTTTTCATAACAGTTATCTTCGAAGAAAATGGAATCGGTGGCCCGAGATCATCATCATCATCATCATGTCGTGCCACAGGCACGGATATCCCTGACCCTCTCTCGCCACTTCTCCCTATCGTTCATCGCCTCCGGCAGGTCTTCAGGGCCACACCCTGTATCCTCACATAGCTGCTGGATGTATGTTCGTGCCGGTCGTCCTGCTTTTGCCCGACCATATGTTGGGGTCCATAGGAGTACATCACTTATGAGCTCATCCCTGCGTCTCCGGCAGTGACCTGCATGTCTGATTCGTCTAACTTGGATAGTTTTCGTGATGGGAGGCAGGTGACCGTATAGTTGGTGCCTTGTGGGGTGTTGCCGCCAGGACTTGTTCAATATTGCTCGCAACATTCTTCTAGCTTCTTCTCCATACGTTTAGCGTCCAAGTTGTGCATCTATACAGCAGTATCGATACGACCGCTGCCCGGAAGAAACTGCTTTTCATTTTATCGGTCAGGTCTGATTTCCATATGATCGATAGCCTATCAATAGCTGTCCATGCCTTCGTTAGCCGTGTGTTGGTGTCCTTTTCTGTTGATGATACGCTGTTTCCTAGGTAGATGAATTTGTCTACTAGTTTAAGAGGGGTTCCATCTAGTGTGGTGATGTCGTCTGTTTGATTATAGCACATATATTCCGTTTTCTGTGCATTGACATGGAGGCCAATGCCTGCGGCAGCTCGTTCCAAACTATGCAGTAGTGTTTCGGCTTGGTTGGGTGTATTTGCTAGAATCGCTATGTCATCGGCGTAGTCGGCATCGGTAATTGGTTTTTGCGGGGTACCTTCTGCTTCTTTTCTTTGTCAGCTCGAAGCCGTTTTCTCTTATTTAATCAATCGATGTTCTAAGCACGTAATCTAGACAGATGATAAAGAGGTATGGGGCTAGCGTGTCTCCTTGTAGTACTCCTGCTACAATGTCGAAGTATTCTGTGTCCCCATTCGGTGAACGTACTTTCACTATGGTATTTCTATAGAGAATTATCATATCCTAGACAAAGCAGATTGGATTTAATTTCTAAGGAAACACATGAATCTTTTTTCATTTCCCCCAACCACCAGCTATAGGTAAATATTTGGGTAGCTTGGGTTCTTAACCTCAGTAAGGCAACCTTCCTAAGAAACGAAAAGCAATGAATTTAAATCAGCTGTACCTAAAAATTGATTTTGTGTCACATCCTGCCTGCTGCGGAGAGATTATGATATTATACAAAATATTATGATATTATACAAAAATTGAGTACTTAATGAGAATAGAACTTGCAACGCTCTCGGTTATCACATTTCTCTCCTTTGCATTGAAAAAATTCTATTTTTTTCATAAAGACATATTCATTCTCATGACGTTAAACCACCAGCGAAACATGTCAATTTTTCAGTGTCTTTAAAGCGTTGGTTGACATCTCTGTCTCAGATGCTTTCTATCTATCTATCGATATATAAATCTATCTCACACACACACACACACACACACACACACACACTCTCTCTCTCTCTTTCTCTCTGTCTCTCTCTCTCTCTCACTCTCTCTCTCTCTATATATATATATATTAGTCGGTTCATATCTATCTATGCATCTATTTCGGCCGGTTCATGTATATCTATCCATGTATATATCTCATATCTGTCAATCTATTTATCTGGCTAGCTCAGTCGGTTACGTATGAAGAGAAAATCTATTACTACGTGTGTATATGCCACACACTTGTGTTTCATTAAATGTATTTTTTAAACACAACCTATTTATAACCCATATTCACAAAAATACGAAAACATATTTGTTTATGTATGTGTATTTGTAAATATTTATTGTAGTTTCCAACCATAAAATTCTTTTTTTTAGTTTCTCTTTTTCCGAAATCGCCTGCAGGTTCTTGTTTGGGGGTAGGTATACGAGTCAAGGTAACCGTTAGCCACTCTCTTTGTTTTCTCAAATAGAACCTGCAGTGAAATGTGTGTGTTGTTTAACGGATAATATTTTGTATTTCTTTTGTTTGGAATAGAATCATTTTCCCAGTGAATAACGGAACATTGTAAATAATCTCTCTATATAGCTGTTATTTTTTTTGTTTTTTAAGAAAAAAAAGGAAAAATTTTAGAAGAAAAAACACATACCAGAATTTTTGTTTTGCATTTTTGTAGACTGCAAGAGAGAAATCAAAATCACCCATTTTTTTTTCCGGTAACACACATTACATTTAAATATGAAAATAAAATTCTGTAATTTATCTACTTTGGATAATTTTCTGTGACGTGATAATATCGGAATTTTCAGGACAACCATTACCTTCATCAGTGTCTCCAAATTGTCTTGCATCATTATCCCATTCGCTGTCAGACTAAGAAGATTAATAAAAAGAAGAAAAAAAGCATCTGATAGAACATCATCTGCTCCAGGGCAGTCACTGCTTTCACTGTGCGCTTTGCAAAATTACAACGTCCCTAACGTGAGATGTTATTACCTAGACTTAACAACGCTATTCAAATTTTAGCATCCTAGAAGAGAAACGCCAAAAAACTACTGAACGTCTGAGTTTTATCAAAAGACAACAACACTCATATCTTAATCTTCCTGACAATGACCAGAGAATGGTCAAAAGGTATTGGACAAGGTGTAATAGAGTATTAGGAGGTCTGACACTCACTTAATCTTCAGATATTTTCTCTTGTAAAGGAACAAAAATTATGGCGCCCACTGAAGATGAAATTTGCAATACGTGTAAATTTCATGCCCCTCTACTTTGCATGAGAAAAATTCTTTTGTTTTTATTTTTATTTTTTTTTTTTGTTTGCTTGAGTTTTTGGTTATTGTTGTTGTTGTTGTTGTTGCTGCTGCTACTAATGCTGTTATTATGTTTGTTTGTTGGGGTTTTTTTTTGTTTTGTTTTGTTTTGTTTTATTTTTTCAAGAAATACATATCCATCCTAAGGACTTTGAACACTTGCGAAACGTGTCCATCAAAGGGTCTTTTTTCTCTTACATCGAACTTGGTCCGATGATCGCTTAATCACCAAGTACCGTGGACACTGTGTTTACGCTATCCAAACTTATATATATATATATATAACTGGAAGAAAACCCAACAACGGTTAAATTGTCATTATAAATTTATTTTGGCGAAGAATATAATCTTCATCTCTTCAGGTGACATACTCGCTTCATTTAAGGGTGAAATCAGCAAATATTGATTACTGTATATATTCAAAAGAAAAATAAATAAATGAATAAACAAGAATACAAAACTCATAGTCTTCCGACGCCGACTATATATATATATATATATATATCGCAAATATGGAGCAGTCTTTACTTATAGATATTGCAAAGTATTCTAGTTACCCAAATATTATGTATATATATATATATATATATATATATATATATACATACTATCTTGATAACGTGAGAAAGAAATCCGCAGCTCCAGAAGTCGGGAAGGAAACCATGCACACTCAGCATTGAGATGCGAAGCTCGCCTGATACTTTTCGATTATTACTCACTAGACAATCTTCTATTGATTGCAGTACGCCTTCGGAATCACCAGTTTTAGGCTTACCTGACCTTGTTTGATCATCGATTCTCGCAACCCGAGCGAAATTTCTTGAACAATCTAGTCACTGTATTATAATTAACTCCAGCTATGGGTAAATAGTAGGACAGACTAGGTTCTTCAGCCTTGGTGAGGCAATTAGTCTAGGAGAAGGAAAAACTCTGAATTCAAACCTGTTAAACTCCGCTTAAAAATTGACCTTGTGTCATATCCTGCCTGAGCGGAGGGGTTGGTAAATAGGATTATAATTAACTGCATCTTCCCTTTTCGTATAACAAATGTTTTTCGCTGCTTCCGGTCCGAACTCGTAAAGCGAAAGTTGCCGAGTAAGATGATGTTGCACGTTCACCAGTGCAGCTTTCAAATCACACACTCAGTGAAGCAATGCACAACGTGTCTGCACACAAACTACCACGATACTACCAACCAGAGCAGGTACCTAATACAGTTTGAACTGCTTCGATTATGTGATATACGCGCCTCAAACTCGATTGTAGTAACGAAAATATTGCAAAACTTTTTAATCATCCTTGTACTATGGGCCTTCCTTTTTAAGAAGTAGGGTTAGAGAATGTTTGTCTTGAGAACGTAATATACTCAATTTGGATAGAATGCAGCCTTTGGGGATATAAACGAGGGAAAAAGGTGGATCTAGTCACGAATTAATTTGATCTCACAGCAAGAGAAGGGGATCGAAAGAGAACAGCAATTGGATAAAGTTGGGGAAATACAATTGATGAAAAATGAATTTCTGTCTCTTGGTCTGTTGTTGATGATAAACAGTAAATCCAGAACAAATGTCCTTGAATCAGGAGAAGATTGTGTGCGTCAGATTATTCTTTGGAATATTTTTGTCATATTCATTTACAATAAACTATTTTCCAAATGCAAAGTACAGAAGCATGAAATTCACACATATAGCAAATTTCATTTTCAGTGGGCGCTACATTTTTTGGAAGGGAACATAGCTGAAGATTAAGTGTCAGAACTCCTTATACTCTATTACACCGGGTCCAAAAATTTTTTTCCAGCTTAAGGAAAATAACGGATGAAATAAAATAGAAATAAAGATATTTCCGATAAGAAAAAATTGAAATTTGAATTATCGATTCTATTCTCAGTCAATTTGTTCTGAATTTGTTCAAATTATCCATCAATCTATATTAGCCCAGTCGGTTAGGGTGGTATAGTATGCCGATCGCATCTCTACAGAGTAGTAAGACCCTCCCCAACGAGTGTCCTGGATATATGACAAAACTCTATCTTGTGGTGGTTGGTTTGGTTTGTTTGGTTTGGTTTTATGGCATATCAACCTTTGTAGGTTATTTAACGCCAAATCCATTTTTATGTAAATAATCTGTTCTATTGAAAACAGTTCAGTTTAGCATAAATACACAGTTTAATTGTCAAAAACATTTCCATTTCAAAATATTCAAGCAGTTATATGTAATAATTCAGTTAAGTGTAAATACAGTTTTAATGTCGAAAAACAGTTCTATTTGAAATAATTCAGTTAAGCATAAGCACGCAATTTAAGTGTAAGTACGGTTTAATAGTGAAAAACATTTTTATTTCAAGCTATTCAGTTTACTCAATTCATTTTAGCATAAGTATGCTGTTAGTTCTATTTAACCCATAGATAGGGCCCTATCAGGTGCTACCACTCCGGGCCAGAGTGGACCTGGGAGCGATGGCAATGAAGGGGTACTCTGCATTCCCCAAAGCTCCAGCACTGTTGGAACCTCACCATCAGATTGTTTGGGGGTGTCCTCGTGGTGCAATGGTTAAAGCGATGTGTGAAACGTTACCCCCTCACCCCCACCACATTATCTCTGTCTTCTTACCATGTCTTCTTCTTAGCCGGCCGGTGATCAGCTAGTGGCTGAGGGGGTAACGCACATTTCTTTACCTACACAAGAATACGATCGAGGGAGACAGGAGAAAATAGAAAGACAAACGAACAAACAAAGCTTGGGGTTACCAAGGGCAGAGGAAGGTGTTGCAACACTATATGCATGTGCAGACTATCGCTAGCGTGGGTTACTAGCGAAAATTCCACAATGCTACTGGAATCAGACATCTTGAGACTCTTCTTCACTGGACCCTATCTTATGCTGCCTCGTTTCTCTGCTCGGTGTCTGGTGTTGACTGCCCCTCCATCCTTCCACGCCAACTTCTCTTCTCCTGCTTGCCTCTCTGCTCTCCAGCCACCAACCCTTCTCTCTCTCCTGTCCAACTACCAACTCCTCTCTCTGGGTCGCGTCGTCAACTCTCATTCGCCTCCCCGTACCACTTCCGGGTACGGCGAGATTTCATGTCCAAGAATCCTTTGTCTGGTTTCGCGCCAAAACAGACAATTGAATCGTCTGCTTTGGCAGCCTACCCCCATAGTGCTACAGATGAACTGCGGAATCGTAGTACGCGAGTTCGTACTCCAGTCGCGCTATTACGTTCACTTTCGGGCAAATACCCTTGGGAAAGGTATGAACCCCCTTATTCTCCCTCCAGCTATGGATAAATAGTAGGACGGACTAGGTTCTTCAGCCTTGGTGAGGCAACTAGTCTTGGAGAAGGAAAACTCTGAATTCAAACCTGTTAAACTCCGCTTAAAAATTGACCTTGTGTCATATCCTGCCCGAGCGGAGGGGTTGGTAAATAGTACCATCAGATTGTTTAGTGTCATATCCAGGACACTCATTGGGAGGGTCTTACCCCTCTGCAGAGAAGCAGTCGGTGTATTCTACAGCCCCAGCCGACTGGGCAAATCTTATTGTGAGGCTTAGAGGAATGTGGAGTACACTTTCATTGCGATTATTCTGACCCCGAATGTTAGTACCAGTTAGGGTCCAATCTATAGTTCGAAAAGAACTATTTAATAATTTTGAATTCTTAAAACTATTTCACCCTGTGCAAATGGAACTATTATTGTCAGATAGCAATTTTGAAGCCATTCAACTGCATGCAAAGAATAAATAGCTATGCTTGAAACCACTAACTTGTGGGCAAACGAGAGTGCCTCACGTAATGTAATGGTTAGCAAGCTTGACTTGCAAATGTGAATGAGTCATATGGAGTCTCACTGGGTGCCCCATTCATTCGGCCTTGTGCTACATCTAAGCAAAAAGCTTTGTAAATTATTACTTCGCTTTTCAAAATAAGTTTCCAACCAGGGGCATCTCTGGTGGCGCAATGGTTAGCAAGCTAGACTAGCAAGCCTATACGAGTCATTTCGAGTTTCATGGGATGCCCCATTCATTCGGTCTTGTGCAACATCGAAGGAAAGAGCTTCGTAGGTTACTACTTGTGCGCAAACAATAAGTAGCAATACTTGAAATCATCTGTGTGCAAACACAGCCAAACAAGACTCATGTCTCTCTCTCTCTCTCTCTCTCTCTCTCTCTATATATATATATATATATATATATATATATATATATATATACTTATATATCGATATAAGTATTATTCGGTCCAGTTAAACCAGAGTTGGGAGTAATTCCTTCAGGACAAGAAAATCATTCAGGAGCTGAACATTTAAATTTTCCTGGTGAAGAGTTCAATGTAATTTTTTACAGAGCAATATTTCTTTAAGAAAAAAACCAAAAACCGGTTAATTTAGGATTATAAATTTATTTCCATCCTGTTTTTCAGTATCGATATATATATATATATATATATATATATATATATATATATATATATATATATGTGTGTGTGTGTGTGTGTGTGTGTGTGTGGAGGAGAGAGAGTGGTGGTAGGAAGAATGAACGCTATCGTTGAAATGAACGAACGTCTTTTTCGTCGCTCCTAGAAAACGGTATATTCTAAAGTAAATAGAATGTCGTTATTTATTTATTTATTTATTCTTTGCGTCATATCATTTATTTATCTATCAAATTATATATAAATTATTCATATTTTCATAATGGACAAATTTATGATTAAGTATTTGTTTATTTACGATATTAGATTGATACATAAATTGCTTTATTTTAAAAAATATAAATTTAATAATCTTATCTCATGAAAATTAACTATGTTGTGTAAAACTTATTTATAAATTTGGTACAAGTGACCGAGCTTTATTAGTTATTTATTTATGTAATCATATTTTAGCATTATACCAAGAGAGATAAATAGATTTTATACATTGCTATCTGTTTTTTCCTTTACTTTTAAATTTGCACATAGTTTATTTTGCAATAGTTATAGTGCACGTCTTTACAGTGCATTAGAAAATGAAACTAAATGATGCTAAAAATATCTCTTTTTTAGATGTATCGATAATGGATGACTGAAAAATATCAATTTAACTCTATTTTTCTTTTTATTCATCATTGACATTGTTTTGTTTTTATTTTTTTAAGTTACTTTATTTGAACTATAAGAGAATCTCGAATTTTAACATTCATTTCAACCGTTTTTTTTTTCTTTATTTTTTCTTCAAAATATAAGCATTTTTAATAGTTATAGCAGTTGCGGAGATAATGATTATGATAATGATAGAAAGAAAAAAAATTATGTTTTAATTTGTTCAGATGTAATATATATATATATATATATATATATATATATATATATATATATATATATATATATATATTTAGGCAGCATTTCTTCGTTAATGCAAATTTCATTAAACATAATACACATTTTATGCCTACATATTTTCTTCTGGATCCGTTCGAATTCCCGTATTACTTTTATCGTATTCGGGGGGAATTGATTTATGTATTGTCCATAGTTGTATGTATCCCTAGTACTTTCTGCCCGACTTTGGGCCATCATCAGGGGAGGATCTATTACAAAAGTGATGTAACTTTTGTTTTAGCAAATTACTACTGTGTAAGGACGTCTTTGCCGTTGAAAGTTATGGCGTTTGCTTTTAAATGTAATTCTGTAAATAGTGCCTGTTACATCACTTTTGTAATAGATTCTCCCCTGATGATGGCCCAAAGTCGGGCAGAAAATACTAGGGATACATACAACTATGGACAATACTTAAATCAATTCCCCCCGAATACGATAAAAGAAATACGGGAATTCGAACGGATCCAGAAGAAAATATGTAGGCATAAAATGTGTATTATGTTTGATGAAATTTGCATATATATATATATATATATATATATATATATATATATATATATATATATATATACGTGTTTCTGTAAATTTTTAAAGAAAGATCGAAGTAAAGTCTGTTTCTAATATTTAAAAGAAAATGTAAAGATTAGAATTTTTAAAAAGTCATATGGTCGAACTTTTACGCAAACGTAATTAGCCTGCCTCTAAATAAAATCTATTAAGAAACAAGGAAAACTTATAACTAAACCGTCAGTCGTTTTTCTTTTGAATGGATGGTGCTAGGATACAAATCCAAAATCGATTCGAGGGAAAATCATCAAAAGACAGCAAGAAACCAGCAAGCAAAAGTTGCTACAGATATAAAGATGTAAGATTGAATTCCAAAAATCAGATTTAAATAAAAGGAAGACAGTTGGAACTATACTAAGTTAAAAATTAGAAATTTTAAAGACGTAAGTATATATCATCATCGTCATGTCATGCTGCAAGCACGGATTTCCCTGATTCCCTCTCACCATTTCTCTCTATCATCCATCGCTTCCGGTAAGTCTTCTAGACAACACCCTGCGTCCATACAGAACGAGTGTTGATTAGTTTTAGCAGGTCGTTCAATATTTGCTGGTCAAGATGAAGGGGTTCATAGGAGAACTTCACTTATGAGTTCGTTTTTACTTCTCCAGCTGCCCCCCGCATATCGTGTACGTCTTATTTCGAAAGTTTTAGAGATAAGAAGAAGGTGGCCATACAGCTGCTGTTTTGTGGGATGTTGCTTCCTGGATTTATTCAGTATAGCTCAAGCATTCTTTTGTAATTCACCGGTAGCTTTTTCTCTCAACGCTTATTCAGCGTCTCTGTTATGCATCCATATACTAGAATAGATAGATAGATAGATAGATAGATAGATAGATAGATAGATAGATAGATAGATAGATAGATAGAAAAGGACCGCAAATAAATTGAAGGTAAATTGTTAAAGTAAAGGCTGAAATCAATCCAGAAGGTGTGAATAAAATAAAAGGCGTTCTTGGACTTGTACGTGCTCTTAAACTAACAAATCCTCATTTGAGTTATGATATTCGCAGGAAAGTATAAAAGATAGTCTGGAATTTGATCCTGTGAAGCAGAGGGAAGACTAAAAACGCAATACACTCGCTCCTCTAGCCAAAAGAAATTCAAGTGTATATCAAAGAAAACTATGGGAAGCAGCATGGTGGGTGTAAAGTAAGACAAATGAATTTTAAGTTGGGTCAGCAGTGAACTTTACCAGATGCTAAGCAGAGAATCTCATAAGTGAACAGCCAAACCGTATGTCTACACCGCATCGCTATTCGCGCTGGAAAACAAGACGCGCATTTTGTTAAGGTTTAAGCTATGGCCCCCAGTGTTCAAAAATCAGCTTCAAAGCTCAAATCCAAACGAAAACTACATAGATGCAAAAACTTTGTTAACATAACGACATTTAACATTAGAACTTGAAACATATAAACCTGATATGACAACATCTGATACTGAACAAAATATTGATATTACATGCATACAAGAGCATTGGTACATCAATTAGTGAACTAGAAATAAAATACCACGATACCAATAATTGATGGACATCTGCATGGAAAAGCCATCATAAGGGCTGTAGGAATGCTTCTCAATCCCCGTGCCTTAAAATCACTAGATATCATAGAAAGAATCCAACTGAGAATGATGTGTGCTTCATTTCATGTTACCATCTACACAGCAACCGTCTCTTGCTACAATCATACCCATTTCAGGAATGAAACGGCCATATCACCTTCTACAATGAGCTATATTCCTTTGTCTAATATATTCCCAAACACAACATTCTAATCATCGGTGGTAACCTGAAAGCTCAAATAAGCAAAGACGGATATAAATTCTGCTTATACAACTCGCCAAACAGAAATGGTGAATATCTAGCAGATTTTCCACTCGAGAACAAGCTAGTATGCCTAAATACAAAATTCCAAAAACGGAACAGGTAACTATGTAACTACACCTACCCAAACAACTCTAAAGAACAGCTAGATTATATATTTATAAGCAAGAACTGGTTAAATTGCACTGTGATTGTGAAGTATACTCCTCTTTTGAAGGAATATCTTCCGATTACTGAATCGTCTCGGCAAAGATTCGTAAACATTTAGAGCATCATAATATGACTGGTTCTCATTAATCACAAGTGATATTTGAAATTATAATTCGGTAACTGTAAGAAACAAGTGTGATTGTTTGATTTTATGGGTTTTATAGCATATCAACCTTTGGGGGTTATTTAACGCCAAATCCATTTTTATACAAATAATCAGTTCTATTTCAAACAGTTCAGCTTAGCATGAGTACACGGTTTAATCGTCAAAAATATTTCTATTTCAAGCTATTCAGTTTGTTCAAACAGTTCTTATTCAAACAATTCAATTTAGTATAAGTATAGATTTTGTTTAGACACAGGTAAATGTCAAAATAGTTCTATTTTAAACACTTGACTTTAGTGTAAGTATTGTTTCAATGTGAAAAACAGTTCCATTTCAAACAATTCAGTTTATTATACAAAAAGTCAGTTCTATTTCAAGTAATTCAGTTTACCATAAGTACGCAGTTTACATATCAAAATAGTTTTATTTCAAGGAATTCAGTTTTGCATAAGTACACAGTTTAGTTCTATTTGACCATAGATAGGACCCTATCAGGTGCTACCACTCCGGGCCAGAGTAGACCTGAAAGTGATGGCAATGAAGGGGTACTTCGTATTCCCTAAAACTCCAGCATTAATGGAACCTCGCCATCAGATTGTTGCGTGTCATATCCAGGACACTTGTTGCGGGGGTCTTACTCTTCTGCAGTGATGCAGTCGGTATTTTCCACAGCCCCTGCCGACTAGGCAAGAAACAAGTCTGATACTCTTCAGGGGATATCTGAAAGGCATACTTCGAATGACGAATATGAAAACTTTGTTACAGCACATATAGATGTGTTGTATATCGACCCTTGACTGAACCGTCAATCAGAGATTCTCTGCACCGGACACACCAGTGAAAATAAGCGGAAGCAGCCATGTGGTTGAACGGAAAGGTGTCGGTGTTATGAAATGATTTGTGCAGATGCCCACATGAGATAGGGACAGTCTGAGTCTCAGTCTTGAGTAATTAGGCGCCTCGCTGGAGCAGCAGGCCTCCGGTTGGGTATCCCTTGGCCAAGAAGCAGAAGTGCTAAGTGTGGCCTTTAAGATAACACAGCGTGATATGGTCAAGTAGAAGTTATGGGTTAATATAGCAGTCTGTCTTCGTCCCTCTCTCTCTCTCTCTCTCGCTCTCTCTCTGTTTGTCCCTCTCTCACACTTACGTAGGATATGACCCTTTTCGAGAATAAAGTGTAAGAGTTATGTTTTTATAACCAAGTTATGTGATTCTTCCATCCATCATGAGTATATAAGAGATGCAAGAGCCGAGTGCATTCCAACCCGACCAAGAGCCAAGTGAAGAGTTCCTTGGGAGTCAATAGCAATTAGAGGAAAATGAAAAGACATGAAAAAAAAACAGCCTTACTTAATAAAAGAAACCCAATACATGCCAATGCTCAGAAACTGAAGAAATCCCAGAGAGAACTGACACATACCGAAAGGAACAACAATAATACCTTCAATGCCAAATTAATCAAATCAGAAACTCGGTTGAAGATAGACATTAAGAATTAGCATGACAGACAATAAATGATATGAGCGAAAGAAAAACCACATCAATAGCAGAAGTAAAAGCTACCAGCAGAGAATAAAGAAGTGAAAAGGACATAGTGTAACATTAAGGTCCAAAAATATACGATCAAGATACGGATAAGTGAAATGTGCATAGGGAATCCGGAAAAACACGAAATTGGTTCAGGTACGAAACTTTTATTCACCTTTTTGAGTTTAAAGGTTTTTCGACATGAGGAGAGAGAGAGACACAATTTCTTTCTATGCTGACTTTTCTATCTGAACCCCAGCACGAGCGGCACCCCCGCCGCAAACTACTGGTCTGGCCTCGATGAGCTCCGAAAATCGATTCGCCCCATTTAAGTCCGAAACTCAACTAACTGCTTTTTTTTCAAATCCCCCAAATTCTCAGCACTTCCGGACATGACGTTATTCCCGTCCCCGGTTACATTTCCTATCTGGGGTTTTTATTGTGACATCTCTGATTGTCACATCTGCCCCGCGCGCGCGCATGAACACCTGCACTCAACTAACCCATGCACTAACTAACTTATGAACTAAGCGAAAGGTTCTCAGCCTGATTAAACCGAAAGGCAGGATATATAAAACAAAAAATGATAATATAAAAAAAATCCCTCCACAATTATATTACAATAGGAAACCCTTCTGAAGTCACTAATAAACCTATAAAAATATCATGAAAAGCCAACTAGATATCCGTATTTACCAACCCCTCCGCTCGGGCAGGATATGACTCAAAGTCAGTTTTTAAGCGGAGTTAACAAGTTTGAATTCAGATTTTTCCTTCTCCTAAACTAGTTGCCTATACCAAGGCTAAATAATCAGTTTGCCCTACTATTTACCCATAGCCGGAGGGAGAATAATTGGATTCATATCTTTCCCAAAGATATTAGTGCTATGTGAAATGCTATCAGTCTCGTCCAGGATTTGAACTCGTGTCGCCGTGTTCATTTCTTACGACGATAATCATTACACCACGGGCACCTCCGTTAAGCCAACTAGATATCAAACAAGAACAGTTGACAGAGGAAGAACTTAATGTAGTACTGAAAAAGATTAAAAGCAGAAAAGCAACAAACCTCAGTGAAGTACCCCCAGTAGAATGGAAAAGAAGGAAATTCGATGACATGCTTTTTCAATTATGCAACTCTGTCTATAAAGACTAGGGTCCTCGTGTCGTAATGGTTAAAGCGATGGACTGCTGAATCGTAGTAAGCGAGTTCGAACTCCAGTCGCGCTATTACGCTCGCTTTCGGACTAATACCCTTGGGAAAGATATGAACCCCCTAATTCTCCCAGTTATGAGTTCAGCAGAACCTTACTCTCCTTAGTATTAAATAACACAAAAAGGTTGATATTCTATTAAATAACAAAAACAAACTGTCTATAGATAAAAAAACGATAGAGAAATTGACAAAAGGTTGCATCCTCTCCTTCCTCAAAAAATGTGACCTCGAAATCACAAAGAGTTTCAGAGATAGTTAGTCAGTTGTTTCGGTTTTATGGCATATCAACCTTTGTAGGTTATTTAACGCCAAATCCATTTTTATACAGATAATCAGTTCTATTTCAAACAATTTAGTTTAGCATGAGTACACAGTTTAATTTTCAAAAAGAGTGTTATTTAAAGCTATTCAGTTTATTCAAACAATTCTAATTCAGCTAATTCAGTTTATTATAAGTACAGATTTTGTTTACACAGTTAAATGTCAAAACAGTTCTATATCGAACAATTCAGTTTAGTGTAAGTAGAGTTTCAATGTCAAAAACTTCCATTTCAAACAATTCAGTTTAGCATGAGCACGCAGTTTAATTGTAAGTACAGTTTAATATTCAAAATCATTTCTATTTCAATCAATTCAGTTTAGTCAAACGGTTCTAGTTCAAACAATTCAGTTTGGCATAAGTATGTAGTTAGTTCTATTTAACCCATTGATAAGGACCTATCAGGTGCTATCATTCCAGGCCAAGGTGGACCTGGGAGCAATGGTAATGAAGGGGTTCTCTGCATTCCCCAAAGCTCCAGCATCACTGGAACCTCACCATCAGATTGTTTTGTGTCGTATCCAGGACTCTCATTGGGGGGATCTTTCCCCTCTGCAGAGGTGCAGCCGGTGTATCCTCTCTCTGGAAGTCACAATGGAAAAAGTGTGTTGACCCTGTAAGTGAAAAGGTGAAAGAGAGTGGTGTTGGAAGATGAAAGTATTTATAGACAATCCTTATCATGTAGTAGGCTCCAAAAATGCAGGACAAAATTGACGTTGCGGACGTTATTGTGAGTACTAACCACGTGATTTTCCTGGCCAACAGGTTCCTGAGACTGATAAGTTTACCGATGTCCGCCATCTTTGTTTCGGGAACAAGTGGCATAACGGCCATTTTAAAATATAGGTGTGTAAGTCCTATAGTTGTAGCAGTTTCTTTGGGGAGACCAAATGCTAATAATATTAGCTCCATATTCCTTCTGTGTATGGAATCAAATGCTCTGGAGAAATATATGAACCATGGTATCCATTTCTTAAAGAACCGTTCTGATATTTCCAAAGAATTTTCTGGATTTTTACTTTGACGCCGTTGAGATGCAGAACATTATAAACGTCTGCAACTATAGTAGTAAGAGTTTTATCTCTGAAGCTTGCCCAGTCGGCTGGGGCTGCAGAATACACCGGCTGCACCTTCATTTCGACTAACAGAGTCAACACACTCTTCCTCTTTTTATATTTAATTTCCAGCAGTCAACCGCAACGAAAATGTATACTCCATGCAACCATTCTCTTCCTTGTTATACTTTGTCAGTGAGACTTTTTCCAGCCTCGAACACAGCAATTTCGTCAAACCACAGAAAGAAACAAACAGTAGGAATACTTAGTCAATACGCATAGGACACTTTTGTTATTTAGTCTTTATTTTGTAGTATTAATGTTAGTTACACACACACACGCAGAGGAATATTTAACGAACAATATTAGAATACTAATGTTTTGAAATGTTTCATTGCATGTATTGTTGAAATATAAATTTGAATTTGTACTGATTTGTTTTATATGTTCTTTTTGTGCGCGTCGTTTCACACATCTTTACTTCGTTTGCCTTTTCCAAACATAAACCAAACAAAATGTCACCCCACACAGCTATAATTATTCTCTATAAAAACACGAAAGTAATGGTTCGCCTACCCGATGTTGACACCGAATTCGTTGATATTGTTGCTGGAGTTTTGCTAGGAGAAACATTTGCACCATATTTGTTTATAATCTGCTTACATAATGTACTTCGAAAATCAATGGATCTAATAAAAGAAAATAACTTTACATAAAAAATCCAGACGATATCCTGCAGAAACTATTACTAATGCTGACTATGCTGATGATCTAGCGTTCCTCATAAATACACCTCTCCAAGCTGAATCACAATTACATAGTCTGAAGCAAGCAACAGGAGGCATTGTCCTCAATATGAATACAAATTAAACACAGTTCATGTGTTTTAAACAAGAAGGAACCATCTTCACTGCAAGTGGCAGGCTTCTAAATTTTGTAAACTAGTTCAGATACCTTGGCAGGAATATCTGATCCACTGAGAATGATGTCAGCATACACCTAGAAAAGGTGTAGACTTTACCAACCATCAATCATATAGAAATCTGCTCTCTCAATTAATGACGATAGGACATTCTACACTTCCAACTTCGTATACATAGCGGCCGCTGGTCGAACGATTAAAAATGGATTTAGTTGGAAAGTAATAGAGTTGACTGGAGTTCGGGAAATAGGTACTGGGCTCCGGCATGGACCGAAATAATGTGCATGCACGTGCGTGTGCGCGTGTGTGTGTGTGTGTGTGTGTTATGGGTAAGATTTCACCATCTTAATATCTTTAACCCCAATTTAAAACTCTCATGGGAATTTATACATAAATGACCGCTGAGCAATAGTAGCAATATAAATCCGTGCAATATCCAGTTCGCAGTCATTCTTATAATTTCCTGATTTTTGTGTCATCTCAAATAGATAGATATGCGTATATATATATATATATATATACGTTACAACTTAATCGAAAAAAAGAACGCTACAACTCAGTCAAACTCGACAGGCACCAAAAACGATGACCCCTGAAGACGACCAAAGTATGATTGAAAGTGCTTGAGAAGAAAAGCATTCGTCCATTTTTACACCAAGTTGCCCCGGAAATATGGAAAAAATTAAACAACTCGAGAAACTACAATCAAAAACTATAAATAAAATGTGTTCGATCATGTTCAAAAAAACATGCCTTAGCAATAATTTGTTGCCAAACTACACAATACACACTCACACACGCATATATATATATATATATATATATGAGGATCGTTTAAAAAGGCTTAAGCCTCCCCACGAAAGAAGTGCACAACGGAACATTTTTTCTAGTGGCAACACACTACCACTTTTATAAATATAGAAAAAATGATTTAGACTTTTCTAGTTTTATAAGAAGTGTAAGTGTGCTGACACAAGAGAATCTTCAGCGATACACTTCTTTATGTCTGTGGCCGAGAACATTTTGAACGAGTTTCGTACATATATAGATATATATATATATATATATATATATGTGTGTGTGTGTGTGTGTGTGTGTGTGTGTGTGTGTGCTATCTTATTACATATATGTGCGTGTGTCTGTGTGTGTGCGCGCAAAAAAAAATCAAAATCACATCAAATATGGACTTGAACTTTGTAAAATAAAATATTTTTCGTTACTTTTTTTCTTTTTTTACGAAATCGAGATAAGAAAATTTATCAAATAAAATTGAATTTATTTTGTTAATGTCAAAAAGAAAAATAAATCATCTTCCATCGAATGCAATTTATTCAACATTGAAAATCATATATTTTTTATTATGTATATATATTTCCATCAATGTATGGAAACCTACATTCATATTCATACTACCACGTACACACACATACATATATCATGAAATTCAGTACAGGTTATATATATATATATATATGGAGAAGAGAAGGTCCGTGGTATTGTGGCTGATGTATTCGACTGTGACATACTCGTACGTTAGTTCGAACCCCAGTCGTGTGATTACGTTCATCATCATCATATCGTGCCACTAGCACGGATATCCCTAACCCTCTCTCGCCACTTCTCCCTATCGTTCATTGCCTCTGGCAGGTCTTCAGGGCTACATCAAGTATCCTCACATAGCTGCCGTATGTATGTCCGAGATGGTCGTCTTGCTTTTGCTCGGCCATATGTGGGGGTCCATAGGAGAACATCACTTATGAGCTCATCTTGCATGTCTGGTTCGTCTAACTTTCGTGATGAGAGGCAGGTGGCCGTATAGTTGGTGCTTTGTGGGGTGTTGCCGCCAAGATTTGTTCAATATTGCTCGCAACATTCTTGTGTAATTGCCGTCTAGCTTCTCCAGCCGTTTAGTTAGCGTCCAAGTAGAGCATCCATACAGCAGTATCGACACGACCGCTGCCTAGAAGAAACTGTTTCATTTTATAGGTCAGGTCTGACTTCCATATGATCGATAGCTTATCGATAGCTGTCCATGCCTTCGTTAGCCTTGTGTCGATGTTTTTTTTTGGTTGATGAGACACTGCTTCCTAGGTAGATGAATTTGTTTACCAGTTTCAGAGAGGTTCCCTCTAGTGTGGAAATGTCACCTGTTTGATTAAAGCACATATATTCCATTTTGTGTGCATTGACATGGAGGCCAATGCCTGCGGCGGCTCGTCCCAAACTATGCAGTAGTAATTACGTTCACTTTAGTACAAATACACTGGGAAAAGGTAAAAACCCCTTTCTCACTTATATATATATATCTATGCGAGGGTAATTTAGAAAGCTTTAAAACTCATCTAGAAAGTAAAATTATAGCGGAACATTTTTGTTTGGTTTGATTTGGTTTCATTGTTTAATGGCATATCAGCATTTGTTAGTTATTTAATGCCAAAGCCATCTTTGCAGAAGAACATTAATGACACTATAATAAAGGGGTTCATACCTTTCCTAAATAGTCTGAAAGTAAATATAATAGCGCTCCAGGAGTTTGATCTCGCTTACTACGATGTCTCAGTCTAGCACGTGATACACAATGCCATAACTAATTCAGATCTTTACAAGAAATGATTGTATGTTGCCACAACAAAAATGTCCTGGGAAGTCTTCGAGGCGTAGTGGATAACATTGTACAGGGTGGAACGATAAAATTGTCGTCCTAAAGAAAACAACACTACGGCTTTATTTTAAAACCTTTATTGAAAAAAATCAATTCGGGTAACTTGATTATGTAATAGAGCTGACATCTATTCAATGTAACCGCCTTCAGCCTCAATCACCGCCTCGATACGGATCCGGAACTGGGAGCATGCCTTTTCCACAAGCGCCGGCAGGAGCTCGGTGAATACTCGGCGGATGGCGGCGATCAGGCTGGCTTTGGTGTTGTGAGAGGTCATGTTGGTGATGTTTTCAACGTATGACCAAACGAAGTCGTCCAGCGGGTTCAGATCGGGTAGGAGGGGGGCCAGTGAGAGAAGGGTACAAAGTCGTAGCACTCCTTCTGAAGCCAAGCTTGGGTCTCTTTGGACTTGTGGGCCGGCGCCGAGTCCTGCTGCCACACCCAGGGTCTGCCACCAGCCACCTGATTGCACCAGGGGATCACCACACTCTTCAGCACATCCAGGTACACTTTGGTGTTGACTTTCAAGCCGACTTCGAAGATGTGAGGTGGCATGATGTGGCCCTCACTTGAAACCACACCAAAGACCATAACCGTAGCCGGAAACTTTGTTTTCATCACCCTGGGCACGTCCCTGTTATTCACGGCTATCAAGATTTGCATTTTGAGGGTGCTGGCAATGTTCCTGTTGTCATAACTTGGATCGGTAGAGAGCATGAGCTGTACAGCGGTGCATCTCCGATCTCGCTCGTTGAACATTGTGTCACTTTCAGACATGATAGAAGGCTCCTATCACTCTTGGGATTTGTACACAACTGGCCAACTAGTAGATGGTCTGCAACAAAAAAAGAAAACCGGTTTTCATTAAATGGAAATGGAATCATGTCGTCTTTTCTAGCACGACAATTTTATCGTTCCACCCCGTAGTAAGCGATTTCGAATTCCTATAGCGTTATTATGTTTGGCTGTGTCTCACCATTCTGGGTGAGGCTGAGAACAACCTTTGCACGGAGTTCCCTGACATAAATTCATGGTAATAATTCCGATGACTATTTTTTTTTCTTTTCTTTTCTTTTTTCATCAATAAACGCCAGTCTAATAAATGAGTAGCAGTAGTTTTCGGACAGAACTATTATATCTTAGCCATTGACCTAGGAGATTTTTTTCGACCAGCTCCTGGTGAAGGGCACCATTGACCCACCTTAGTATACATCTGCCTTATTTCACATGTACTATCGGCACCTTTGGTGGTGTAAGTGTACTTTTGGTGGTGTAATGGGTAGCAAGCTAGACTAGCAAACCTACACGAGTGAGATCGAGTCTCATTATGCGCCCCATTCATTCGACATTGAGCAAAGAGCTTCGCAAATTACTACTTCACATTCACTAAGCTGTGTCCCATGGTTTCCATTGCCATATGCTTGTGTGGCTCGTATTACACAGGCCTCCTTCAGTTATCTAGTAAAAAGCTGGAACAGGATGACAGTTGCAAAGTCGAACCTCTTCGGGTTTGTTTTTTTTGCTAAAGGGTCATGCATTATAGATGTTATACTCGTTGGACTCTGATAATGTAAGTTTTTCATTTTACTTTTACTTCTTTCTGCATTGTTTTCTTTTTCTTCCTAGTATCTCTAATATGTTTTGCGGGGTCGGGAGATTTTTGTTTGTTTGTTTCTAATCTTTTTAGTTCTATGTTCTGCTAGTATGAGATTCTTAACCCTGTTTTTTTCTTCTTTTAAAGTTTACCGAGTGAAATGAATTTTTTCACCGACTTTGGTTGTTAAGAAAACAAAAGTCTCTTTCTTGTAATTCAATAGTTTCTCTCTCTCTCTCTCTCTCTCTCTCTCTCTGTCTCTCTCTGTATATCTCTCTCTTTCTCAATCTATCTATCTATCTATCTATCTCACACGTTCCCAGACACATTCACACAGCTTATTTCTCTCTCGCTTTGTCTGTCTGTCTGTCTGTCTATTTATCTATCAATCTATTTTTCTAACTCACAAACACACACGCACACTCACACACACACATTCACACAGCCTCTCTCTCTCTCTCTCTCTCTCTCTCTCAATCTATCTATCTATCAGACACACACTCACACACACACGCACTCACACAGTCCCCCCCACTCTCTCTTTCTCTCTGTCTCTGTCACAATCTATCTATCTATCTCAGTCTATCTCACACACACACATTTTGTTTCTCTCTCTC
>OY757935.1:52504210-52511710 GCA_963585895.1 Sepioteuthis lessoniana | reverse complement strand
ATGAATTCATTATCCCTTTTCAGGTGTCCTCTGTATAACCGTGCCCATCGTTTCTCGCCATTCAGAACTTCAATAGATTTAAATCATTTTGATATGGTTACTAATTCTTTTATCTTGTATTGTTTCTGGCGGTCGAGGAATCGCGTTACTTTGTTCAACAGAGAAAGGTAGTGAACGCAATATCGACCTTTCCCTGACCATATTTGAAAAGCCATGAACCCAGTTACTCCCTCTTCACGACACTAATTATCATGTTGTAATATCTCTTTACTGATGTGATCGCTATGGTGGCTTTAATGATGTTTTCAGGTTGAGTTTCAAGTCTTCTCAGGTCTCCAGGACTCTTCTAAGTATTCTAGCTGATTTTATCAGTGCCGTGGTTTGAATTGTCTCGATTCTCCCTCTGATCTCCTGTTCTCCTCAAAACTATGGAGTGTTACCAGGTAGAGGTTAAAATAAAGATAAAATCCTAGATTTTACCCTTTCCCTCTCTCCTCCCCCACTCTATCTCCCTCCTCTCTCATCTCACTCTCTCTCTCTTTCCACCTGTTCTTCTTCCTTTCTCATTTTTGTCTCTTTCTTTCTTTCTTCTTTTTCTATCTTTCTTTCGTTATGTATTTATTTATTTATATTTGATAAATTATTTTTCTGTCTGTCTGTCTGTCTGTCTGTCTCTCTCTCTCTCTCTCTCTCTTCCAATTTGGGGGGTTCTCTTTTTCTTCTCTCTTTCTTTTCCATATTCCGTCACTTCTTTGTTTCTTTATTTTTAATGAACATCCTTCTCTCTTTCTTTATTTGAATTGTTTTTGCTTTTTCACTTTGTCTTCTTTTTTTTTTTCGCTTCTTTTTTTTTTACTTCTTTCTTTCTTCCTTCCTAACCATTTTTCTTCCCCTCCTTCACACGTTTTTTCTTTCCTTCCCTCTTTATTTTCATTTACTCATTTATTCTTATGTATTTTTTTTTCAAACTGAACTTCATTCAATCATAAAAGTATTTATTTTCTTTCCAATCTAAATAGATAAGCATCTGAATAGTAAAAAACTTTTTAAAAATGTCTTCGTTTATAAAATCGTTGTGACTTTTTTTTTTTTTTACTTTTTTAAAATTTAAAAATTCTTTTGTATTTTTCAGTTCTTCTTTTTTTATGAAAAAAAAAAATTCTTTGCCGCTTTTCCATATTTTCTGATACGAATTTTGCATTAATTAAGTAATTATTGTCATAATTTTTCCACTGAATTTTAGATTTATGACAAATTGCAGAACAAACGTAATTTGATTTTTCCAACATTGTCTTCTTTGCCTTTGATTCTTTTTTAGTCTTTGTATTTTATGAACTTCACAGAATTTCGGTAAATTCAATTGGTGCAATGTCTACACACACACACACACACACACACACACACACACACACATATATATATATATATATATATATATATATATATATATATATATATATATATATATATATATATAACTATAGCTTTGCATTAAACCATTTACACAATAGGATTGACACAGTTAAAATGAATCAGTGATTCATGTTTTAAATCAAGATGTAAATAAGAGAATACAAGTCCGATCTAAGAGCAACATTGGTAAATAGATATATGGAATAGACATAGATAGATAGATAGATAGATAGATATCTTATATTTTTCTTAGTTTCCAAGAATAATATTGATAATTTTTTTTTAATATTAGGATGCCCGAGCTGCATATTTCTCAAACTGCTTTTTCTCTCTTATAAGACCGATTACAAGAGATGGATCATTTTCCTATATTCCTATTGTATTCATACTACTTGTCAACATGATCGATCCTAATTCATTTGCACAATTCCCAGTTTATGACTATTCCTATGTCTCTATTTTCATACTCCTTCCTACATTCCTTTATAATTTACTCTACATTTGTGTCTCTTTCAGTTTTTCTTGTAAGGTGTTCTCAGCGTAAATGTATTCTTGCCTTTTCGTCTTTAATGTACAGTATTGGTTGATTTTGTTTTCTAATTCGTTGTTGCATCAACGCAGATCTCGTTTACAACCTTTTTCATTATTCTTTTGGGGATTTTTTTTCTCATATGAACAGTTTGTTGAGACTTCTTCGCTCTTTCATTCTTTCTTTCGTTTTCTTTCTTTCTGTTTTTTCAACCTCAAATTATATTCTTTCTTTCTTTCATTCTTTCTTTCTTTCTTTTTTTAACCTCCCAACTATATTATTTCTTTCATTCATTCTTTCTTTCTTTCTTTCTGTTTTTTTAACCTCAAACTATATTCTTTCTTTCATTCTTTCTTTCGTTTTCTTTCTTTCTGTTTTTTAACCTCCCAACTATATTATTTCTTTCATTCTTTCTTTCGTTTTTTTCTTTCTTTCTTTCTTTTACCATCTTTATTCCGTCTTTCTTTCTTTCTCTTTTTTTCTTTCTGTTTTAATCTTTAAACTTTCTTTCTTTCTTCCTTTCTGTATTCAACTTCCCATTTTTATCCCCTCTTTCTTTCTTTTCTTTTTTTATTCTTTCTTTTCATTATTTCAGTATTCATTTTCCCCTCCTTATTTCATCTTTCTACCTTCCTTTTTTCTTTTTTTTTTCTATTTTAACCACCACATTATTTTTTCAATCTTTCTTTCTTTCTTCAACTTCTAATCTTTACACCGTATTTCATTCATTCTTTCTTTCTTTCTTTCTTTCTATCTGTTTTTAACCTCAAAACTATATTCTTTCACTCTTTCTTTCATTTTTGTATTCAACTTCCCATCGTTATTCTTTTTTTCCTTCCTTTTTTTCTTTCAATTTTAGCCCCCACAGCCTTTTCTTTATTTCTTCGTTACTTTTTTTCTTTTTTTGCTCTAAATCATACTTTCTTTCTTTCATTCTTTCTTCATTATTTCTGTATACATCTTCCTTTTTTATTCCATTTTCTTTCTTTCTTTCTTTCTTTCTTCATAATTTCTGTATTTTCCCATCTTTATTTCTCCTTCCTCTTTTCTTGTTTTTTTTTTTGTTGTTTTTCCTCCATATTATTCTTTCTTTCTTTCTTTCTTTAACTTCTCATCTTTACTTCGTCTTTCTTTCTTTCTTTCTTCTTTTAACCTCTGTACTCTATTCATTTATTCATTCTTTCTTTCTTTCTCCGTTTCTTTTTCACATTTTTTATTCAACTAACTTCATCTCCTTTTACATAGCCAGCTGGTACTAGGCACAGGATATAGAACCTTTTTTTATCGCTATTATTTTTCCGGTTCATCGATGCATCAACTTATTCCAAGTATCTTCAGTACACAAACTAATTTTTTCACTTGTATCCTGTTAATTATTAATAATTAATAATTCTCCGTATTATAACAAAAATAATTTCATCTTAAAATACTCTCTCTCTCTCTCTCTCTCTCTCTCTCTCTCTCTCGTTCAACTTCTCTTGCCCTTCTGTAATTATGGAATATTTTTGGAGGAAAAGATTTCTGAAGTGAAAAAGTCGGTGCCAGCTAGTTATTATGTACAAAGACTGATGAAAATTAATAGCCTACCTTTAAAAAGTTTCCGCTGTACAAGACACAAAAAACATCCGTGAACTCCAGAAAAAATGGATGGCGGATGAAAATAATTGAAATAGGACGATGAAAAGTTTGTGAAAGTCACAAATCAGAAAAAAAAGAGAGAAAGTGATGGAACAGAAAAAAACACACGTGTATAAAAGAAAGAAAGAAAGAAAGAAAGAGAGTCAAATGTAAAAATTAAGAGCGAGTGAAGGGAAGAAAGAAAGAAAGAATAAAAGAAAGAAAGGAAAACGAAAAAGAAAGAAAAACGTTATAGAAAAAAAAAGAGAGAGAAAGTAAAATATAAAAAGTGAAGAAAAATGTAAAAAGAAAGAAAGAAAGAAAGAAAGAAAGAAACTAGGTAAAAAGAATTAAAAAAAAACAGAAATGAAGAGACAACAAATATTTCTACACTCTCTCTTTCTCTCTCTCTCTCTCTCTCTCTCTCTCTCTCTCTCTTATTTCTTTAATTTCATCCTTTACTTTCTTTTTTTCTGATACCTTTCCTTCCAATTTTATTTTATCTCTTCTTTCACATTTCTTCATTTTTCTCTTTCTATCTTTCTTTTTTCTTTCTGTCTTTCTTTATTATTCCTTTCTTTTCTCCTTTCATTTTTTCATATGCTACGCACTACGCACATGTATGAGAATGTTTCAGTTTCTTTGTTTAATGGCATGTCAACCTTAGTGAGTTATTTAATTCCAAAACCATCTTTCCAGAAGGGCAGTAGCGGTATTATTCAATGCTTAGCTTGTGGGTAAGGGAATTCGTATCTTTCCCAAAGGTATTAGTTTAAAAAGAGAACATAATTGTGCAACTGGAATGTGTGTGTGTGTGTGTGTGTGTGTGAGTGTGTGTGTGTGTGTGTGTGCAAACACTGAGACAAAAAAGATGGTCACACACATGAAAAAAAAATTGAAATATCTATATACACACACGTGTAAACATAGTCACATTCAAATATACACAAATGCAAACAAAATAACAACCTACACCTTCATGCCTCACATGGCGCAGTGGTAAGCGAGCTTGGCTCGCAGACCATCGTTATCAATTTCGATTCTCATTAAATGCTACCACCGGCCATGTGCCAAACTAAGCTAACCGTAGTAAATGTTGCTACGTACTGTACAATGCTGAATGGTTAGAAGCTCACTTGGTACTCCATACTACTGGCCTTATACTAAGTACATGACTGTACATTTGCGTATCCCTTTGATTAGTGGACAGCTAATACACACACACACACATACACACAGGGTGTCCCCTCTTTGACGAACCATTGCGCATATATTTCGTTTTTGAAAAAAAAAACAAAAAAGAATATGATTAATCGGCAGGGAAAGAGTGAGTGCATACTGTATGCGTATGTGTGTTTGTGTGTGCAAGGTAAAGTTGAACGGGTTTCGATCCCGGTTTCAAGTGTCCTGCGTGTCTAGCCACACTGAAGAGTTCTGCTAGAACGAAACAGTCTGTCTGTGGATGACAATATATATATATATATATATAAATTATACAGTGTCCAAGGACTGTAGGTGTGGATTATTCTTTACATAGAATATATGAGGGAAATCATATAAATCCTTGAGAGTGCTCAATGTGTGGCTATTGTAAGTTCCCTATTTATTCTCTCGGGTATAACAAAATTCACATTCAGAGCGTATATAGTACAATTAAATGGAGACTCAAACTCGGTTAAGCCGTCATAATAAATTTATTTCGGCGGAGAATATTGTTGGTATATTCTCCGTCTCGTCAGATGACTCTTTTACATGCTCTGTATTGTCACAGAGATGCGAATGAGGAGTTACAATTCGTATTCAGAAGATAAAATAAGGTAATTAAAAAAATGAAATTAAAAATCAGAAATTAAAGATAAAAAACATAAAGTGGAAATCAAATTACAAAGTTACAAATTCTTTCGTTCATAGGCGTGAGCAGAGGGTATTAACATGTTATATGTTAGAACGATTAAGAAACAGGGGTGGAATTAATCCACTGGTCAGTCCCTTCTAATTTTGTATTCTGTTTGTGGTTTCTTCTACTTGGCAGGTGTGCTTTTCAAAACAGACTAAGATCGTTTAACTAATGGCTATCTCATACATGATTTAGATTTATTTCTAATATGTCTTTAATTAACCCAGCTGTTGCCATCCTAGATATTCCTCTTGTTTCAATTAGGATCGAGATAGTTAAACCGGATAAGGTTGGGACATTTATTATAGTCGTCAAGTGTTTTTTATAAAAATTACCCTAAAAATGGTCAAGGGGAATTAACCACTCCAGAATCACAGGCCCTATTTTTGGATTAATATTACGCGTTCATCTGGCTCTTATCTATCTTGATCTTTCCCTGTCTTGGTGATATCTGCTGTTGGGTTGATCTCTATTATTTACTAATATTTCTTTATCATAGGCCTTGCGATTATTTATTTACAGTGACTCCCAATTAGGATAATTTAAATTTTCCTCTATGTCTGCACTTAAAGACAAGCTCATTTCTCTCGTTCAACAAAACTTTTCTATTTTTGCAATTAATTTTGCTAATTTTCTCGTCTAAGTATAGGTTACATCTACCGTTGAAGCTGTTGGCGGCAGATGAGTGCCTTATTATTTATATATACAAAGACTGAAGCAAAACACAGACATATCCACCAAAACGTTTGCTGAATATTCAAATATATATATATACGTATATTATCTTTTTTTAATATACATATATATAAAAGCATAGTATTGATATTATATATATATATATATATATATATGGAAGAAAATAATGGAGTGTATCCGACAATATATAAAGAAAAATTGATAACGAGGTAATCCAAGTAGATGGTGAGAATTATTGAGAAGCAAAGTCGACACTATAGCGTTTCGGTTATAATGAACCATCATCAGGACTGTGAGGGATGATATTAGTGATGTTAAATCAACGATGGGTATTTAAAAGCGCAAAATACAAAAACCGAGGGAAAATGTGTTTAACAAGAAAAAGTTGGCCGTTTAATTAGTGAATCAGCGTTTATTGTTTTAAATTACGTCATTTGACTTATTCGGAATATTGTGTTGAATTTATGTTCCGTTCTTTTATCGAGAAAGATTTCGAATCAAAAGGAGGAAGAAAATCATCATCATCATGTCACGCTGGTAGCACGGATATCCCTGACCCTCTCTCGCCACTCCTCCCTATCGTTCATCACCCAAGGCAGGTCTTCAGGACAACATCCCGTATCCTCACATAGCTGCTGAATGCATGTTCATGCTGGTCATCCTGCTTTTGCACGGCCATGTGTGGGGGTCCATAAGAGTACATCTCTTATGAGTTCGTCCCTGCTTCTCCAGCAGTGTCTTGCATGTCTGGTTCGTCTAACTTGAATAGTTTTCGTGATAGGAGGCAGGTGGCCGTACAGTTGGTGTCTTGTGGGGTGTTGCCGTCAGAACTTGTTCAAGATTGCACGCAGCATTCTTGTGTAATTGCCGTCTAGCTTCTTCTCCCGCCGTTTAGTTAGCGTCCATGTAGTGCACCCATATAGCAGTATCGGTGTGACCGCTGCCTGGAAGAAACTGCGTTTCACAGACCTAACCGATAAAAAGGAAGAAAAAGAAAGACAAAAAGAAAAAGACAAAGTATAAGCTAAGGAATATATATATATATATATATACAAATCGCATATTCAAATGTTCATATATACACAAAATAAAAGCTAATTCCCCAGGGAAAGGCATGAATTCCTCCCTTCTCCTCCAGTGATGAGTCAATACTCGGGCAGATTATGTTCTTTAATCTTGGTATGGCAACCAGTCTAGGATGAGGAAAACTCTGAATATAAACCAGCTGTACTCCACTTAAAAAGAGGCTTTGTGTCACATCCTGCTCGAGGTGGAGATGTTGGTAAATACATACGCACAAAATAAACGTACCTACCCATTCACATACAAGGGTGACTTTGCAGTGGTT
>OY757935.1:52469210-52501710 GCA_963585895.1 Sepioteuthis lessoniana | reverse complement strand
TTCAATTTCATTTTTACTCCCGAAATGGTAATGTCAACGAAATGGCACGTTCGTTTTTTTTCTTGTCAGTTATTTCTCTCTTGTCTAGTTTTTCACACCAGGAGTATCAAGTGATTTTCAAGTCAGATAAGACCCTCAGTTCTCCAGAATGCTTCTAAGTATTCTGGCCGATTTATCCAGCGTTGGGACCTGGACAGTCTCCGTCCATCCAATGACTGCCAGTTATTCCAGTCCCTTTACAAGATTCTTTGGAATTATTTCAAGGACTACACTTATTAGATTGATATAAATACTAGATCACCTGCGTGTTCCATCTTTTCAGTTCTCCAGCAAAGTCCAGGTATTCCTTAGCCATTTTTCGTTTTTTTTGTTTTGTTTTTTGGTATTTTTTGTGCGTTCACTGCGAGATCAGTGGGAGGGTGATTTTAACTAAAGAACACGTATTTTATTTCATCTTTATCGGTCTAGTGGGTAGAGTGTTCGCCAATGGTCCGGGAGACCGGCGTTCAATCCCAGGTCGCATCATACCAAAGACTTTAAAAATGGTACTGGATATACCCCCTTGCTTAACACTCAGCAAGTATGTGTCAAGAGTAAAGTGGAGCAATTCAAGGAAAGGAATTGTGCCCTCCCCTACACTTCGGTGTTGTAGCTATTGAAAAAGGAGCCTTCTGGTCGCCCTTGACTACGGTCACCAACTTTACTTTTACTTACTTTATTAAAATTAGGCCAGGTCGTCCTTGCCTGGGTTGAGTGATTCGTTTGTATTCCGGATAATTTTCTAGAACAGAATATGGCCTCTTCATACACCATTTTTTAGCACGTTCGGATTTTATCCGCTTGCACTGTTCCCAATGGATCACCTTTAGAACTCAGTCAGGCTTCTTCATGTACAGCCTGCCGCATTCACTAATGAGGCTGACTGTTTCAGAGAGTGAATATAAAAATATAAAATTATAAAAATGTTTGCAAAGAAATCTCACAATTCCCAGTTTTTTCATAATACGGGTCCATTAGCATAATATTCCGAATGTTTGCCAATGACTCGCGGTTCAAGGTTCAATCCCGGTTCGAGTCATATCAAAAACTCAAAAAATGATACTTGATTCCTCCTTGCTTAACACTCACTATTATAAGGTATGGATCAAGGGTAAGTGGAGAAATTAAAGGAAAGGAGTAGCACCTTCCCCTACATCTCAGTGTAGTAGCTATTGGGAAAGGAGCCCTCGGATCGCCCAACTTTCCTAAGTATTATATTTTATTATTATAATGCTAAAACATTAGGGGAAATTAATATCGTATAAATAGACTGAAAGATTGATATTCTCTCTCCGATTATATATATATATATATATATAACAATCCAGGGAATTGAGGAACGTCCTCCTCGACACCTCAGTGTAGTAACTATTGAAAACGGAGCCTTCGGGTTACCCTCGACAAAGGTCGCCAACTTTACTTTATATATATATATATATATATATATATACATTGTGGATATCCTCCTAAGAAATGAACGCGATGACATGAGTTTAAATCCTGGAAAAGGTTGTTTACCTTTTACATTGCGCTAAGATCCTTTGGAAAGGGTTGCATCAAATTATTCCTTCTCTAACTTTTGGTAAATAGTAGGGCAGACTAGGATCTTTAACGTTCATATGGCAACCGGCCAAGGAGAAGACAAACTGATAGTCTACGCTTAAAAATTGACCTTGTATCGCATTCTCCTCGTACGGAGAAGTTGCAAAATATACACGCTCATATATATAGTCATCCACAGACAGACTGTTTTGTTGTGTCGTTACAAACGCGAGGTGTTTGAAGCTAGAATCGAAACCAGGCAGATTTTACGCCAGCCAGATATGCTACCGTACAGTCACGAACAAACTCAGCATAAGCGAAAAGATTTTAACGTATATGTATCGCTTTTGTTTTGTTTACATATGTAAATCTAACGGCTTCCGAGTTCTCAGAGTTCACCAATCATCGTGATTAGTGCGCCTGTCCAGTTGTTGGGTCACATTTCGGCCGGCCGTGTTAGGAGTTGCACCGTTCCGGTCGGGTGTGCCTCATCACTGGAGATACCTCTGGCCTCAGGCTTTAAAGTTCCCCCAGGCTTTAACCCTCTTCGGAGAGATTGGGTTCATCACATGGCGCCTGAGGCGCCCCTCTTTAAGGGAATGCCGATGGGGCCCCAGGCATTTTTGAAAATGCCGGGCGTGTGTGAGCTACAGCCCTGAGCCCGGAACCACCATAAAAAGGCCTTGTGCCATACTCGTCCGGTTGGTGGACCGGAAGACAAATACAGTTTATTAGAAGATCTTTGTATTACGCGAGTGGAAACCGGTAATTCCTTCGCCAGAAAGCTCAATCCTCGCCGGTGGGCAAGTTGGAAATACATTGATCCTAATTTGGAACGGTGGAAAGAGAATAAAATAATTATTCGCTCGCATTTTGTTAAGTCGAAAAGACTAAAAGGACACAAATTCCAGAAGCAGCGAAGTGAGAATATATTTTTCTTATTAATTTTAAGCCGTAGTTATCGAAAAGTATTGGATATCTAAATATTTTTGTGCGTTGTGTAAAGATCTCATTGAAATTTAAAGTCTTATTCTTCTAAGGTTCGAGTTAAGTGACATCATTGAAATGTATATAAATGGAAGTATTGGATTCACCCACAAATGGTTAAATATAAAAGTAGCGGGGCTTAAACAAACTTAAAATTAAGAAATAAAAGGTAGAGAATCAGTAACCTGATCGTACCGGAAAGGTCGAATTCCGTGAAAATAAAACATGCGAACTCCATAATCATTAAGTCATCTTGTTTCGACTTGTCACTGGGTGTGAGATTCTTGAGAAGAGGCAGATAATGTTTTACGTATCGAACAAGCGTGTAGCATCACTCACAAAAGATAGACATCTCCTCAAGCCCCACAGTAACGGAGAAGAAGCAACATGCGCAGGTTTGACATGCTGGGAACATATAGTTATGAATCTGCACGTTGGCTTCTGTAGGGCAACCTAACGTTGCAACATTGTTGACAGAACAGCAGCATGTCTGATATGTCGTGAGTGTCTGAGAAGCCCTCTAGGGAGTAACATTGCTCACTCAGAAAACTAGGAAAGGTCTAGAAAAGGTGACTCAAACAAATGCCAGTTCAACCATCAAGCTGGTCAAAAACTTGCGGCAGATGGCTGTTCACAACACCAAGAAGGACACGAAGGGAAAATACAAAAGTAAGAAACATGTAATGATTGTTAAAACGTAGAATATCGTGACGCTTTTTGACCACAAGGGGGTAAACAACTCTGGACGACGAACAGCAAGGGATTTTATTCAATACAATATTCACATTATCCATATTTACCCAACCCCTCTGCTCGGGCAGGATATGACACAAGGTCAATTTTTAAGCGACGCTTAACAGGTTTGAATTCAGTGTTTTCCTTCTCTTAGACTAGTTGCCGCACCAAGGCTGAAGAACCCAGTATGTCCTATTATTTACCCATAGCTGGAGGGAGAATAATTGGATTCATACCTTTCCCAAGGGTATTAGTGTCATGTGAAATGCAATCAGCCTCGTCCAGGATTACACCACGGGCACCTCCAAATTAATACAATATTCACATTATCACACTTTCAGGGAGGAGGATCAGCTAACAGAATTTGGCACTGGATACAGCTTCTTCTGAAAAGGTAAATCAAAGGAAGTAAAACGAAGGATCGTGTTGCAATTCGGGCAAAATTATCTAACCTATATAAAAACTTCTTCAACTGGCTCATTGGCATGATGAGTAAAATCGCCAATGGCCCGGAGACCGTGTTTCAATCCCAGGTCGGGTCATACCAAAAACTCAGAAAATGGTACTTGATGCTGCTTTGCTTAACACTCAGCACTATAAGGTACGAATCAAGGGTAAAGTGGAACAATCCAAGGAATGGAGTAGCTGCCCCCTTACACCTCGTTATGGTAGCTATTGGAAAGGGGGCTTTCGGGTCACCGGCTTTAATTTTTTTACTTATAAGACCTTCCTATGCTCTTTAAGATAGAATCATGCGCCTTTGGGTCTCTTTAGTATGCCGCTATTTCATGATTATCCTTTCTGTTTATGCTGTCACTCTTAACAGCAACAAGAGTTCTATTATAAGCCTTTCATAATGATCTTAAGTCAGTTCTATCCTCGATTCCAAACGTTCACAAAATCGTGTTGGACGTGATTACGAGACTTGGGGAACACTATAAAAGAAGTAATATGAATTGTAATGCTCTTCGCTTTGTCCAGTTTTTCTCTGCATTCAAACTCATTATTTACAACACCGTTTCTCAACAGACGGAAATTCACAAGATTATCTGGATACACCCGAGATCCAAACAAACACATATCCTCGATCATCACCAAGAGAAGACACGTTTATGATGTTTGCAGGCTGTAGAATGTAGGGCGGACCATAAAATATGTTGTACAAGGAATATCTCGTGGCATCAAATAAGAATAATGTAGTAAAATCCTTACTTCAGCAAAGTTACGGTATATGAAAAACTAGTGATGGTTGGGTATCTCTGAAAAAATCCAGAAAGCATACAACTGACATGAAAAAATTACAAGGTTTGATCAGACAAATTTTCAGTCCTTAATCCTCATTTGTGATACCCATCAAGTCAAAGTACGGATCTTCCCTCTTTAAGGATCACGCGCTGGATTGAGCACATCACAGATCTTTTTAATAATTCATCATTTTATTATAGAATTAGTTATCAATAATTTGTCTCAAAAAGATATAATCTATGAGGTGATGGATTCTTCCAATGTTGTTGAGAAAACACGTCATTTAAACGTGTAGCATCACTCACAACTCTTGACGATATTTCTCTTAAGATCCTTCTTCATGAGGAAGTCAAATTCGCTGCAGAGATCCATCAGCTGATATTAAACGTCTAGTTGAGTGCCCCAGAACTGGGTTAGTGTTATTTAAATCTCACAGCGCGAATAAAAGGGACTCAAATCCCTCTGTGGAAATTACAGAACAATAAACCTGCTGTAAGCGGTTCACAAGGCTTCTTCAAACCTTTTGCTCGATTGGTTAAAAAGAATGGCTATGCCCCTATTATCCCTGAAAGTCAATGTGACTTTAGATCAGTTGGGGTACGATGGACAGGATTTTTCTTTGATAGTTAAATCCAAAAGGAATTCTACGAACATCGTGTAGCTCTTCACCAGATCCTCGCTGATTTAGCCAAAGCTTTTTGATTCTGTCAGTTGGACCGCTTTGTGGAACATTCTCGGCAAACTCAGCAGTCTACCACAATTTATCAAAATGCTCATGCAACTACACCATGAAATAAAAGCTCGCGACAACATCAACATTCGGAACTTATTTCCATTGATAACTGAGTTCAAAGGCTTATTAAATAAGATTCCAGACTTTTTTCGTATGGGCACTTTTATTGATAGTACACACATGAAACTCTAGTCTCCTTCGAAGTAATCTCCTCCAGCTACAATGTACTTGTTGTACAGTTCCAACAACTTCTGGTAGGCCCCATGGAAGTCCTCTTGTGTGAGCGTGTCAATGACCTTCGTCACAGCCTCTTTCATCTCCTCAATTGTCTCATAACGACAGCCTCTGAGCTTAGGGAATAACCAAAAGTCACAGGGAGCAAGGTCTGGACTATAGGGAGGGTGACGAACTGTCTTGATGCTCATCTTGGTCAAATAGTCTGTGACAAGGATGGAGTTGTGGACAGTTGCATTGTCCTGGTGGAAATGCCACTGACCCGATTTAAAGAGAGCTGGCCTCTTCCTTAGGAATCTCTTCCTGAACTCCCTTAAAACCTCTACATATTATTCCTTGTTGACTGTCCGTCCAGCGGGAACCCAGTGCATATAGATCATTCCAGTGCTGTCAAAGAAAAGGGATCATCAATGGTTTGTGGGTGGATTTGCTCTGTCTGGCCTTCTTGGGTCTGGGAGAGCCAGCATGCTTCCGCTGGAAAATCTGCCACTTTGTCTCTGGGTCATATCAGTAGATCCAGCTTTCATCGCAGGTCAGCAGAGCATCAAGAACTGTGGGATCTAAATTGATCAGCTCGACCATCTCCCTGCTGTCATGACAACGTCTTTCTTTCTGATCTTCTCTGAGCACCCTTGGGACAAACTTCGCGCAAATCTTCCGCATCTTCAGTTCCTCTCGAATAATTGTGTGTACGGTTCCCACTCTGACATCAAACTGTGTACTTATTGCCTCTATAGACACACGACGATCCTTATCCTTGAAATACTTTATTTGGCCAATCAACTCTAATGTTCTGTCTTCCTTACTCCTTCTAAACCTCTCATCATCCCTCACAGACTCCATGCCTTCCTTGAATCTCTTATGCCACTCAAAAACTGATTCTCGATTCATGCAAGATGGTCGAAAAGCAATCTGAAGCATTCCATACGTTTCTGTGGCATTTTTTTCAAGTTTAAGACAGAATTTTATTGCATATTGTTCTTCTAAAGTGTCCTCCCGTCCAGATTGCATTTTTGAAATTCACCAGCTGTGACAATCAGATTTTAGTTGGGTGTATTCCAATTGCTGCTCTAGCTGTTGATTTGAACCTGAAATCATAAAAATTGGTCAGTCATCTCATAAGATGTATAGCAAGAAGATACTGAATTTTCAAGAGTCTACGACCATTTTACATGCCTGTACAAAAAATTCTGGAAACTTATTGAAGGCTCCTCGTATTTTGTTGTAATTCTCTCGTACGCTTTTCAAGACTGTGATATCGGGGTCTGCATTTCATTCGTAACCCTAAATAAAGTCTATGATCTCACACGCTTTAATACAAAGTTGAAAACTTTCAAGACTCTCGTTCAGAGCTGTTCTACGTTAACGATGCCGATCTCGTAACTCCCACTGAAGAATATATGCAAAATATATTGTATCTCTTCTCAAGAGCAAACACTACTTTTGGGCTTATCATCAGTTCGAAGAAGACAAAGACCATTTTCACTCCACCGTCAGCTGGGGCCATAGAATAAGGCGACTGCATCTCTGAAGAGGGTAAAGACTCCCCAAATGATTGCCCTGAATATAACATTAAACAATCTGATGGTGAGGCTCCAGTCTTAGAGCTTTAGGAAATATGAAGTGCCCCTTCATTGCCATTGCTCCCAAGTCTACTCTGACTTACCAGTCGAATAGAACTGTTTGACATTTAAACTGCGTGCAAACAAATGACTTATGCTAAATTGAATTGTTAGAAATAAAACTGTTTGACCAGTAAACAAATGACCGATATTTGATTAAATTGTTAGTGATACATTGAAATATTTATAACCATCTAACTCTGTTCAAAACAAATCAGTGATGTTGATTGGTTTGGCTTGCTTGGGTTTAATGGTATATCAACCATTGTAGGTTATTTAATGCTAAATCCTTTTTATACATATATATTAGATATAGATTATTTAGTTTGGTTGGGGTTTATATCATATCAACCATTGTAGGTCATATATATATATATTAGTATTATTCGGTCCAGTTTAACCAGAGTTGGGATTAATTCCTTCAGGACAAGAAAATCATTCAAGAGCTGAACATTTAAATTTTCCTGGTAGAGAGCTCAATGTAATTAATTTTACAGAGCAATATATATATATATATATATTTGGTTGTCACTAAATCACTTTGTGGGTTTGTGTCGAACCAAGTGCAATATAATATGGAGAGTGCTCAATATCTAGGATAGAGCTATTATATAATAATAATAATAATAATAATAATAATAATTAATTAATACTAGATATATATATTTAATTCAGTGATGATTGTTGTTTTGCAAAAAACTCCATGAAACCCAGTCTAAATTCCATGAATCAAATATATCTATCTATCTATATATATATATATATATATATATATATACTCCACTCCTTTCTGGTTTTATTTTTCCTCTTTCTACTAATCCTATTTTCGTCTCTTTCCTTTTTTTCTTCTTTGTCCCCTTTTTCGTTTCTCTCTCTCTCTCTCTCTCTCTCTCTCTCTCTCTCTCTCTCTCTCTCTCTCATTTAACATTCCCTACTCTTTACTCAGTAAGTCTTGCAACATTTTTGTGGCCGAACACGTTCTCCTCCAGTCTTTTACTTCTTCAATGGCTTTTATAAGCTCATCTTACTGAAAAGGCATTGAATAAGGAATAGAGTTTCTTCAGTCGGCTTCAGGCCACCCGGACGAGTACGCATTGCTTAATCAAGAAATTCGTAAGCGAGATAAATCTGTTCTAAACATAAGGGCAGAAACTAATTAACTTTAGCTTTTTTTTCCCGGCATGCATTTGCCTTCCGGTTATAGTGGCTGTACACGCCATCTTATATTAACCTATTGTACCTATCTCTCATTCCTTTCTTTCTCTGTCTTCTCTTTTTTATTTTCTTTCTTCCCTTCTCTTTTTCCTTTCATTACATTTTTCTTTGATTTTTTTCTTTGATTTTTTTCTCTTTTTTCTTCATTTCCTTCTTCTCTTCTTTCGTCTATTTTTTTAATTTTTATTTTAATTGTCTTTTTATTTTTCCATCTCCTTCATCTTTGTACTGTTATTTTTCCTCATTTTCGTTGAAAGTTATTCCTCTTTCTTCTTTCCTTTCTTTTTTCTTTTCATACATTTTCTTCTTTCTTTTTATATCATGTTCTTTTTTTCTATCTATTCTTTATCACTCTGTCCTTTCTGTTCCTTTTCCTTCTTTTTCTTTTCTTCTTTCTTTTAGTCCTTCCTTCATTTATCGATCTTTTCTTCATCTCTCAATCCTTTCTTTTTCTAATTTTCTCCCTTTTTCTTATTTCCTTTTTCTTAATTCTTTGCTTTCTTTCCTTTTTTTCTTTTCTTTTCCTTATTTCGTTTTTTTTTTCTTTGCCTTTTTCCTCTTCCTTCTTTTTTCTTTTCCTTTCCTATTCTTCTTTCTTTTTTATCGTACCTTCATTTTTTGTCTATATTTTCTTTCACTCTCTCTCCTTTTTTCGCATTTCTTTTCTTTTTCTTCTTTCTTTAATCTTTTGATTTTTGCTCTTTCTTCTTCTCTTTTCTTTTCCATTTTCCTCTTCCTTTTTTTTTTATCTTTCCTTCGTTTTTTCTTTATCCCGCTATCCCTTTTTCTTCTTTCCTTATTTTATTTCCCGTTCATTTTTTCTTTCATTTTATAACATCGCTTTCTTCATTTTGTTTATTCCCCTCTCATATCTTTCTAATTCCTTCTTCCATTCAATTTTCTGCCTCTAGTTTTTCATTCTATTCTTTCTTAGTTGCATTTTGGTTTTGAGGTCTAAATGGCTGAACCCAGTCTGGAACTGCCTGTGATCTGACCCTTAGCGCTACTGGGTAAAGATTTAGTCGTTGTAAAAGAAACCAAGGTGGCTTTGCCGGATTATTTTTCGCAGCGGAGGGATAACAAAAATGAATAAATAAACAATGTACTGGAAACAAGTAATCCGTCAAGTTGTTTCGAAGCAAACGGTCACATTACTCACGCAAAAATAGTTTATCCAAAAGTTGGTGTTCATGAAGAGGAAATGAAAATTTAAAAAAGACCCAAAATGTAATTCTTTGTCAGATATATTCTTAAGAAAACTACGAATCCTAAGACAAAAAGACGGCTGTTTTCTATATGTACTAGAGCCATTCAATAGATTTGGTGAATTTTATCCGAAAAGTTGGCAATAGGAAGTACTGTTTACTGTTCCATTTTTTTTTCCTGGTGATTAATAGAAATAGCTCTTTCATGTCCTAGAAAAAAAATCGGTGTGACCTTTTCCTTACCGAAGAGTCTGTATACTTCCACTTCATCAAATATCTTTTCGATTCAGACTTCAATTGGCAAACCAAAGTTTAGCTCATTTGTTAAGATTTTTTTTTTACTATATGTTTCTCGGTAAACATCACACAATCGTCTGTAAATTTAATATTGTTTGTACTTGTTAGCAACCAAAAATTTCATGACAGACCTCTGTTCAAGTCTGGAGCACGCTCTGTGAATTGCCATCATTTTAAATAGTCTCAAAATAAATATTTTGCGAGATTAAACGATGTTCGCTAAAAATGTATCCTAAATAATGTAGTTGACATTAATGTAAAAAAAAACGTGTGTAAATTTTTGTCTTTTTGAGAAAAAAATCCCTTATTTATTTAATAATCCCCGTATTTACTTTATCATTTTTTGAAAATTCCAAAACTTCTTCATGATATCAGAAAACAGTTCAATTTATAATGCATGTATTGAGTAAAAACTTCCGTCACAGACTGGATGTGGCACAAGGTCAATTATTGCATAGCCGTAATGAAGAAACGTCAATACTTGTTTATAAAATGAATACTCTCTTCTTTATTACTCAAAAGGGTTGAAATTGGCTGTAAGTATGTGTGCGTGTGTGTGTGTGCGTGAGAGAGAGGGGGGGACAAAGGGATTCGGACACAGGACTGCTATATTGACATCATATCTTCTTAACCCATTTTTCACCGCGAGGCCACATCATTCCCCAGGGTCGTGCCAAAAGCGGCTTCCACTCTGATTACCCGCTTCTCTTGACTAACCACCTGTCTGTGGCTATTTGTGTATATACAATTTTCATAACGTCTATGCATTCCTTCCGGTTCTCATTCCGGCTCTCAACCCCCGTGATCTACTTCCGCTGTTCTATTGTTTACACAGATGAAACATCCTGTTTACGTATTCCACAATAACCGGCTGTCAAAGGTCAATATGCTTAAAGTTATATATCCTTGAAATTTATTAAAAAAACTTTCATTGTGCTGTTTTCAATCTTGAATCGATTGCCACTAGCCTGTTTTATGTGTTGCCATATACTAAAACGATATCAACATTGGTATAATATGGACTGCAACTGACTAATTAATGACCAAATGCAAATCTGATCTCTCAGATAAAATCAAACGGGAATTCTTCCACGCTTTAGCCGTATCAGTACTACTGTACGGTTAAACTACTTGGAAATGCTTGGAGAAAACGCTAGAGACGAACTACGTAAGGATGCTGCGTAATGATGAGAAAAAATCCAGGATGCAGCACCCGACAAAAAATTGTTGTATGGCCACTTACTTTCCATCTCACAAACCATCTAAGAAGTAAAAACAGGTGGAGAAGTAAAGACAAACTCAAGGATAATGTTCGCCTATGGACTCCTGTACATTGACACACAAGTGACCAGCAAAAATTTGCATTCGCTAGCACTGTGTTTACACTAGGTGTCGTCTAGAGGATTTACTAAGTGCAATGGCCGACAGGGGTTGATGGTGACTGCGAGTCAAAATAAATCTATGCAATCTGCACGCCTTGATGATGATCATCATCATGATGAGAGGATTTATTACATAATTTTAGTTAATAAGTAGAGTGTTTGCCAATGGTCCGGTAGATCGGGGTTCAATCCCAGGTTGAATCATACCGCCGAATATCATAAGATCAATACGGCAATTCGAAAGGATTAACAAAAAATTATGTAGGCAAAAAATGTCTATTATGTTCAATCAAATACATATAGTAAGTAAAGTTGGCGAATTTAGTCGAGGGCAACCCGAGGGCTCCCTTTTCGATAGCTACTACACCAAGATGTAGGATAAGGCGTTACTCCTTTCCCTGGATTGCTCCACTTTATCCTTGATCCCTACCTTATATTGCTGATGATATATATATACCAAGTAAATAAAGACTGTGAGTATCCAAAGAAATTAATAATTTAGGAAAAATAATTTTCATGTACTGAACTAAAACAAATGATAAAAAACGTTGAATAGAGCCTCAATACCACTAAAATCTAAATATAAAGAAAGATGAATAATTCTTTGAAACAGGTAAATAATTAAATACGTTTGAAAAATTACTAATATATTTCAAAAAATATTTATTCGGAATTGTAAAAAGTTTTCCAGTTAAACTAGATTTATAAAAACACTACATAGCTTTCAAATAATACTCATAAACTTGAAATCAGGTTACTGATATGAAATAAACAAAATTAATAACGACAAAAACTGTAAATTAAAAAAAAATCTTAGCCGTTAATTTTTTAAATAAAATACATCACCACGCGATATAAAGTGAAATATATTGCTGGCGTTTAACGGAAAATAAGGAAAAAGTAACCAAACTCCATTTGAATTCCATCTGACGAGCTAGAATAAGTGAAATAGATCTATTAGGGAAATGAATACTATTTCTAAATTTCTTGTTTTTTAAACATATATATATATATTCTTTAAAGATGCATAACATATATGCATAAGTACCGTTTTTTTTTTAAACGAGCCACCGTTCATTTGTTTGCAAACAGTTAAATGGTTTTAAGGATTGCTATTTATTGTTTGCACACAGTCCAATGGTTCCAAGCTTTGATATTTAGTTTGCACATATTTGAATATGATTTCAAATATAGTAAATGATTATATAGTTCTGATTGACCCATAAATGTGACCCTAACGAGTACAACTACTCCGTATGAAGTGACAGTAAAGAAGTACTCCACATTCCCCCAAAATCTAGGACAGGAACCGCACCATTAGATAGTTTATTATTATTTTCAGGACATTTTTAAGTGGGGGTCTTACCACTCTGCAGAGAAGCAGTTGGCTTATTATACAACCCCACCTCACACACGGCCTGATTAGGCACATACCAAGAAAGAAGTCTGAATTCGTTATGAGGTAGGCTTCGAGATGTAATCTAAAGATTCTGGTTTCAAATTTTACTCAAACCGCAGTATAACTGAGTTGGCAGAGTGATCCCCAGTCAAAGAAAGCCAATTGCCGTAGCTGTCTCGTTGGCTCCCATATTTTCAATAAAGTCCAAACGTTTTTTTTTGTTTTTTTTTTCTTTTAACAACTTTCTAAGCATTGGCACAAATCAAAAGCATGGATCCCTATCCCATCCTGAGAATACGCATTTGATTTCATAATTTTTGCCAGAAGTTGAAAGTCAACTGTTTGAATGGGCATGTTTACTTGTTTCCTATTTCTTTGCTTAATGACATATCAACCTTTGTAGGTTATTTAATGCCAAAGCCATCCTTGTAGATGAACAGCAGGGATACAATTTAGCTCTTAGTTTGGAGACGAAGGGGGTTCATAACGTTCCTAAATGTATTGGCCTGAAAGTGAATGGAATAGCACGATGGGAATTCGAACGCGCTTACTACGATTCCGCAGTCCAGCACTTTTACCATTGTGCTACAGGTACTCCCATTGTTTTTACTTATGTGAAGATTCATGTCAAAGATAGTCGTAATCCAGGATTCATTGTTAGAGATATTTCCCGAAAGGTTTGGAATTTCAATCTATTTGCCACTTGTAATCAGTATAGAGAGGGTGTCATTATCAATCCAAAGATAGGGGAAGAACAGATGAATTCATAACTTTCCCAAGGACATTAGTGCAAAGTGAAATGCAAACAGACTCCTCCATGATTTGAGCTCGATTCACCGTCTCTATGATAATAACCGTTACGCTAAGCATGCCGCTTTTGATTTAGGAGACGTTTAGAAGATTTGTTTTGGTAAATGTTTACCTTTTAACCCATCAGATTTTAGGGAAAACTAAAAATGAGATACTCCTTTTTTTTTTGGCGAATACAGCCCGTAAAAAATATCTGTAAAGAAGAAATTTTGAAAAAAAAAACACCCAATATTTTAGAATTTTGGCGGGGGTCAATTTGTTATATAAATTTAACGTAAAATGATCACCCATTTCCGGATCAGCAAGCAATACTGACGAAAAGTGATAGCGGTAAAGGGACGTGTAACCATTTTTTTTTTTTTCATTTTTTGTAGGGAAATCAGATGGAGAAGGTAGAGGTGTTAACTAAGCTCATTTGGGGTGGGGATCTTTTTTCGCAATAAAAATTTTTAAAAATAGCGTGTTAAATAAAAATTGGGGGGATTTTTTTAAAAAAGCGCTCACGTTTCAGCAGAAAAAAAGAAAATAAGGCATATTGTGTGGTTGGGGGGGGAGACTCTAACTTTGGCCAATGTTTTTTTTCAATTTTGTACTTACTTTTCTTTCCTGGCACAGCTTTAGAAGATGTTTTTTAAAATGAAATAATCTTTTTTATCCAATTAAATTTTCTTTTTCTGTTTTTAGTCATAGTTTCTTTGGGGGTGGATACATAATCCTTTTATTTATCCATTTTTTTTTTTTTTTTTGCTTTGTGCGTGCATGGGCGTGTGTTAGAGCTTTTTGGCACTATTCTTCATCCGTTTTTTCTAGATGTTTCTCGAACGAGGAAATTGCATCATTTCTTATAGAGTCAATATTTGGATTTAGCTGACCCAAGATGCCTTGTCGATCGTGTTCCATCAATTATTACAGTTGTATTGTCCAGTTATTTTTAAACGATGGGAAAAGTATGGAATTTCTGCGTTTCCATGGCATCTTAACCAACGACTGTCACCTGCCTCCATTGTAAATCCATATATACTCACAGAAAAGACCAGAAAACATGGCGTTGTCGAAAAACAATGGGGTTGTTTGGCGGAATTGAGAGTTTAAGCAAACGAAGGTTTGTTGTCACTTTAAACGGTCCAACTTGTGATAAAAGAAACAGCGCGACATTTCTTCCACTGACAGAAAAGTACATAAAACCGGGTTGAATAAATACAGTGATACTTGGCCGGTGTACAAAAGCATCAGTTCGTGAGGTTTACGCTACAAACCACTCAGAAAATTTTGTGACAACGGAAGAAATCCACACACTGACAATAGAGAGACTTTGGCGCGATCTCAAAGAATGGATTAAGCGACCAGGTATGAAGTCCAAATATATGCACCAGTACCTTGCGAGGTATTTGTCTGTTTCCTCAGTTTCGGATAAACCAACTATGGTGCATCAATTTTTTATCCGAGCGGCAAGATTTTGTTATAAAATAGCCGAGGGATTTCGGTTCATGCCTTTGAGTTTAGTTAGGCTGAGAACCTTTCTGCTCAGCACATGGGTTAGTTAGGTGCAACATTGAAGCAGGCGTTAACGCGGGTGCGCGCGGGCGGGTGAAGGTGTCACTCAGATGTCATAATAGTCCGAAACGAACCGAGGTGACAGGGTGCGGGTGACGTCACGCACCGGAAGCGCGCGGAGGTTTGTGTGAGAATCTGAAGAGAGAAAGAGTTGAATACTAGACGCCAAACGAGAAGGATCGACTTTTGGAGCTCACAGACGCGAGGCGAACTTACGCCCTATGGGAGCCGCTCGAGTTGGGGGCCAAATGAATAAGACAGCATAGAAGATTGTGTCTCTCCTCCTTACGTCGAGACCTTTAACTCAAAGTTAATAAAAAGGTTTCGTATCTGAACAAGAAGTCGTTACGTGTTTTCAAATTTCGAGATTCATATGTTCTATCGTAATCAACATTCGATGTCCATTTCACCCATTTCGCACGTGGCCATATTCGTGGATATGGCTATGCAACAATTGTACCCCACTTTTTCAAACCGCGAGCGTTATAATTGCCGCAACCCATAAAAACTGATCCTTCGTCGGAAAACGACGAAAAAGAACCCCAGAAAAAGAAAAAAAATAATTGACTAAAAAAGATTTTTTTCATTTTTTGAAAAAATCCTCTGAAATGTCCAAAGTTAGAACCCCCCACCACACAGTTTGTTTTATTTTTTCTGAAACGTTGGGGGTTTTATTATTTTAAGTCTTTTCATCACTTATAAAAAATCCACCGCCCAATTTTTTTACCACATTATTTTTTATTTTATTGCAAAAAAAATGGACAAATATTGTTTCCATCTCCCCCTTTTTTTACTAATCCCCCCTTAATAAGCTTAGTTAACACCTCCACCCTCTCCATCTGATTTCCCTACAAAAAATAAAAAAAGAAAATGTGGTTACACGTCCCTTCACCTCTATCTCTGTTCGTCAGTAATGCTTGCTGGTCAGGAAGTGGGTGATCATTTTACGTTAAATTTATATCATAAATTGACCCCCACCAAAATTCTAAAATATTGGGTTGTTTTTTTTTTCAAAATGTGTTCTTTGCAGATATTTTTCAGGCTGCTTACATGTATTCACTAAAAAGAAAAAAAAACAGAATCTGATTTTTAGTTTTCGCTAAAATCAGATAGGTTAAAGAGTAAAAATTCACCTTTGTTTTTGTAAAAAAACAAATCCTTAATGGATTATTTTTTTCGCCACGAAAGAAAATTGCATATTTGTGCCCTCAAGTTAACTGAACAGAATCTTTAAAAAATGTTTATTAATCTTATAAAATAAGTATATTTAGGCAGCATTTCTTCGTTAATGCAAATTTCATTAAACATAATAGACATTTTATGTCTACATATTTTCTTTTGGATCCGTTCGAATTCCCGTATTACTTTTATTGTATTCTAGGGGAATTGATTTATGTATTGTCCATAGTTGTATGTATCCCTAGTACTTTCTCCCCTGATGATGGCCCAAAGTCGGGCAGAAAGTACTAGGGATACATGAAACTATGGACAATACATAAATCAATTCCCCCAGAATATAATAAAAGTAATACGGGAATTCGAACGGATCCAAAAGAAAATATGTAGGTATAAAATGTCTATTATGTTTAATGAAATATATATATATATATATATATATATATATATATATATATATAAGGTTATTAATTAAAGTTTAAAATGTCTATTATGTTTAATGAAATTATATATATATATATATATATATATATATAAGGTTATTAATTAAAGTTTAAAATGTCTATTATGTTTAATGAAATATATATATATATATATATATAAGGTCATTAATTAAAGTTTAAAATGTCTATTGTTTAATGAAATATATATAAGGTTATTAATTAAAGTTTAAAATGTCTATTATGTTTAATGAAATTTGCATTAATCTTATAAAATAGACATCTAACGAATAATTTCAGAAATGTTAGAAATCAGTTATTTTTTTCCTTCTATTACTTTTTCTCATTAATTTTTCTTCCTTAGTCACAGGAAAACCAAAATTAGATAAAATGCATGTTATGCTCGTACCTTGAGTACAAGCAATGACAAGGGCTGTTATTGTTCTGCTAAGTCTCGAATAATTTTGCCGGTGGCAAAGACAAAATGAAAAGATGACAATGAGATCAAAGAAAAAGAAAAAATCTGATAAGTGGTCTCAGAAAAAAAATACCACTTACTTGATTAGTGTACTTTAATCTCCCTTGAAACCGATCGCAAACTGGAGAGACTTGTCTGTTAGTTTTAAATGCGATATCAACCTTCATGGGTTATTCAATGCCAAATCCAGCAGTGGTACTATTTAACCGATAGCTAAAAGGATAAAGGGGTTCATACATTTCCCAAGAGTATTTGTGCGAAAGTGAACGTAATAGCACAACTCGAGTTCGATTCCACAGTCCAGCGTCTTAACCATTACACTACGGAGACACCCAATCTAAGAGACTTTTTTTTTAATAATTGATTTTAAAGGCATATATACCTGTGAAGGGTAATTTTAGGTCTTGAATATTGGGAATTAAATTCAGTAAATGTTCATATTAATATTTTAAGTGGGGTTGTTTTTAAGGGGTTTTTTTTTTGTTTAGTTTTTTGGTTTTGGTTAGGTTGGTTGAGTTTTATGGTATATCAACCTTTGTAGGTTATTTAACGCCAAATCCATTTTTATGTAAATAATCAGTTCTATGTAAAACAGTTCAGTTTAGCATGAGTACACAGTTTAATTGTCAAAAACATTTCTATTTCAAACTATTCAGTTTATTCAAGCAGTTATATAGAACAATTCAGTTTAGTGTAAGTACAGTTTCAATGTCAAAAACAGTTCAATTTAAAACAATTCAGTTTAGCGTAAGCACGAAATTTAAATATAAGTACAGTTTAATTGTGAAAAACATTTCTATTTCTAGCTATTCAGTTTAGTCAAGCAGTTCTACTTCAGCTAATTCAATTTACTATAAGTACAGATTTTGTTTACACACAGTTAAATGTCAAAACAGTTCTATGTTAAACAATTAAATTTAGGGTAAATACAGTTTCAATGTCAAAAACAGTTCTATTTCAAATAATTCAGTTTAGCTTAAGCACGCAGTTTAAATGTAAGTACACAGTTTAATTGTCAAAAACCTTTCTATTTCAAGCTATTCAGTTTAATCAAACAATTAAGTTTAGCATAAGTATGCCGTTAGTTCTATTTACCCCATAGATATCAGGTGCTGCCACGCCGGGCCTGAGTGGACCTGGGAGCAATGGCAATGAAGGGGTGCTCCGTATTCCCCAAAGCCCTAACATTACAGGGACCTCACCATCAGATTGTTTGGTGTTATATCCTGGACGCTCATTCGGGGGTCTTACCTCTCTGCAGAGGTACAGTTCGTGTATTCTACAGCCCCAGCCGACTAGGCAAATGGTTTTGTTTTGGGTTGCGGTTTTTTGCATATAGTTCAATCGAATACGAATCTTTTTTTTTTTTTTTTTAAATTTCTTTCACCTATAGATGGTATCGAAAAGGTACTGCCTCTCTAATTCAGAGTGGAATTTGGAATTATAGCCATAAAGATGTATTCAACACGCCCTTGAACTGCAAAATTGCCTCATCATCAGGCACTTTTCAGAGTCAATAAAGGAAAGTTTCTTTTATTTCATTAAATTGTACCTCTGAAATTTAAGCTACTTATATGTCCTCTACCCGGTCACTAACTGTTTGATGGACCCTTTTTAAAAATCCCCAACTCTATTGTGACCGTTTCTTTCACAAATTGCAAGAGTCTTCGTAGTTGGCCCTTTTTATGTCAGTCTTCAGGTTCATCAGTGAGGGGAGAAGTTTACTACTACAATGCACGATAATCGTTAAGTTTATAAAACAAGCTTGGCAAAAAAAAGTTCCGACTGTAGAGCCGATTTTTGGTTTATAATGATTTTTCAGAATTTTTTTTTTCCGGAAAAGGCTTGTAAAATATCAAATGTAATTTTATCGGATGTTTTGCTTATTTAAAGGCTTTTCACTCAAAATAAAATCGTCTGTGAATTCTTCTAAGCTGTGTGTAAATCACCATAGCAATACATGTGTCAATGAAAATAGGCGCTATGATTTGTGTGCGCATGCGTATATATGTGTCTACGAAAATATAAAATAACATTTCTTCTTCTTCTTCTTCTTCTTCTTCTTCTTCTTCTTCTTCTTCTTCTTCTCATTATTATTATTATTTATTTATCTATTAATTTATTTATTTATCATTACGTCAAAACAGTAGAATTTTTATGAAGAGGAGAAAGCTTTGTATATGCCGAAGGCAAAATGGCTCTCAGATATAGAAATAGAAATATTGTACCCAGAAGGTTGACAAAAAAAAACTTTCATAATATTCTAATTTTATTTACGACAGTATAAAATATACTCGTTTAGTTTAGGGTGAGTATTTTTTCCTGAGCGATTCGCTTTCTTTCGCCATAGAACATTGTTCTTGATTTTTTTTTCTTTTTAAGTGTTTTCTAATTTTTTAGTTTTCTTTTTATTTCTTATCTAAAAACATGATTATCTTAGATACGTAAGCAAGCATGAAAAAATCATAAAAATAAGAATTTCATATATATATATATATATATATAGATACCTGATCATCAAGTGGAGCTGATAGCATGTATTCCCTTAACTCTCTCGTCATCCGTCCCAATCACCCATCGTTTTTGTCAGGTCTTCGAGACAACACCCAGTGTTCACATAGAATTAGTGAATACATGTTTTTGCCAACACTGGTGTGTCCCTCGGTAGAATCTCTCTGGATATCGTCGCTACTATGTTCGTGTCTGCTTCTCGAGTAATGCCCAAAATGTACGTTTTACTTTGATTGTTTGTGATATGAGAGGTAAGTGACCGTGAAGCTGCTGTTTTGTGGGGTGCAACTTCCTGGAATTGTTTAAACAACAGGCAGCATCCTTGTTAATTTCCTCGCAAGATTTTTCTCCCAACGCTTTATTGAAGTTCTGAGGTGCTGCCAGATAATAGTACTGATACGGTTACGGTTTGGAAGAAATTACTTTTTATTTTATCAGAGAGATTAGATTTCCAGATGGTCAGTAACCTGTCAATAGCATTCCATGCTTTACCAATGCGTATGTTGATATCGCTTTTAATAGATGAGATATTATTACCGAGTTATGTGGAATGATTTACAAGTTTTGGGGGCTTATCGTTTACTGTAGGTATGAACTCTATTTCATCTGAGTTCAAATAGTGGCAAATGCCTTTTCATCTCTGGCTATGCAGCAGACATTCGACTTGTGCAAGTGTATTTTTAAGGAGCGCTAGATCATCTGCGTAGTCTAAATCTGTGATCGTTTCTGTGGTATATCATCTACTTCTTGGCTTTTTTAGTGTGAAACCTTTTTCTTCTATTAGATTTATTGACGCTAGTAGCACGTAATCTAGCAGATTATAAGCAAATATGGTGCTTATCTATCTCCATGTTGAATCCCTGCAACAATGTCAAAGAAGTCGGTGTCTCCACCAGGTGAGCGAACCATTGCTTTCGTGTTTTTATAAAGTGTAATTATAGATGTAACAGTTTCTTTGAGGCGAATATATGGTGGTAATATTTGCTCCATCTTTTCTCTGTGTATGGAATCAAATGCCTAGGAGAAATCTGCGAATAGTAGCTTTTCCTCGAGCTTTTCGGCTTTTGATCGTTTTTAGAACAGTTTTTTTTTTAATTCTTCGAATACAATATTTTTTAACCATTTCCATTTAAAATTTATGCAATGAAATTCAATTTTTACCATCTTAGGCTTTTTAATGTTAGATATATTTTATATATATATATATATTCTTCGGTCAAGCAAGAGAGAAAAGTTTGCCTACTAAGTGTCAAGTTTTTACCTTGAATTAAATTGAATGCATGTGCTTTATCGTCGCAAAAACTTTGGTCTATCCGGCCATCATCAGAAGAATGCAATTGTTTTCCAATTTATATATCGTGGGATTTATTACATATTTCCCTAATATATGTATATATATATATATATGAAATATTTTCAACTATAAAATAGGATAGCAATAAAAAGCAAGGACTCTGAATTTCTCGTTATTTAACATCAAATCAGCCAAGACCCGTGAAATTCCTAAGTTGTTAGTCTTTATCATCTTTTTACGTGTTTTATAATCTAAAATATTGTAATATTACTAAACGTAATTTTGTATTGTGCACTGAAATGATTTGACTGATTAAAACGCTTTTAACGATAAATCTTAATAACAATAATAAGTGGATTAATTTCAGTCAGGAAACATTTTTTTAAAATTCTACCCCAAAATTGAAGATAAGGATGCTCGTGTTTAAAATGCTTTTTGTGTAACATCGTTGTGATAAAATCAGTCTTTTTTATTAGATATGCATTTGTCTTTTTAAAGTAATTGTTAACGGTGTTTCGCTCATGGAGTCATTAAACGTGTTGTTTATTTCCTTGTCTCGGCTATATTAATCTTTTCTCTTCAATTATTTTCTTAAAGTTTTCGTCGATATTTTGCCAATATTATTTACGGCTAAGTTTTAAAATTTCTGCTTCGGATGTGAAACCTGCTTCATTGCAGAAATTTTAGGGAGTTTGGTTGGATTTGGTTTTATAGAATGTCAACTATTGTAGGTTATTTAATGCCCAATCAATTTTTATTTAAATAAACAGTTCTATTTAAAATAATTCAGTTGAGCATAAGTACATAGTTTAAATATCAAAAACAGTACTATTTCAAGCAATTCAGTTTAGCATAAGAACACTGTCTAGTTCTATTTAACCCATAGATTGGACCCTATCAAGTGCTACCACTCCGGGCCAGAGTGGACCTGGGAGCGATAACAGTAAAGGGGTACATGTTATTTCCCTAAGATACAGAATTACCGATTGTTTCGTATCATAAACAGGACATCCATTGAAGAAGTCTTACCCCTATCCATTCAGTATATTCTGCTGCCCCAGCCAACTGGGTCATTTGAGAAGTACCTTATACAGTGAAGATGTATATATATATATATATATATATATATGAGTGTGTGTGTGTGTGTGTGTGAGTGTGTGTGTGCGCGTGCGTGTGTGTGTGTATGTGTGTTTCTATGAATGTATGAATTATTTTTAAATACATGCGAATGTATGTCGATACCGAAGTGGATGCATTAACTTACTGCCTTAACGTATATATATATATATATATATATATATATATATATAATTGTGTGTGTACAAAAACACACATATAAATGCATGTATTCAGAGAGAAAGAGGGTAATAGATAGATAGATAGATAGATAGATAGATAGATAGATCATGTCCTTAGCGAAATTCACAAAAAAATCAACTAAAAGAGATAACAGAAATATCAACACACACACACACACACACACACATATATATATATATATATATGTGTCTGTGATAACAGAAATATCAACACACACACACACACACACACACACACACACACACACATATATATATATATATATATATATATATATATATATGTCTGTGTGTGTGTATTAACTTTCTCTCCATCACAGCACCTTGGCAACGGGATTTTGCTGGTAAACGCTTTGTGTTAAAGAATATTTTAAAATATAAGTTCTATAAATATTGTGTTGACATTACATTTTTCTTGACTTGTTTGATGATTAATTTTCTTCAATCTTTCAGACAAAAAAGTCATTAAGAAAAATTGATTCATTCCGAAGATATATTTATAATCTATTTTTATAAATACTTTTTTAATCACACTAAAGATCAGCAAGTGAGTTGCTTCGAATATTAATAATATTTTATATGTCAGAACAAAAGAAATAGCAAAGCATATATATATATATATATATATATATATTAGATGAGATTGACTTATGGCGAAAAATATGAGAGACTGACTGATAATCGAACATACAAACAATATAATTTTTTTTTTTTTTTTTTGCTTACCCTGTGATATCCATGTTATCAGTTCGATCTTCACCGGGTGCCTCTGAATTATGCCTTAAACTCTCAGAATGCAAAACTAGAGAATTATATGTATATACGCGTGTGTTGAAGGTGCTCATTGTGTAATGGCTATCGTCGTAGTAAATGGACACAGCGACCCGAGTTCAAATTCTGGACGAGGTTGTCTACAATTCACCTAGCGCTACTACACTTGAGAAAGGTATGAATCCAAATATTCTCCTGTTTGGTATAGTTAAACAGTAGGGTAGACTGTGTTCTTTAACTTTGGTTTGGCAACCAGTCAAGGAGAAATAAAACTATGAGTTCACACCTGTCAAATTCTGCTGTAAATTGACTTTTTGTCAGTAAGTAAGTAAGATGGCTGACCGTAGTTAAGGGCCAGCTGAAGGGTCTTTTTTCTATTTCTACAACACTGAGTTGTAGGGAAAGGCGCTGTTCCGGGATTGAAAAATTAAATTTATGGTATAAAATAATTTTTTTTCAGGTGTGTCTTTGAACTTCTTGAAGTACATACGTAAATATACTATATTTACTCGAACGCACACACACACACACACACACACATATATATATATATACCGGCGAATTTGCCTAGTGGATAAGGTGTTGGCCAATGGACCGGGAGACCTGGGTTCGATCCCAAGTCGCGTCATACCAAAGACTTTAAAAATGGTACATGATGCCTCCTGGCTTAACACAGTAATATAAGGTACGTATCAAGGGTAAAGTGGAGCAATCCGGGGAAGTAGTAGCGCCCTCTCCTACACCTCAGTGTAGTAGCTATTGAAAATGGAGCCTTCTGGTCGCCCTCGATAATGGTCGCCAACTTTACTTTACTTATATATATATATACATATATATATATATGTGTATATATATATATATATATATATATATATATACTAACCCCTCTTCACGAGCAGAGCGTGACGCAAGTTCAAATTTCAAGCCGAGTTTAACGAGTTTGAATTAAATTTTTCTTCTCCTAGATTGTTTGCCATGCCAATGCTGAATAACCCCGTCTAACCTAATATTTACCAATAGTTGGAAGGAAAATAGTTGGATTCATACATTTCCTAAGAGCATTAGCGCTATGTAAATTGCCAACAGCCTCGGCAGTATATATATATATATATATATATACACGGTTATGTGTGTCTCTGTCCATATATGTGTTTATGTTAGTGTTTGTGTATTTCTACAGGACAAGAGAAAGGAAGTGATAGATAGATAGATAGATAGATAGATCTCTGGTTATCTAATGGAGATATACATATATTTCTTTTTAGTTCATGTGTGTGCATGCCTTCTTTTGGGGTTGCCGGGTTATATCAGTGACCAACTGGTAAGTGCCCGGGGGTAATTGAATGCTGTGATAAAGGAAGGTTGAAGACGCCATATTTGGCGTATCTGCGGCTGGATTACGTGGATCTGACCATACTGAGGTGGGATGACACAAATGGTTTGATAGGAGGGGAGAGAGGAAACTAATCGGTCGAGTGGAGGTTATGAAAGGAGAGATTTCGAATGAAAAAGAAGAAAAACAAAAGGAAACGTAAGAAAAATAAAAATAGAAAGGAAAAAAGAGTTAAAAATAAATAAAGAAAGAAAGAAAGAGAAACGAATGAAAAGGAGAATAAAGAAAAAAAGAGGATTGTGGTGAAGAGGAATAAAAACTTGAAAGAAAAATGAAAGAATGGAAAAAAAAAGGTACGAAAAATAGTAGACGGAAAAAAAGAACAAGAAAGAAACGAGAAAATAGAAAAGAAAGTCTAATTAAAAAGAAAGAAATCGAAATAAAGATGGTAAAGAAAAAAAAGAGAAAAGAAAAAAGAAGGAAATATCTGAAAGTGGGGAAGAAAGAATAAAGAATGAGAGAAAAGAAGGATAAGTAAAAGGGAGAAAGAAAAGATAAAAGAATAGAATGAAATTTGAAAGAGAAGAATGAAGGTTGAAAGAAAAGATGAAAATATAAAAGGGTGAAAGAAAGGATGAAAAAGAGGAAATGTAAACGAAAGAAAGAAAGAAAGGATGACTGAAAGATAAAATATAAAAGAGAGAAAGAAAGGATGAAAAAGAGGAAATGTGAAAGAAAGAAAGAAAGAATGGATGATTGAAAGATAAAAGAGAGAAAGAAAAGGTGAAATAAAGGAAGCAAAAATAAAAGCGAAAAAGCAAAGATGAAAGGAAAGAAGAAAATGTGAAGAAGAGAAATTAAGGATGACATTAAAAGAGAAAAATATTATTAAATTCGATTACAATGAATTGAGAATTTTTTCCACAAAATCAATCAAGCTTAAAATTTTCAATAAATGCATCGATAATCAATTGGCTGTCACAAGCAATTCGCTTCTTTTCTTTTGTGGACTTCCTCTTTCTCCACTCTCTTCCTCCGTTTGGCGTTGTGCAGTTTGGAGACAATATGGCGTCGCTTTAAGAATTTATAAGTCGGAATTCAGTGACTGCAAATCACGACTGGTGAAAGAAATCATGGAATTTGATTCAATATTTATGCATCGTCGCACGTCTAGAAGAGCCAGCAACTAATTATGCCATTTTGTTTTCTTCTCTGTTTTATTCTCATCATATTATTTAGACCAATGCTGGCTACATTAGAGTACGATGAAGAAACAGTCGTTTTGACTGCCATCAATAAGGTTACCTAGAAATAAATGAATTCTTCTTTTTTATGTTTTCAAATAAGATATTTTAAAAGAGGTGCTGAAAAGTTCATGGACTTACTAAGAAGAAAATAATTAGAAAGAAAGAAAGAAAGAAAGAATGTGCGAGGAAAATATGGGAAAAGAAAGAGAAGGAATGAGAATAGAAAAGGTTTGGTTTCATTTGTTTTTATGGCATATCAACCATTGTTGGTTATTTAATGCCAAATCCTATTTTTACATATATATTGAATATATGATTTATAAATACAATCTGTAGATACACACAGTTAACTAATCAAACTGTTCTATTTTTAACAATTCATTTTAGCATAAGTTAAATGATTTCAATTATTGCTATGTATCACTAACAATTCAATTAAACATCAGTCGTTTATTTACACACAGTGGTGTAATGGTTAAAGCGATAGACTGCGGAATCGTAGTAAGCGAGTTCGAATTCCAGTCGCGCTATTACGATCACTTTCGGGCAAATATGCTTGGGAAAGGTATGAACCCCCTTATCTTCCCAGCTATGGGTTAAATAGTACCACTCCTCTTCTTCTACAAGAGTTACATTGGCATTAAATAACCTACAAAGAGTTGATATGCCACTAAACCAAACCAAACACAGTTAAATGATCAAACATTTCTATTTCTGACAATTCATTTTAGCATGTCATTTGTTTGCACAGAGTTTAAATGCTAAACAATTCTATTTGACGATAAATAAGACCCTATTAGGTGATACCACTCCGGGTCAGAGTAGATCTGGAGACGATGATAATGAAGGAGTACTCCGTATTACTCAAAGCTCTAGCTCTAGCTGGAGCCTCACCACCATATTTCTTAATGTAATATCCAGGACAGTCGTGGCGGGTGGGGGTTTCTCCTCTTCAGGGATGCAGTCCGTGAATTCTACAGCTCCAGCTGACTGGACTGAAGAAGAGAACAGTAAGAAACGTTCAAACAGCTGAAAAAGAAAGAAAGAAAGAAAGAAAGAAAGAAAGAAAGAAAGAAAAGTGAGAGCAAAGAAAGAAGAAAGGAAAAACAAAAGAAAGTATGAAAAAAGGAAAATAAAGAAGAATAAAGGGAGGGGAAAACAATGCTGCAGTTATTTCCATTTTAAGTTATTCAATGATCTTTTCCTTCCCTTCTATATTTCATAATAAGTCAACTAAAATCAGCACGTCCCAAAACCAAACAAGAAAGACAATAAAAACAGGAACATCCTTTTACACCAATATTTCTTCTATCCTGGATTATAATAAACTGCACTCGGTGGTGAGGCTCCCCTTCATCGCCATTACTCTAAGATTTACTCTAACCCAGAATCCTTATACCTGCCAGGGTCCCATCTAAGGGTCAAATAGATTTATTTGAAAATCATTAATTCGGAATACTTGAAACCATATAATTTTGTAGGATCATAAGAATTCGGATTCCACGGATCTTAACGGATGACGTAGAAACAAGTTCGAACTCCAGTCGCGCTATTATGTTCACTTTCCAATTAATACCCTTGAAAAAGGTATAAATACTATCACTGTCCTTCGACAGGAATGGTTTTGGCATTAGATAACCCACGAAGGTTGATATGCCATTAAACAAAGAAACTAAACTAAACCAAATTCAAACTATATAACAGTGTGCATACAAATGTTTATTATTAAATAGATATAGTTATTTAAAACCATTTTATTGTTTGCAAGCAATTTGTGTAAAGAATATTATCTTGTGACTGTATTTGTTTACAAATGATTATAATTAGTCCCTGGCAAAAAAGAATGATTTTGCATAAAGAACCCAACAAGATATGACATGACCTAAAACCAACCAACCAACCAACTAATTCTCTAAGAGGAAACATGTATAATTTCCTTGAAAATCTGCATTCGATGCCTTGATTTAATTAGGGGACGAACATTGCTTCATTTAGCCGGTGGAAATATACAACAATCTCAACCACAAGACAAATATTCCATATTTCTTTGATTTTTTAATTCATTTATTCTTTATTTCTTCAGCATTTATTTTCCTTCTTTCTTTTCATTCTTTCTTTCCTTTGTCTCCTAAACTCATTTTTATTTTTCTAGTTACATATCTCATCGCCTCTTTCATTCACTTTCTTTGCCTCTTCTTTCTTCACTGTCTGTCCTTTTGCTTTCTTCTTCTTCTTCCCTCATTTTATTTGCTTCTTCCTTTTCTCATTTTCCTTTTCTCTTCCTCTTGACCCATTTTCGTTCTTCGTTTTCCTTCCCTAACTTCCTGTTTTCTTCTTCTTCCTTCATTATTTCTTTCTTCTTTTTTTCATTTTCTTCTTTTCGTTTGCTTTCTTTTCGTTCTTTCTTTTCTGTCTTTCTTTCTCTTCCTTCAGTCCCTTTTTTCCTCTTCTTTCATTTATTTTTTCTTATTCCCTTTTGATTTCCTTCTTATTTTTCCTTTGTTTTCTTTCGTTCTTTTAATTTCTTTTATACACTCTTTCTTTCTCTTTCGTCATATATTTTCCCACTCCTGCTTCTCAAACTTTCCCTTTCTCTTTATTCACCCACTTCCTCGACTTTCTTGATTTTTTGCTTATTAATCTTTCTTCATTTACTTTCCTTTCTTTTCTTTTCTTTGTTGCTTCCTACTTTTTATTTTTTTCTTCCTCTTTCATTTTTTCTTTGTCTCCTTTCCTTTCCCAGTATTAGTCATTCTCTTTCTTTCAATTTTCTTTTTTTTCTATTTTCTTTATTTCCTATCTTTGAATTCTTTATTTTATTCATTCATTTTTAACCTTCTTTTTCTTATTATATCCCAATCATTCTCTTTTATTTTTTTCCCAACATTTTTGATTTTGCCAATCGGCTATTATTTCATATGTTTTTTAAAAAAACACGTGAAATAAATCAGTCGCTTAATATGGAGAGAAAACTATGTCCGTTCGCTCTCGGATACACAGTCTCACACCTGATCCATCTTCAGGGTCATTATCCATCATGTCCCCCTCTGCAATCTTTCCCTTCTTTTTCCTTTCATCGCCAGCAAAAAATAGAAGAAAAAAAAGCAACATGAAGAACGATGTTCTTTGTCTCTTTGACGGCCATATTGCCTTTCAAATCGCGACACATGGACCTATTATTTTACAGGGTTTTTTGTTTGTTTTGTTCTAGGTTTTTCGTTGTTGATTTTTTTTTTTTTTGCGGGGGGTTGATATTTTGGTTTTATTTGTTTGTTTGTTTGTTTTTTTAACTTTTAAAGGAAAGTCATTTTTTCTTGAGTTATTCTTTCTTTTGTTTTTCCTTTTCCAAGTTATGCATCTTCCACGAAGCTCAATATTTTGGATTCATCACCTACAGCAGGAATTCATTTTCCACATATTTAAGCACGGGTATGAAAGTTACATTCTGTTGATATAACTATCAACTGTTCATATATATATATATATATATATATATATATGTGTGTGTGTGTGTGTATAGGAACTGACGATCACAAAAACGTTCGTAAAACACGATATACAAGCAAATGTTAGTTAGTATACAAAATAATCAGCATAAAAAATTGTAGAATTACTTTTATTTTCAAACAAAGACCATGTTTTTTAAAACCGATCTGATTTAGTTAATTTCTAGCAAATAATTTGAAAGATGACTTTTTACATTTGTTAGTTATTTTGTTAATTATTTGCATTTATATTCACATTTAATATTTTCAATTTTAGTTCTTATCACAATTCTTCCTAAATTCCAATCAATATGTTACGTCATTTAGTATAAGTGCAAAAAGAAAAGGAAAACCGTAGATAAATTTTTCCAACAACAACAATTCTAAGATTGTCAAAACTACACACAAAAAACGTTTTATTTCTGAGAATTTTTTTATCCTGAAAATTCTCAAGATCCATAGAAAATACATTACCCTTTAAAATAAAATTTCGAACACTATTTACGGCACATACATTTTAAACAGAACGCCACAAACAGTAAAAGAATAACAAGAATTTTTCATTTTTTCTTTACATTTTTAAATTCGAATATAATTCAGAAGATGGAAAATCACAAACTGACATAGCCCTGATGAGAGCTTAATGGAAAAAAAAATGTCTAAAGTAAGCAGAGTATCTAATTGTAAATAAACTCATCCTCCGAATACGTTCTTTTTTATACAAACGCTTACGTACACATGCATTCACACACAGGCATATATATATATATATATATATATATATATATATATATATATATATATTTGTTCACACACACACACACACACACACACACATATATATATATATACATGTATAAATATAGATATGTAAATGCTGGGCAGAACTAATAATACTATTATCAATGATAATGCGCAATGCAAACATCTTTATTCAATAGTTATCAGTTTACTATTATTTTTCTTTGAATATATATATATATATAAGATTTGTTCTGATGGTTGCATAGGAGTAAAACTGACCGTAATCACTACAATCAAAAAACACTATCCCTAAAAATATGTACACCTATCAATTTTTTCAAGTTAATTTTCTTCTAAACCAAAGATACCAAGACTTTATGATTTCTAGTTGGACATTTTACAACTGAATCAGATATTATTGAGTATTATATATTACCAAGATCTCCAGCCTTTTAACTTTGTAGTAAAATTATGAATATGTAGCTGTCCAAAATCCAGTACAGCTTTGCGCAATTTTTTCTTTTCTTACAGAGGGGTTATAATTTTGTTTTTTGTTCCAGAGTTTTAATGCTGTAGATTTTGGGAATAAATAATACCTAATAATAGCTGTTTTGATTATCATACGCTATGTGGCAAGTACAAAAGGATGCTTCATGCTATTTTGAAAAAATCCTAGAAAAAGCCCTCACAAAAAAACGGCCTACTGTTGTATTTTGACCTTCGACCCGGCCAAAAATGCCATTCCAAGGTGATGCACCGGAGGGAGGTGACACATTCTAATGGCAGTTATGAGAGGAAATCGCGTGGGCGGAAATTGGCTAACAAAATGGGACAAGCTAAAATTCCCATGGTACACTCATAGACTGATGCATCGGAAGAGAGTGACCTGTGAACTGCATGACAGTTATTTCCGCTTGATGACGATCAAACATGCCATTCCAAAGATCGTGTAGGCGATTGAGTGGGCGTTGAACTATTATATAACTCAGTCAAGACAGAAGTCAGAGAGTTAGACTTGGAGTGAAGTTGCTGATAAGATGTGGTAGGGAAAGCCACGCCAGGCCGAAAGGCCCCTCGGGGCCTCCGATGAGTTGGGGTCCAGAGAAGTTGCTGATAAGATGCAGTAAAGAAAGCCACCACCCAGCAGAGTGGGCCTCGGGGCCCCAAGTTGAGCAGCCCTGGAGAACGAGAAAGACACAACGCTGGTGGCCATAAGAGTGGGGGTCAAAATATTGCAGTTCTGTTCGGTCTCCAACTCCCTCTCACACGCAAACGTTACAAATAAAGTGATAGGTACATATTTTTATAAGGAAGTCTTCGCTCGTCTGTTTAATTATTGTGTCGTTATGATTCTGCATGTATGTAGATATATATGCGTATGACGGCTACTTACCACTCATCTCACAAACCATCTAAGTTAGACGAAAAAAGCATGCTGCAGAAGCCGAGACGAACCCAAAAGCGATGTTTTTCCTGTCGACTCCTATACTCTGATACACCAGTGTAGGTCGATCAGCAAAACCTTCATCCTTAGCCCTGTGCGGACGCTGGATGTTGTCTAGAGGACCTGTCAAGAGTGATGACCGCTAGAGACGGATAGGTAGATAAAGTCAAGAGGATCCGGGTTATCAGTTAGACTTGATGATGATGATGATGATGATGATGATGATTATGAAAAAAATCTAATATCTTTTATTAGAAGAAATTAAAGTGTTTAAAAATTTTAACGCTATATTTACTGGTGGGCGAGAAAGTAGTTAGTAATTCTCTCTTTTTTATGGAATTTTATATTTATATCTATAGGAAATCCCTCCGCAGGGGTAGTATGCGACACAAGATCAATTTTCAGCAGAGTAAAGGTGGTTTAAGTTCTAAGTTTTCCTTCTCCAAGAGTCGTTACCTTACCAAGGCTAAAGAAAGCAGTCTACCCAGCTGTTTACTCATGTCTTGGGAGACAAGAGTTAGATTCTTACCTTTTTCCAAAAGCTTTATCGTTGAGTGAAACAAAAACAGCCTCCTCTAGAATTTGAACTGGCTGCCAATTTCATTTCGTACGACGATAACCATTACGCTAAACTCGAATTCGGAATTTAAAAACCTCTAAGCCCACAGAAGTGCCGTCTCCACAATATATATATATATATATATATATATACACAACAGATTATGGTTGTCACTATCTCACTTGGTGGGTTAGTGGTAGACTAAATATGGTATAATTTGAAGAGTGGTTAATATGTGATAGAGCTATTATGTAAGAATAATAAATAATTATATATTAGTTTATATATATATATATATATATATATATATATATATATATATATATATATACTTATTAACAGGGATGCTTATCTGTGACAATTGATTTCATGTACGTCATTACACAGGAAGAATGTCGTGTAAAGATAAGCATGAAACCAAAGGTGCAGATAAGCATCCGTGTTATTAAATATATATAGAAACTAATAAATATATATATATATATATATATATATATATATATATATATATATATATATATATATATATATATATCAACAAATCGTTAGAGAAATGCTGTATGAAATCATAAAAGTGCTCAAATATGAGTCAGTACAGGTGATTAAAATTTAAAATGAAAAATGTTTTCTCATACCCTTCTTTATAATTGTATAATGATATTCTATGCACTTTTATAAAAAAGGATGCTAACATCAGATG